>LPNX011099292.1:94642-289455 GCA_001517045.1 Pseudotsuga menziesii
GCATCTCCACTGGATTCTTCAGAGTTAGATGATCCACTAGAAGTCCTTCTCCTTCTCCTAGTGCTGCTCTTACTGCCTTTTGGTCTTGATGTACCTCGTCCGGAATTTATATTTTTCTGCAAGTTTTTCAAACTTTCCAATATGGCAGCATTCAACTGATGCTGCTCTTCCTGGGATTTTATCAAGCTTCTCATGGTGGCTGCAACATCTCACGGTGTCTCTTGGAATCTCCTTCCATTGGACTCAATGTCATCATTCCTAGTATGGACATTTTCTCCTATGGCATCTTCTGCTTGCTTGTCTGAATCCCGAGCATCATACCCATCTTGGGATCTCATGACTGAACCACCACTTACTTATCAAACTGCACCCCCTGGAATGCTACTCCTGAAAGTGACTATGATTCTGCAAACGTGTTAATAACACAAATGTTAGATGCATAATATTGACATAAACCAACATTACTTACCTTCTCTTGGAAAATTATAAAATTGCAATTTCCCAAATACTAGAAATTTTCTTTCTCCATTTTTGGCCCCGAAAATCCACTGGAAAATAGCCGAAAATCCCACTGAAAACAGTAAAAATCTATGGGAAAATCCCACTTGAAAATCTCAAAATTTTCCCTGCACAGAATCGGCTCTCTTTCAACTATCCATCCGGGATTTCGACAGTTGAAACCACCAATTCCTCCGCTGTACATCGGCTATCAGCTCCATTAATCCTTCGGAACAATAGTCCATCAGCAGCCGCAACGGCAGGCGGCCCAATGTTAAGTTCTTCCGCGTTGTCGGTGACTTAATCTCTTCTGCAGATTATAAGCTCATCGGCTATCGGAATATTTTGTGCTTCGGGTGGTTTAATCATTTAGGCAGCCGCAACGGCGGAACATGATCTTTGATCTTCTTCCGACTTCGGCAGCCCAATTGGCGTCGGCAGTTCTTCTCATCGGAAGCCAAATGACTTTGGCTCCCGCAACAACGGTGCACAAACCACTTTCTCTTCCGATTGGAAGATTTTTACTTATAAAATTTCCAACTCTTGGCGTCGGCGGTCTTTCCACATCAGAAGTCAAATGACTTTGGCTTCCGCAACGGTGGCTCATGGAACGCTTTCCTCTTCCGCAAAATCAGCTCTCGAACCACTTTCTCTTCCGCCGACCATTTGTTACTAAGAAAAATTTTGGACTTTCTCCCATGGCGTCGGCAGCCTTTTAACATCGAAAGCCAAATGACTTTGGCTTCTGCAATAGCGGCACTCCAAACAATAACTTCTTCCGATCGACGAATTGTCTTGACCAGCATCGACAACCTTTTAACATCGAAAGCCAAATGACTTTAGCTTCCGCAACGGCGGCACTCCAAACAATAACTTCTTCCAATCGGTGAACTATCTTGACTGGCATCGGCAGCCTTTTAACATTGGAAGCCAAATGACTTTGGCTTCCGCAACAGCAGATGCTCACTTCGCCAACTCTTCCGACTTCTCCAACACTTAACCAAATTCCACGATTTTCTTCCCCATCGGAAGACCTGGCAATTTGGTCTTCCGCAACGGCGGCTCATCAAACACTAATTTCTTCCGATTTCGAGCCTTAAACCTTTTTGACGGTGTCGGCGATCGGAGGACTTTTCCATCGGGTGGGAAGTTGCTTTGCCGTCCGCAACGACGGACACTTGATCGACTAATTCCGCCGATGGTCGTCCAATTCCCATGATTTTCTTTCCAACAGATCTCCATCGGGCAGGCTTCCCTCTAACTCTTCGCAACGACGAAAGTCCACATCAATGACTCTTCCATAACGGCGGAAGTCAATTCCGCTAGCGGCCCGACCACTCAATCACTTAGACCATTTTTTATTATTTTTGAACTTCGCTGACTTCTGCCAGGCAGAAAGAAATACCGCTTCAATCACTGTCACTGCACCCTTCATGGCTCATGCAGGCCCATGCTGCAACATGGGCTTTGATACCACACTGTAACATCCCTGACCCTCCGACCGGCAAAGAGGATGCTACCATGGAGTTAACCATCCGGGCTACCAGCCCCATGAACATGTGAATTCATAAAAGATTGCTGAAATAAAATGCTTGAACTAAAACATGCGTATATAGTTATTTATCATACACAGCGGAAGTGACATACATTCATACAAGCATTCAACATGTTCATCATGATCATTAACAGTAAATAGGATTGCAGAAGTAAAATAGACAAGATTACTTATCTTTATAAAGAAATCGTTCTGCAACTAGCTATGTCACTGCAACGTTCCACCTAACCATAGGCTAGCACGCTCCTATATCTCTCAGCAATGCTGCCACCCCCGAGCCGAGCATGACTCCACAAGGATTGAGGAACTAACAGGCTTACCCATAGCAAGGAATAACAACACAACAAGGGTACACAGTTCAGCCAAGCCAACACTGTTGGTTTTATCAGGCGAATAATGGATCAGCCAAGCCCACAGAGTTGGGTTTATCAGGCCATCCAAGAGCTAGGAAAGGCTAATGCTAAGCTGGTGAGCTCACTGAAGAGCTGCAGACACCAACACCAGAGCCAGCTTGGATTCTAAGAAACCCACACACACCCAACACAAGGAATTCATCCCCTTCTCTGTAACGCAGTCCCTCAGACCCTGATCTTCCCTCCAGTGCTCTTCAGGGGTTGTGGAGAATAAATCCAGCTCAAAATCCCTATTCATGTGGTTCTCAACCCACCAGGTTTTTCAAGCATCTCAGGCCATCATTCACCAACTCAAAACTAGTCCAGGGACAATTATGATGAACCCACGACGATCCAACCTTCAATACTATCGCTGGGGAACTTGTACAGATAGGAAAAATGATCAAAATTCACGGCCACATACACAGTTCAATGTGGATTCACAGGAAGAATCACCCTTGATCCCATCAATTTGTGGAAAAGCAATTCCAATAATTTCCACTGCGATCCGAATGGTGAACGAAAACAGTACATAGTCCAATGCGTGGAGGAAAACGTCGGTTCTCTGTGTGGATGAAGAAACGAATTGCAGACCAGCAATCAGCACGAGGGAGAGAAGACCGAACCCAACACAACAGTTGGTAAAACGTTTTATTCTCCGTCCTACATGAGGAAGATGAACGGCCAAAATTTGAGGGAGTGGGAAAAACGGTTCCTACGTCGTGGAGAGGAGAGCAAGCGTGGCATGGCAACGGTCTTCTTACCATTCAATCGCTACCTTAGCCAAAAAACGGAAAAATAACCAAGGGAGGTGGTGACACATAATTTTCTCCCGTGACTCCATGTTCCACATTCACATCCCCCCCTTCCTTATCCTTTGGAATCATTCCCCTTCTCAATTTTGTTGCTGCGAACATAGCTGGTTGAGTTGTTTTAATTAAAAAGCGTGTATACATGATGCCATAATTAAATATATGCCGCATTTCCCGATATACCATCGGTGACCATTCCTAATCAGAAACACAACATAACCAAATATTATGGTGGGGCCTTGGCCTTGAGCTCCGCACTAAGATTATTTACAACATATGTATCTTATTTATTTTAATGCAAGCGGGGATTAAAACCGGGGTATTACAGCTTTGACAGGCTAGTAATGGCAGCCATGACACTCGGCTCTTCGACCATGAAATTATTTACCTTTTCGACAAAATAGACAAAGAAAAACCACAGTAAGCCATACAGAGCTTTGACATGTTGATACAAATACCTCCATGACCGATTTGCAAGTTTTATGAAGACCATTAAATATTTAGGGTTTTGTATTAACTTTTATTTGGTCTCCAACGAGGAGATTAAAAGCTTACACATGGCTTTGGTGTGATAACTTTAATGCTACCTACGTACACCTGTCCACACATTCCGAAGAGACAAGACTTGAACGGTGTGTTGATTGCATGTGGCTATATTCCTTAATGTTAAGGAAGTAAAATTAAATGAAATTGAGGAGAGTAAATGCCTCCACATGGCTTCAGCGAGAGAACTATAATGCTACCCTACATACACCTGTCTACAAATTGCAAAGCAACAAGACTTGAACGTTGTGTTGATTCCATGTGGATATATTCCTTAGTGTTAAGGAAGTAAAATTAAATGAAATTAATTTTTTTTCTTGACCTTTGTATCCTAAATGGGGTGGTATCTATTCAATTTAAAACTAATGAAATGATAATTCAAATGTTACAGAATAGATTTATTTAGGACATGCGAAAGTGCAATTTTTTAATGGTTTCCATGGCCATTAGTGGTGTAGGGGTAATGTTAGAAAATAAATTAAGGACATGCGAAAGTGCATATTTTAATGGTTCCCAAGGCCGTTAGTGGTGTAGGGGTATGGTTGTTATTGAAAATTCCAAGCATCATATTAGACCCAATGAAAATAAGGGTTGGTATGTATTCACAAATGAAACAACAAAAGGATTGATGATCCCTATGTATTGGCCAAGCATCATATTATACCCAACAAAAAGAAGGGTTGGTATGTATTCATGAATGAAACAATAAAAGGATTGATGATCCCTATGTATTTATGCATGCAACAACAAAAATAATGACGAATATTTTCAATGCAATTGGTAGTGTTTGTCTTTGACCCAAAATAAGTGATAGCTTCATCATTATTTTGTTTCTTTGTAGAAGGACAACAATAAGATCCGAAGTTATGAACAAGAAAATATATTCTTTATACTTAAATTACCTCACCTCGAACTCGAATATTGTATCAATTTTGGCACGAGTATTGTTAAAACGTAACCTGTAGTCACACCACCTTAAAAGTTAAGCTTTAAAAGTTAAGCAAAGGAAATACTTTTTCTTCAACAGTAACCCCATAAGAATGTGGTATAATCGCAATTTACTCGGGTAGGATACCCTTTGATGTAAAAACCTGGAATGTTAGGATAGTTAACACTTATTTTTGTTGTCCAAGGTGAAAGGAGTCACCCTTTCCAACTCTTACCTCGTAGTTGCTAGGATAGTCAAAACATTAAGATGTTCTCGGTGTTTTTTGAGTATAACGACACTCACCCCTAGAACAAGAAATTGGGAGTCCATGCTTTAGTGCTGAGACTAAAGCAAGATCATGACCTCTTCCTTAAAAACAACATCATGAACTTTACATCGAATAAAAAAATTTCTAACAAACCTTTATTCCCTGAATAATTTGATCATTAAACACATAAATCTATCACTTTATTGTTTTATTTCACTACCAAAATATTTGAGGAAAGAATGTATGAACATACCTTTAAGACCTATTTTTTTTTAATAGTATAAAACAATAAAATCATAGGAATATATATATTAAGAAAGAAAACATGAAGATCACGACCTTTACATTGGAGAAAAATAAAAGTGTTACAAACCTATATTCCCTGAATAATTTGATCATTAGTGACATAAATCTTGCATTTGATTGTTCTATTTGTCATTAGGAAACTATTTGACAAAAGAATCTATGAACACATCTTTAAAGCATTGTTAGTTTTACCGTCACTTGGAGTAGTTAAAAAAAAGAGGTTAGCAAAAGTTGGGTAAATTGAGGGGTTGTTACATGTTAATGTAACAAAACAATAAAAGCATAAGACCATATATGTGTGTGTGTGTGTGTGTGTGTGTGGTCTTATATAGTGTTATGCGTTATTAAGAAAGAAAACATGAAGATCATGACCTTTACATCAAATAAAAATAAATGTGTCACAAACCTTTCTTCCCTGAATAATTTGATCATTAGTGGGATAAATCTCGCAGTTCATTGTTCTATTTTTCATTACGAAAATATTTGACGAAAGAATCTATGAACATATCTTTAAAGTATTGTTATTTTTAGTGTCACTTGGAGTAGTTAAAAAAAGAGGTTAGCAAAAGTTTGGTAAATTAGGGGGTTGTCACATGTTAATGTATATGACCTTTAATAACTGAAATACATCTCTTGTATATGACCTTTTTTTTAAATAGTATAAAACAATAAAACCATAACACTATATATATATATACTATTTTTTTTCCTAGAAAAAAAAAGCATAATTTTATTACAGACAAGGCAAACAAAATTACATTTTGTAGATGAAAATGCATTACGAGCAATCAGCTCCAATGCCATAGCACATGGTCAAAAAATAGACCAAAGGTCTGTGAATAAGAACAAGTAAACTATATTACATCATAGGACATAGTAATCAAGGGTTAAAATATGTCTCTATTTTCCCTTTTTCCCCATCTTCTTTGATTTCACTTCATTCCATCCTTCCTGCGGTGAGGCAGCTACAATCAATTGTTTACCTACCATCTCCCCTGACTGCTGAACAGTAACTTGTTCCTTATCAAAATCTGAACTTTCTGTTTCATGTGCATGCTTCAGTCCACATAAAGAAACATCCATAGGATTCACAACATTTGTTAGTGTTTCCACACCATAGTTCTTTTTTTCTAATATTTGTGCATCCACTGATTCAGATTTTATCACAATTTCCTCCATTTTTTGTAGATCTAGTTGTTCTTCATCATCACTCTCCTCGTCCTCATGTAGAGGCGGAACATAATCTGTTTTCCAATTTTTACGATTAGTAGTCTACCCCTTTTTCTTCTTAGTAAATGTTTTAGGAAGAGGTCATGAGTCTTCGAGATGACCCGTCAAATGATAGAATATACACCTAAAAGAAGTATTTTCATAGTCCAAACTTTGAATCTAATTGAAGGATTCATGTTTCAGCTATAATCTATCAAGGACACCTTTGATGAGATCTATCTCCACACAAATTCTTGCATAATTAAATACCCCTTTCTCTTTCCTATCACTATCACTTTTGATAAACCTCCCAAGAATATTTCCAATGTCTTCCAATACTAAATGATGCTAGAATGGTAGAGGTAAATTTGGCAACCTCACTCATACTGGAATCTTGGTTACCACCATGGATTTTGCATCAAACTCAGGAAACCAAGGGGTTATGAATAGCTCATATCTCCCCCAAAACTAAGGTCCCTGCGATAACATCTTCTAGTAATCTTCCTAGGATTCGAACTGAACTACAAAGAATCCCTTAGAACATAAGAGGATTTGACAATTTATTGTCCAATTGGTGAAAATCCATTGATGTAGATCAAAATATCTAGGCCAAAACCCATTAAAACGACAAATGACAGCTACAGATTGCAGCGTACTAAAAATTTCTTTTACCTATGGATTCTTGATCTCTAGGGTTGGTGTGGATTCCAACTCACAAAATACAGACTATTCTGGGGAGAAGATGAGGTGGTTTTCTGGGAACCCTTAGGCCGAGCTTCTTCCTTATAAGACGAAGGATTAGAGGTTCATCTTTTTCCTTCTGCTCATCTCGTAGACGATGCATCAGAAAAATAGTTGAGTTCTTGCAGATCTGATAATATGTCAACCTAGAATCTTCCTGCAACAATTTACCTTGATGAAGAAAGAAAAAAAAGGTTATAGGAAAACCTTCTCTTTTCTCTAGATCAACTTTTAGATTCTCCACTAATTCAGAACCATGAACCCACACCAAAATCGACTTTCGAGAGGACAATTTAATAAAAATATGAAACCTGTCAATGACTGCCCTAACTCTATATTCAGAGGAGATATTGGAAAAAAAGAGGGCACCACCACCTGAATGGGAAAAGAAAGAGAAAGTACCAGATCTGTCAAAATTTGAACCTCGAGGTAGCTATTCTAGACCAACAAGACCACTTGCACTCCTATTCTCCTCTCATGCTTCAGATCTGCTGGTTTCTGTGTAATATGGTCTAGGGAAATACAAGGAGAGAGAGGGCTCAGTGTGAACTACAGAGCACGAGGAACTAGCGGCGACACAGTCAAGTGCATGTAGGTGGATTCCCTCTTGAGTTTTCAATATTCCAAATCCAGCCTAGATAGAAGCATCAGAGCCCTAGAACGGGATGTTCTCCCTTCCTACACCCGCGCATCTCCCCTGTGCCCATGCTGGAGGACCAAATCTGAATGGGCCACGACCATAGCTAGGGTTCAAGCGCTTTTGTTCACCCAACTCAAGAAATTTGATGTTTGACAGATTCTCCTATTCTTTGTTTGAATTGTTTTTTCTTATGTCTTTCCATATGCTTTTGTATCATCAACTTTGAAAAGTTCCAAGAAATTGTCTTTTATTTGTTGTTTCGATTTAGGGACTTCATCTAAAAACTTCATGTACCATGTTAATGCTATGTTTCCAAGTCCATATATATATATATATATATATATAGTCTTATACATTATTAAGAAATAAAACCTTATACTATGAATTTTGAATATTTTTTCCTTGTTTCATACATTGCCCTTAAATAAAGAAAAAATTGTCTTATGTCCCTACATACCAAATATTTAGTATTTAGATTTAGTATTTTAATAGATTATAACTTTTTCTTTTTTGTTTTAAATATAAAATTAGCGTAATCAACTAACACTCTTTTAATATAAATAAATAAATAATTTGTTTTAAATATATAATTATTGTAATCCACTAACACTAAGTTAATATAAACAATTATATTTCTATTATAATTGTTTATATTTTTAATTTGCATTCAACATAATATAACATTTAATACCAAAATTCATAAACATAACAATTGATTTGAGATTTAAACTTATTGTAACACACACACACACACACACACACACACACACACATATATATATATATAACACTATGTTAATATAAATATTATTAACAATAGATTTAATATTTTAATTTTTAAGAAATATATCATTATTTTCAAACAAATCATCTTTTTCTAATCCTATTTAAATTTACTTTTAGAATTGTTATTGTTTTTAATAGAACTCTAATAGTTTTGACGACCCAACCTCTAAATTATATATTGTTTCGTTTGTGCCCTTCCCTATGTGACTCATTATAATATCAAAATTCTAGATTTATATTACACTAAGAAATCAATGCATGTATTAGTAACAAATAATTCCTCTTTATGGAAATTGTTATTGTTTTTAGATGAATGACTAGTTTTTACATATAGTTTCAAACTTGAATTTTTTTTAAATCTATATGAAATATATTTATGTTGTTTAGTCTTTTCCTCTCTATTGTCTTGCTCTCTCAGCATATAAGTGGTGTGTGTGTATTAAACTTTGAATTAATAGTAAAGTAAAGAGTTAAACTACGAAGCACTGCATAAACTAATAAACATTATTGTTCATGCACATCAGATTTTATATTTTGAAAGAAACACGACAATACCAAAACAAATCCAACCAAATTTACCCAATGGTTTTGGGACTCAGGATTCCATATCTTTGCAACTATTCAATTTAGTACTAAATATAGCTAGAACAAGATGAGAATTTGAGAGAGATTGGGAAGCTTTAGCTCAACAGGAAGAACTTATTGACCAAATTAGGTAATGTTTTTGTAGTTGTTTGTTTTCCAAAATAATATGTAGAAATTTTCATTTCTGGATATGTATTAGGGAAATGTTAAATTGATAAACTATGTCATTTTTGTATTCATGTTTTGTAATTTTTCCATGTAATATTGTGAATACATCCTTATATATTTATGGTTTAGGCTTCACAATTTGATTTTGTCAAAATTGCACTTTATGAATCAGAATCATTTGTCGTTTTTATCTAAATAATTATATTCACAGTCCCATCGTATTCATAAATTATAAAGTTATGAATACCATTTGAGAGAGATGTGTCCTGATGTCAAGAGTCAAGAGACATGTGCTCAACCAATTGGGGAGGCACCTCTTGCACATCCAATTTTGGATGTTAGACTGATAAATGATATGTCAATGACCTCAACAATTATAATCATGATAAAAATTAAAATGATACATTAGGTTTTATTTCACGTAGATGTGACCCAACCAGAAACACATTTGGATGTAGGATTCACATCTATAAATGAATAGTTGAGGGATCTCATTTAGTATTCCATTGTTATATGTTAGAGACATAGAATACATATCATTGACATGCCATTTATCACTCTAATATCCAATTTTGGATGTTAGACTCATAAAGCACATGTCAAGGACCTCAACAATGCAATTGGTAGATCATTTTTTTCTTTGACATAGATGTTGGTTAATGTCAATAAATGATGTTCAGTTGCATCTATAAAAAGTATTAAATAAATATTGTTTCCATTTTTTTTGTTTTGTTCATAATCATTCATTTTTTCAAACATTTCCATGAACTATTGTGGCAACGAGCATTTGCAACTTCTTGGATGAACGATCACATAAGTGAAGTTGGGTTTTTTGTTGAAGTATAGAGACCATATCAAATTGAAATACTATATAATTTATCAATTCTGTAGGACATACGTCTTTTCTACACATTACCAGTACATAAAATAATTATTCAATTGAATGCACGGCTGGTTCAATTATTTTGATGTCGATGTTTTGTTCATTACTAGGTCACAAGAAATATTACATTATGAACCCATTCAGAGGACATTTTTCATATATAGGCGTGATTGAAATAGAGGTGCATGGTTTCTTCACACTCATAAGCATCATCGATGATCACAAACATGGATGGATAGTTTTTCGTCATGAAGAGAACGAACATGGTTCAAAATTATTTGTGTCCAGCAATGTGAATAGAGATTGCAGAGAAATTGATGGAGCTGATTTCATCCCAACCCCTCCCAAAGATGCAGTTTTTTATAATGGAAAAATATATTGGTTGTATATGAGAATTGTTTCAAAGGAAGACACTCTATATTCCTATATTATGTGGTCACTTGACATTGGATTGAACAAATGGGTTGGTCATGCAATTCATAAATGATGCAACAAACAATCCATGTGTTTGACCATACATCAAAATCAGTTGATATATCTTGTAAACGATGGTAGGACAACTATATGGTCCATAACGGAAATGACATATTTGAGACTTGATGCATCTACAGTTCAAGAGGTGCATGGATTTTGGATATTTGGAAGATATTTGAGAGAACCCTTTTATAAAATATCACATTCCATATAAATACACATTGTCGAAGGTACCTTCCATTTCGAGCTGTGGGGATTTTTATTCTGATGTGTAGGTATGGTCAAATCCCGTTCATATATTATGACCTCAACACTTGTGGGGTTACTCATTTAAGACCTGATAAAGGATCGTTTCCTCAAAGTCATCGATTGTCTATGCCAATAGATAACCAGTGTACCAATATTGTAATGTCTAGAAATTTTTTCCCTCACTCCAAGCATGGAACTATTCGACGATTTAATCCCTCTTCCTACAAATTGGGTTGAGTCGTTAGAGTGCTATGGCATGTAAACAATATGCAAAAAGATATTTTTTTTTGCATCTTTTTGTGATTTTTGATGATCTTTTTATATTATCTACGTCCATGTAATCATTATCGATATGTAAATTATATAGCACCAAAAAATATCCATTGTGCATGTTATGTTTTTTGTAGTGTATGTATTTTATTGCGATCATCTTTACATCTCGTAATTTTATATTGTAGTTAAATTGTAGAAGTAACATGAAAAAATATGTTTAAATTATACTTATTCCTACAAAAAAAATTGTATTTTATCAGTATTTTAAAATAAAGGAATATTTACATAAATCCATCTACTAACACATTCTCTTATTTTGTATTATAGAAATGGATATGGTCCCTGCAATTTGGGACAATTTGGGACCAGTGTTCATTCTTGTTTACAAAAAAAAGGTTCCTCCTACATGTGCCGATGCAATGCACCATGGGAACTTCAAGACCAGTCGAAAATATTTTTCAATGACAAAGTATAGAAAAAATATGAACCTGTTCGCAACGATGACAGGTTAATGTTCATAACATTCCTCTTCTTTCAATATGGCATGTCAATGTTGATTGCCAGCCAGTTCTTTCATGTCAATGCAGTTTTGAAATACATTGCAAAGTATGGTTCAAAAGCAGAGAGAAGATCAGAAATCTATCAAGACATGTTGACAAGAATTTTCCATGTCGTTGACTCTGAAATTCCCTCTATATGTGCATATAAAAAATTTCTGGCTGAAAAAATTATGGAAAGAGATATAGGAGCACAAGAAACATGTCATATGTTATTAAAGTTTCCTCTTGTCATTTCTAGTCGTAGATTTGTTTCAGTTAATGTTGGAAGAAAAATATTCAAAAGAGTTTCTTCTGACTCAGATAACAACAAGTTCCCAACAAGCTCTAGGTTTTTAGAAAAATACCAAAAGAGACCTCCATTTCTGGAGCACCTATCTTTGATTGAAATTGCACAATCCTAGTATTTTTGTGGACGGCGTAAGAAAGAACCATGGAAACCAAGAGATACACCTGTGATAGTTCGTGTATGGCCACGATTCTGTGAGGTTCCTAAGAGAAATTCAGATTCATGTGAGTCATTTTTCCTCAGTGAATTACTTCTCTATAAATCGTTTAGAAACATTCAGATTGATATTGGTGTCAGCACATAAATTATTATTCACAATTGGAGGAGCCTTAGATATCGAGCTTGGCATGTCAATAGGATACCTTTGGCACCAGATACCATGGAATAAGATGATGATACACATAAAGATGATGTGATTCATGACAATGACATGGATGAGTGGGAGATGTTATCCTGTCTTGTTCCTCCCAATACTATTCAAGTTTAAAAAATTGATACTCTTGGTCGCAGAGACTTGACTTGATCCATGCATGGAATAGTATTACAAGTTCAAATAGAAACTTAGAGGACCCAATAGATTTCATAAAAAATGCACGTTCAAGAGGATCCATACCATATCTCTCACATTCGAGGTCAGCTTATCCACCCTCATTTTTGGATAAGCAACATCTTTGTTTTGAAACTGTTATTGACCATTTCCATGAAGGACCAAGTGCAAACCCACTCAAGATGGTAATTCAAGGAACTGAAGGAACAGGAAAGTCTTACCTTATACATTGTATTGCGCAAGAATTTTCAATGCATTCAAGAAATGGAAATATCCCTCTTCTATTGCTAGCACCTACAGGAGTAGCTGTGTTCAACATACGAGCTAAAACAATTCATTCGACCCTCAGAATTCCTATTAAAGACTTCAAGTCATTACAACGTTTCTTATTAATATCTTCTTCTTTTTCATTATACTATTTTCGCCGGGACTATTTTTTTGGGTGAGACGATGTTTCCATCAAGTTCTTTTCACTGTAGCAATAATTGTTTTTCTTTGATGACATATCTACATGAACATAAAAATAAAGATCTATTGTCAAACCATATTAATGAACAAAGACATGTTATAGGTATAACAGAAAGAAACAAAAACATAAAATTTTCAAACTTTGTTCAAATATTATCTTATAATATTTGTATTGCCGCAACTTGATAAGATATAAACTAATATTGTACTCATTTGTTTAATCCAAGACATTAAATAAATTGGCATGTATGGTACATTTCAATTTCAAAGAGAATGTAGATTGCCAAAACTTTGGTAACGTTTGTTGGAAAGAAATAATTTGCATAAGTATGATAATGAAGAATCCAAAGATGATGACTTGCATAACCTACATGCAAGTAACATTCCATATATGTTTATATTATCCCATTGAAAACAAATCATCAATTGAATCCATGTTTGGGCAACTTTGAATGATCGAAATGTTGTCTACAAGCTCAACAACACTTAGTTGTGTTGCATTTTCAAGTTTGGATAATGCAGAATCCAACATTCTATCTCTGCTTACAACATTAGAATGTGTGTTGGTCAAGTCATAGAAGAAAAAATTAAGACAGTCGTATTTGCACATGAGCATGTAATTATCAATTGCTACAACAGGAAAATATCCACTGCATTTCCCATTGATGGCCAAGGTCAAATTAGACATCAAACTCCATTGCAATCCACCTTCAAACAATCCATTGCTTATCGAATAATTTCTTGAATCATTTTGATTGTTTATTTGTTCTATATACCACACTATAGTTCTTCCATCATTGATAAACCAAAGAAGTTCATTGCGATAACATGTTAGGTTAATCGATATTGTTGAATTCGAGTGTGGAATTAACTGGAACCTCCATTTGTTATTCTCAAGATCTATACAAGATAACTTGTATATACATATATGATTAGCTCTGGAAATCATATGACTATGCACCCATAACATTGTTTGATTATACAATATGGTATTTTTGGGCTGAAGAACATCACCATCTAGAGGACATGTTTGTCTCCACTGCATGTGAATACTACTAGAAATAAAATATTTTGTTTGAAATTATTCATAAACATGTTTCAAAGTTTCCCAATGGTATTTTTGTTGGTGAAAATTTCTCAACAATGTAAAGAAACCCAAATCACCAAGACCAAGAGACCCTACAAATGTACAGGTCTTTGTGCATGGATTGATGATGTAGTAGTTTCTTTTTTGATATAAGATACTGGATGACGAAACTGTAACAATTGAACCACACATGGATTCAATTTTGTATTCGTTGTTTAAGAGTGGCATAGATAGAGATGAACAATTTCCTCATTAGTTAATGTAATGACCAATGAATCGTTGTCTTCAAGAAGGGGCGAAACCAACCAAAACTCCATATTCTTTCATTTGATTATGTTTCCATTGTGATATGAGATTGTTTTCAGACAACATACAACTCCAACCTTTCCAAACCATTTTCAAACAAATAATAATCGATAAAGGAAACCAAAGAAAAATCATTTCAAGTATGTCTATTGGCAATGATTTCCAAATCGCAGGGACCATATTCATTTCTATAATAATAAATAAGAGAATGTGTTAGCAGATGTATTTATGTAAATATTCTTTTATTTTAAAATACAGATAAAATACAATTTTTTTGTAGGAATAAGTATAATTTAAAACTATTAGAGTAAGCGAAACATATTTTTGCATGTTACTTGCACAATTGAACTATAATATAAAATTACGAGATGTAAAGATAATCGCAATAAAATAAATACACTGCAAAAAACATAACATCCAAAATGGATATGTTTTGGTACTATATGATTTACATATAGATAAGGATTACATGGTGATATATTATTTTTTGGTGCTATATGATTTGCATATTGTTTACATGCCATAACGATGTAACGACTCAACCCAATTTGTAGCGAGGGAGTAAATCATTGAATAGTTCCATGCTTGGAGTGAGAGGTAAAAAAAATCTATACATTATAATATTGGTACACTAGTTATTTATTGGCATAGGAAATCGATGACTTCAGAGCAATGATCCTTCATTAAGTCCTAGATGAGTAAGCCTGCAAGTGTTGAGGTCATAATATATGAACGAGATTTTACCATACCTACACATCAGAATAAAACTCCCCACAACTTGAAATGGAAGGTACCTTTGACAATGTGTATTTATATGGAATGTCATGTTTTATAAAAGGGTCCATCTCAAATCCCTTCCAAATATCCAAAATCCACGCACCTCTTGAACTGCAGATGCATCAAGCCTCAAATCTATCATTTCAGTTATGGACCATATAGTTGTCCTACCATCATTTACAAGACATATCAATTGATTTTGATGTATGGTCAAACACATGGATCATTTGATGCGTACTGTATGAATTGCATGACCAGCCCATTTGTTCAATCCAATGTCAAGTGACCACATAGTATAGGAATATAGAGCATATTCCTATGAAATGATTCTCATATGCAACCAATATAGTTTTCCATTATAAAAAACTGCATCTTTGGAATGGGTTGGGATGAAATTGGCTCCATCAATTTCTCTGCAATCTTTATTCACATTGCTAGACACAAATAATTTTGAACCATGTTCATTCTCTTCATGACGAACAACTATCCATTCATGTTTGTGATCACTGATGTTGCTTATGAGTGTGAAGAAACCATGCACTCCTATTTCAATCATTCCTATATATGAAAAACGTCTTCTGAATGAGTTCATAATGTAATATTTCTTATGACCTAGTAATGAACAAAACGTCGACAGCAAAATAATTGAACCAATCGTGCATTCAATTGAATAATTATTTTATGGACTGGTAATATGCATAAAAGATGTACGTCCTATAGAATTGATAAATTTATACAGTATTTTGATTTGGTACAGTCTCCATACTTCAACAAAAAACCCAACTTTAGTTATGTGAGTGCTCATCCAAGAAGTTCTAAATGTTGGTTGCCACAATAGTTCATGGAAATGTTTAGAAATTGATCCTAACCGGATCAATGTCGAAAAAGGAACCCACAAAAAAATCAGTTCCAATATCTCGATTGGAAATAAACTCCAAATGGTAGGATCCATTTGTAGATATATAAAAAAACAATGAAAAAACGAATGATTATGAATAAAACCAAAAAAATGGAAACAATATTGACATTAAGCAACATCTATGTCAAATAAAAAAATGATCTATCAATTGTATTGTTGATGTCATTGACATGTGCTTTATGAATCTAACATCCAAAACTAAATGTTAGAGTGATAAACAACATGTCAATGATATGTATTCTATGTCTCTACCAGCTAACAATGGAATGCTAAATGAGAGCCATCAACTATCCATTTATAAATGTGAGTCCTACATCCAAATTTATTTCTAGTTGGGCCACATCTACATGAAATAAAATGTAATGTATCATTTTCATTTTTCTCATGATTATAATTGTTGAGTTCATTGGCATTTCATTTATGAGTCTAACATCCAAAATTGGATGTGCAAGAGGGGCCTCACCAATTGGTTGAGCACATGTCTCTTGACTCCTGACATCAAGACACATCTCTCTCAAATGGTATTCATAAGTTTATAATTTATGAATACGATGGGACTGTGAATTTAATTCTTTAGATAAAAACGATAAATGATTATGATTCATAAAGTGCAATTTTGACGAAATCGAATTGTGAAGCCTAAACCATAAATATATAAGGATGTAGTCACAACCTTACATGGAAAAATTACGAAGCATGAATACAAAAACGACATAGTTTATCAATTTAACATTTCCCTAATATATATCCATAAATGAAAATTTCTACATAGTATTTTGAAAAAAAATGGCTACAAAAAAAATTACCTAATATAACTAGGTAAGAGAATATATATATATATATATATATATAATTTTGTTGTCTTGCATTTCTAGTTTGGTTAATAAGTTCTTCCCATTGAGCTAAGGCTTCCCAAGCTCTCTCAAGCTCTTGTCTTGTTCTGGCGCTATTTAGTACTAAATTGAATAGTTGCGAAGATATGGAATTCTGAGTCCCAGAACCATTAGGCAAATTTGGTTGGATTTGTTGTGGTGGTGCATGTTTCTTTTAGAATATAAAATTTGATGTGCATAAACAATAATGTTTATTAGTTTACGGAGTGCTTCGTAGTTTAACTCTTTACTGTATTATTAATTCAAAGTTTAATACACACACACCACTTATATGCTGAGAGAGAAATACAATAAAGAGGAAAATACTAAACAATATAGATATATTTCATACAGATTTAAAAAAAATCAAGTTTGAAACTATATGTAAAAACTATAGTCATTAATCTAAAAACAAGAACAATTTCCATAAAGAGGAATTATTTGTTACTAATACATGCATTGATGTCTTAGTGTAATATAAATATAGAATTTTGATATTATAATGAATCACATAGGGAAGGGCACAAACGAAACAATATATAATTTAGAGGTTGGGTGGTCAAAACTATTATCTAGTTCTATTAAAACCATTAACAATTCTAAAAGAAAATTTAAATAGGATTAGAAAAAGATGATTTGTTTGAAAATAATGATATATTTCTTAAAAATTAAAATACTAAATCTATTGTTAATAATATTTATATTAACATAGTGTTATATATATATGTTACAATAAGTTTAAATATCAAATCAATTGTTGTGTTTATGAATGTTGTTATTAAATGTTATATCATGTTGAAAGCAAATTAAAAATATAAACAATTATATTAGAAATGTAATTGTTATGTCCCCGACAAAGGGATATATATGAATCGATTAGAGCAATTACTTAGATGAATTTGTAGCAGTTTTAGAAAAAACATGGAAATTAGACTAAGGTTGTGTATTATTTAATTTCTTTTTTATTTTCTTAGTTTCTTAAATGTCTATTTTTTAAGGTTATTATTGGTCTAATGGAGATGACGTTGCCTTGGGTTCCTATGCCCCAAGACCCGGTGGTGTTGCTGATATCAGCAATGCTATAATGATCATCGTAAATGAAACACTTAATCAATTAATTCTTAAACCTAGCAAAAGTAATGTAACCGAGGAATATTATATACATATAATTATTAAACTTAGCAAAAGTAATGTAACAGAGGAATATTATATGTACATATTTAATCTCTTGAAATGTAAATCACAAAAGTAGTAACACAGAGCTTAATAAAACCAACTAAATTACATGATATCCATCTATCATAAGAAATCTGCTTAGCAATCATAGTCTCGGGCAGCTCAAGCATATTGTGTGGGAGAAAAGGTTTAAACCAACACTGTTAACCCATAGCTAATTCCCCTGAAACTCTTGTGCAATTCATGTACAATTTAATTTGAAATATTTCACCATTGGCATACTTTCTATTTGAAATGAAATTACTTGATAAATTTTATATTTAATTATAATTTGTGCATAACAAAGCAAGTTTGGCAAGGATAAAAAAGAGGATCAACATCGAAGTTCAATACAAAGATCCTTATATGTTTGTGTATATGCATGGTTGTAGTCATACGGTCTCACATAAACCTATAATCTAGGGCAAGCAAGAAATTATGTATTAGATAATGCTTTGACATTCGTGCCATCTTATTTGTAGTTTTTTATGTTATTGTTTTACAATTAAATTAAACAGTTTTCCTTTTTTTTTCCTCTCAAAATGCATGCAATCCATTACTCTAACTCTCTACCAGAGATTTTGTAGCTCCTATCCAGGTGCATGCAACACTCCACCTGGATAAGACCATGGCAAGATCAACAAAGTTGGCTTTCTTCATTTTTGCTTTCGTCTATGCCATATAGAACAAGATGCATATGTTATTGGAAAATGCAATGAGATTACCATGACCACTGTTTCCAATGGAGTTCCAGGGATTCGAAACCACACTCAGCGCCCCTACTTTTGGTATGAAGAAGAAATTGAATATGATCTTCACTAGTGTTTCACGCTAAAGAGGTAAATTTTATAATCTTGCAAATCTGAATTTTAATAACTTACCAAACAAATCCTCTATTCTTGTTTCTTCTCTCGTAATGTAATATTTTTTCTTCTAATACCAAATTTCTTCTTCCCAATTCAACGTTCTCCTCCTCTAGGAAGATATTCTCCTCTAAAGTTTCTTGCAATGTCTCAATCATGTTTCATTGTTCTTCATTCTCCTTCAGTAGTGAAATGATTTTTTCCTCCAACTCTGTGTTGTTCTTGGCAAATTCAACATGGACTGCTTAAAACTTCTTTCCCTTCACTTTGTTTTCTTGCACTAGTTTTACATTTGTCTCCTCCAACTCTTCAAGTTTTCTATTCAGTTCCTAAATTTGGGTTTTAGGTTTTTCATTTTCAACAATGGATTCTTCAGCTTTGAAGTTTGTCTCTTGCATGTCTCCAAGTCTTTTACTCAGTTCTTGAATTAATGTGTTAGATTTTCCATTTACAACAATGTATTCTTCAACTCTGACATTCGTCTCCTACAACTCTCGATGTATTTTCTGAATTTGTGTCTAAGGTTCACCTGATTGTTCTATTCTCTGATTATGATTTTCAAGAAAACAGCTTGCACCAGCTACCTCCATTCAGACACTGCAATTAAAAGAAGTCACAAACTATATTTCACAATTGAAAGATATTCTTGTTGATAAATTAGCAGAGCTAAGAGTGAAATACGAGCTATATTACAAAACCATAACCATAAGTTGATACAAAGAGTGTAGCATGGTAATTGTTTACATCACGAGTGCGACTGCGAAAACTGTAAGCTGTTTCCACCACACTTCTCCATAAAAAAGAGTGGAGGCTGCGAGCAAAGGCGCAATGCATGAGCATTAAGGGGATGGTCCTGCACGAGGGGAGCCTCGACTCCAGCGAGGAGAGGAGCTCCAAGATGGATGCAAACATCCTTTAATCAAATACCACTTTATACACTACAAACACCCTTAAAAAAAATACAACTTACACTGCAAGCATCCTTTAATCAAATACCACTTACACTTTAGTTCTCATATTTATCATAAATATGTAAAATTAGATTAGCAATCTAGCTTCAAATTAACTTTGAGCAGTTTCTGAAGAAATGAAATGTTGAACTGTTGTTTGTTGTTTGATTTGAATATATCAAATATCAAAAGTCCTGGAATTATTTCAATTAAATAAATATCAAATGAAAAGCGATTAATATTGTATCATCCATGATCCACCCTCGCTCTCTCATTGAAAACCACCAGAAAAATTCACACCTAATCTTTCAAGTGGAGGTTGTTTTTTTAGAATGCAAGATTTAATTTTAGAATTTCATTTTGTTGTGTGAGACAATATGTTACCTTGTACTGGGGATTTAAATCTTGGTGTTGTTGGATAGTTTTATTCTCCAGTGGTAGAAAGTTAGATAATTCAAATTCTTTGCCCAACTACGATATGTTTTCATGTTTTTTTTTTACCCGGGAAAAGTAACAAGTTGCAACTTCACCATTTTCTGAATGGAAAAATTCTTCCCTCCTGCTACTGTTGCATCTTCATCTGGCCATCTTCATTAAACAAACAGAAAGTTCATGGGCATCTTCATCTGGCCATCTTTAATATTTTTTCAGTTTGTCCTTCAGGATCCAATAAGATCCCCCCTGCACCTGCCACCCCTGGGTTCCCTTTTGAGGCGCCATCAAAAAATAGAGCATAGGAATTCCATTCCTACAACCAAGCCCTAAGTTCGTTGTGAGTCTTTCTTATCTCCCAAGGGTATCAGCTTGTGGGAAGGTTGGATCTTGAGCTGATGAAATTGGACTGAGGGGAGCTTTTTTTTAAAAAGATGATGCACCAAGAAGAGAGTGACTCTAAAATATCTTCTGAAGCCAAAAAGCTGATACCTTTCGAGGAAAATTTTTCAGCTTTCATTCCCACAATTTTCAAAACTATTCAGGATGGAAGGAATTTTTCCCCTTTAAAGATTGCTTTGTTTTTGGACAGCCAAAGCTACCAACATAGATTCTTTGGAATGGTGTTCCAAAGACGCTTGAGGATGGGTTTCTTATTGAGATTTCCAGGGAAGTACTTGATCCATTTCTCAAGAAGCTGTCCAAGGGAGTCTGGGGGTCTGAATTGAGCACCTAGAGGAAGGATAGACTTCCAAACTTTCAAAGATACACTGCACTAAATAAAAATATGGATTGAAGTTTCTGATTCTGAATTACATAGAGCACATCTAGAGGGGCCTGCTATCCCCCTTTTCCTAAGATTTTCAGCTATAAGCAATTTGTTGTGCATCAAGGTCCATATGAAATAATTTACCTTTGGAATGATGTCTAGGTGCTAGACGTTTTTCCATAAGATTTCATTTGACGGTGGTTCCATAGTTAACTTCTTATATCCTTCTTTGACTGTGTACATGCCATTTTTTCCCCATCCAATGTGGTCCTTTGAATATTTCTTTATCAGAGTCTTGTCATGTAGGGAAGTGAAGAGAATATTCTTTGTTGCTTCCAAATGCTCGGGAGAATGGAAGTATTTCCATCCATTCCATCTCCTTTTTGAATTCCATGAGGAGAGATCAAAGAGAGTGGAGATGTCAGTGCTGCAAGCCCATTTAGATAGTTCTCCCATCCCCAGGAGGTGGAGAGTGAAGGCTATCCCAAAATACTGTTCTCCCAAACCTTAATATTTTTTCCATTACCAGGAATCCAGTATTAATTTGACTGAATCAAATTGAGAGAAGCTTTGCACAAAATCCAGAGCGAGGTGCCCTTTCTGGTCCAAGGACTGGTGAAAATTTCAGATCTCGGTCTCCTAATGTATTTTTTCCTTATTACCTCTTTCCACCATTCTTTCTTGCCGGTGACCAATCTCCAAATCAATTTTGCACCAAGTGCACCATTCTAGGTCCCTTATGCCCAATCCTCCTCTGTTTTTTGAACATTTGACTGTGGCCCATTTAACCAAATGAAATTTTTTTGTCTACACCTTTCCTCTTTGCCAAAGAAATTTTCTGATTTCTATACAAATACTATCTATCACTGTCTTTGGGGCCAAGATCATCGAGCTGGAATATATAGGATACGAGGAGAGAATTGAATGAATGAGCATCACTTTCCCTGCCAGGTTTAACCAATTTGATCCCAAAGAATGTATTTTCTTTTTTATCTTTTGAATGATCGGAGCCCACATGAAGGAAGCAAAAGTATTTTTAGCTATGGGGATGCCCAGATAGATGAAATGATTCCAATCATAATTGACATGTATGTGGAGAATTTGAGATATGTTACGAAGAGTAGTCACATTGATATTCCATCCATAAAGATGAAATTTATCAAGATTTGCAGAACTTCCAGAAGAATGGAGGAAAAGATATAGGGGTCTTAAGAAATTTTTGAGGCCTGGAAATTCACAGGAAACAATAGCAAGGGATTCTCCCCAGTCAACATTCCCAACTAGCCCGTGACTATTTGGTATAGGGAATCCGTCCGGTTTTCGATCCGGCTACTGTAGGTCAAGTAACAAAAACAAAGGGTTTTACCGGTTGCGGCCCGGTCCACCATGTATATTTTTGTATTTTTGACTTTAAGTATGATATGCAAGTGCCTATCTAAGATGAATATTGATAAAGAATATGAGGAGTGGTCAGGTTCTTACCTCTCGTCTTAGACTCTCTCGCATCTAAATCACACACAAATGAAAACAAGATTAACTAAGTTGTCCCTACGGAGCAAGATTATCAATTAATGAGTAATGTGCTACTGCTCATATGTTAAGCTAAATCAGAGATAGTTGTTCTTAGAAACAAAACACATAAACATGAATAAAGATATGCACAACAAGATAGCTCGCCGTCTGTTAAAACATTCATTACTCATAGTGGAAATTATCACAAAATAAACCAGAGAACATTCATATAAGAACATACATTCAGAAATTTAGAACGATCTCACAGTTAATGAAACACAACTAAAAATGAAATAGTTCCCCTTCAACATTGTTAATTTCATCACATTTGAACATTCCACACAGCACTTTCTCCAACAGGAAAAATTGTAATTTTATTATTGCAAAACTAAATAGTTCCTCTTACAACAAGTAGTTCACAAGTCTCACTGGGAAAAATCCCTTTCTCCCTATCTCCTTCCTATATTTATACACGAACCAGCTCAAAACCTTTTGGTTTCCCCACAACTGTTTCAATCTCCAGTCTTGTCATTTTGCGAATGCTCATAATTCAACGTTACGTTTCAAATAAATACTTTTATAAAAAATGGGCATAGCTAGGTAACTGACGAACTGCCCAAGCCTGGGAATTTTCTCTTTAATGGTTACTCTCTACCATTCCTTGGTCCCTCTTTAGACCCTTATTATTTTCTTCCTCGAGCAACAACTCTGCTGCCTTATGCTTTAACACGCTTTGTCTTCCAACTGCATCTTCTTTGCCATAAAAATATTCAAAGGGATCTGAGAAAAAAATCTCCCTTGTCTGCGATCAAACAAAAACTCATCATTTATTCCGACTCTCTTCGATAATTATAAACCATAATACCAATAAAATGAGTACTGAAAGAAAAGAAAACCAGAGATGGATTTTCATGTGAAAATTTTAACATGAAGAAAAACAAGGCACACTGGTCATTTGCGAAATCAGTTACAAGCTCATAACAATCGGCGGGAAAATGATTAAGAAACGGGCACATAAAAACCCCCATTGACGAATCGAAACACTTGACATCAGTCGGTTAATGAGATATGCAGCCGCAATAGTGGGAGACCTACAATCTAAGGGTTCCGGAACACATACCAAAAATTGGTGCAATAAACATCGGGGGTCAGATCTTCTGAAGCATCGGATAGTTAGTGTGCTACATAGCCGCAACGGCGGAAGTTAAACGGTCAAGAAAATGCGTAGACTAGTTAACATCGGAGAAACATAGAACAGGACATCGACGAAAGGACAAGCAGTACAATGGGAAGTTAGTCTACTCTGGGGCCGCAACGCCGGACCTCAATCAGCCTTTGACCTTCGATCAAAGTCATAACACCTTCCGACAAAATCGCAAAGCGAGGTCTCTTTTCGACAATAAAATGTGGGCTCAACGAAAGGCTTTAATTATCAGTGCAATGTCTAACTGACCTCCAAAAAAAAGGAAACTGAAAATCCCATTTTAAACCTCAGCCAAACCTTTGCAACGATAAAACAACATAAAACCTGCTAAGTCCTATAGTCCAAAACATTCGCAGACTCAAACGAATTCCTGGAAAGCAAGAAAAAATGGCCTCAAATAATCCAAATGTGTAGTAGAGTGGGAATAAACGGCCTTCAACAAAATCAACAAGGAGGGTCCAAAATTTTTAAAAATTTGGGAAAAGTTGCAGCTGCAATAATTGGCAGCTCACTGGTGAACCCATATCTCTGAATAAGCTCCTCCTTAAGCAACAGACTGTTTAGCAGTAAAATTGACACGCTGAATGCTTCTAGATGTCTGGATTCCCATAATGTCAAATATATGTACTTGTAATCATTGATGATAGTCCAATTTTAGGGAATGAAACCCAAAATCTCAAAGTCAGGATAACTCTTTTGAGGCTAAGTGGGTGGATTTCATTTTACCTCTGTCCCTGGGTGGCTTCCAGCATAGACACCATAGGATTGTAACACATGGTAAATAGAAATATTTGTTTGTTCCCCATTCCCATGCCACTTGGAACTTTTGTGCCTTTTGAAACTTTTGTTGTTATGAGTCCTCCATGTGTCTTTCTTTCTGAATTTTATTCAGGCTCTTCTATCCATAGTGTCCTTTTGTGTGAGAGATGTATTTATTTTTCATCTCACGAACGGAGAAGAACTTTTGGCAATTATGTATTCATGTTTTAATACTTTGCTTTGATATGTATTGCTTCTTTTAGGAGTTTGACTCTTAACAGCCTCTAGGCTTTTTAAATATTGGCATGGGATCATTTATATATAATAAACTATTTACCTTGCTTCCTTTCCGTGGGTCCTTTGCTGTCACCCCCTAGGACATTTTAGATGTGAAATGGATGGAGCCTCGAAATAGTATTCTAGACCTTTTGATTCCGAGTTATTTTCAGAGATTAAGCAGGACTTCAATGTGTTCATAGACATTTAGGAAAACTACTTACTATAAGGAATTCCATCAGATTCAAACAATAAGATACAGTCTAATGCCCAAAGAATCTCAATTTATCAAGGGCTCTGATGCTCTCCATGCAACCAAAAGTTTGCTTCTTTTATTGAAATCAGAAGAAAACTAAACGAAACAAAAAGGAAAGGAACAAATCAAAGTGGAAAAGCAAATCAATTATTTATGTACAAAACAAAACAAAATAAAACAAAAATCAGGAAAAATAAGGTTTAAGAACTAAACCATTTACTGGTAAGTTTTCATCCCATCCTTGTAAATCTTGCAATTTATAGGTTGAGGGGCCAAGTTTTGCCGCAATCTGGAAAGGGCCTACCCATAACTGTTGAAACTTCGTGTGCTTTACCTTCTCATCATGAGGGTGATCCCACTTAAGAACCAAATCTCCTACTTCAAATCCTTTTGTTCTAGATTTGTGTTTATCAAACCAACTCTTCACTACCTCATGTTGTTGTTTAAAATGTTCGCTGGCCTTGGATCTATATTCCTCTTCCTTCAAAAGATTATGGATTATTATCTGCAAGACTTCATTATCTGATCCTCTTGATTCTTAAGCTATTATGGAAGAAGGTAGCATGATATTGGGGGGTAGCATGGCCTATTTTCCATAAACAAGGGTATACGGGGACACACCTAACGAAGTCTTGGTGGTGACCCTATCAGCCCAAAGGGCATTTTGTAATGATGAATGCCAACTTCTCTGGTTTTCTATCATAGTCTTTTTTAAGATTCTAATCATATTCTTGTTTGTAGATTTTGCCAAATCATTTCCTTGTGGATAATAATTTGTAGAATAATGCAACTTAATTCCTTTTTCATGAGCAAATGCAGTTAATCTAATAGAGGAAAAATAAGTAGCATTATCGAAAACTAGAGAAATTGGAACTCCAAACCTAGTCATAATATGCTCTTGCAAGATGTCCATGACCGCATATTCATTCACTTTACGCAACAGAATGGCTTCAACCCAATGGGTGAAGTAATCAGTCGTTGTCAGAATATACTTGTGTTGTAAGGAATAATTTGGCTTTATCTCCCCAATGATATCCATTCCCCATTGCTCAAAAGGTTCTATTATCATCACAGGCTTTAATGGTCCTACTGCTTTAACTTGTCGTCCACCACACCTTTGACAAATGTCGCACTTTCTGACATGGGCATGTGCATCTTTGAACAGTGTTGGCCAATAGTATCTAGCTCTGAGAATTTTATGGTTTGTTGTATCTCTGTAAAAATGTCCTCCAACAGGTCCATCATGCAATTCTATCATGACCTTCTTCGCATCTTCTTTCTCTAAGCATCTAAGAAGAACTCCATCATAATTCTTTCTAAATAATATTCCTTCAATAATCTGATATGAGGCTGATTTAAGACATAGTGCTCTTCTTTGCTTAGAATTCCAATGTTTCGATAACAATCCCTCCTGAAGGTAATGCACAAGGTCTCGATACCAGAAGTTTGGAGCTATGAAAAAAGGACATACATCCATCAAATGTAACGCAGCTTCGTCTTCCCAGCTATTTTCTTCATTGTCTTTACTTTCAGTCATTAGTTTGCACAATCCTTACCCTTTAACTATGGAGGTTGGCTTGAATTCGAGGTCATACTCCTGTAAATCTGTTACCCAGTTGCCTCTTCTTTCTCCTAATTATTTTTGTACGAAAAGAGACCTCACAGCTGGGTGTGGAACTATCACCTTTGTCCGGTTCTTAAGTATATACGGTCTGAATTGTTTTACCGCTTTGAAGACTGTATAAGCTTGCTTATCCACAGTTGGGTAATTCAATTCGGCTCCCTACAGACCAGTGCTCATAAATTATATGGGGAACTCATCTCCCCCATCTTGCTTCTAGGTAAGCATCACTGCTAGTGAATCGTCAGATGCGAAAGTGTACAAAATAAAATCTTTCTCAAAATATGGAATTTTGAGGGAGGGTGCGTGCATAGCAATTGTATTTATTTTACTAAACGCATTCTTCTCTACATCATTCCACTTGAATTGTACACTTTGCTTTACCATTTGCTGCAAAGGTTTAACAATTTGAGCGAAATCCGACGCAAACCTTCGCACGAAATTTATTGTCCCCATAAATTATTGCATGCCTTTTTTATTATGGGGTAAGGGAATTTGTTCGATAGCTTTGATCCTTTCTGGGCCTATGGAGATCCCCTTCTTACAAACCACATGACCCAGTAACTTACCTTGGGTAATGGCAAACATGCACTTCTTGGGGTTTAATGAGATACCATATTTTTGGCAGTGTTCAAAAATCTGTTTTAGATGGAATGCATGTTCCTCCCTTTTTTTGAGAATATTGTGATGTCATCAAGGTATACTACAGCACTGCGACCAATCATACCACGGAAATCTATGTCCATAGCCCTTTGGAAAGTAGCTCCAGCGTTTATGAGTCCAAAGGGCATCCTTCTATAAGCAAAATTCCCCCATCTGGTTTTGAATGTAGCTTTAAGTCTATCTTCTTCAGCTACTAACACTTTATTATAGCTAGAGAATCCATCTAATAAAGAAAATAATTCAGAACCCGAAACCATTTGTAATATATGTTCCATGGGTGGGACAGGATAATTGTATTTATCCGAAGTGCGATTTAGGTTTCTGAAATCCACACATAGTCTAATTTCTCTAGATTTCTTTCTTACTGGTACCAGATTTGAAACCCATTCCAAGTGTCTAACTTTGAAAATAATTTTAGCATCCAACAGCTTCTTTACTTCATTCTGAATTAGAGGCTCCAGTTTTGGATGCATTTTCCTTAAAGGATCTTGATAGGGCTTGACCCCAGATCTGATGGGGATAACATGCTGAATAATATTGGTATCATAGGTCTTCAGATCTTCATACGTCCAGGAAAAAACATCTTTGTATTGTTTGAACAGACTAATGAACTTATCCCTTTGACCTGGAGAGCAACACTTTCCCAAATTCACATATTTAGGCTCAATTTCAGTTCCTAAATTAATCAACTTGAATTGTAGAGATGAGCTATGAGTCTTCACATTCACTGGCCTTCTGAATTTCTCGTTTAGATCAAACATCTGCTTTAAAGTCCCGACTCGTTTAGGAATAAAATTATTGAATTTTAGCTCGGCTTGATGTTCTTCATCATCAATAATTGCCCCTTTGAAGGTCTCGTCATTTGTCAAGCATTCTAGAATTTGCTGATCATCATCAAAAACTCATAGATTGGTAATCATATCTAGGATTGAGGGCCTGAAAACCAATTCAATAGAACACCAGTTATTAGAGGGCACAAGCCTCGTAGCTAAGGTGGCCAATAAGTCAGCTGCTGCATTCTTAAGTCTAGGAATCAATACAATATTAAATGCATGAAAATATTTAAGCAAATCCCATACTTCATTTTGATAAGATTTTAAATGAGGGGAAATGCGATGTATTTGATTTCGAATCTGTTTTACGATTATTTCAGAATCCCCATACACTTTTAGATTTTCTACCTTTAACTCAATTGATTTTCTTAGTCCCTGAACCAATGCTTCATACTCGGTTGTGTTATTGGTGCATTCAAACTCTAACCTACACGAAAGAAAATTTTTATTTTTCTTAGGATCAATTAGGACATAGCCGAGTCCAGACCCTTCTAAAGTTTTAGACCCATCAAAGAAAAGCATCCAAAATTTTCCTATCACTACTGTGCATGAATCAACATCTACATCTACAGCTAATTCTACTATTTTACGATCGATTTCATCATCCTGAGAAAACCGAAGGAGATCAGGCTGAGCATCTGATGTATTGCTAGCTTCTTCCACTTTATAGTTTCCTGATTCTAGCTCAATGAAGTGATTTCCCAAAACAAAATTCATTGGTTCATTTTTACCTTCGAACTGAGTAACATTGTGTTTCATGTGGGGCTCTCTTAAAACTTTAATTTGATTTGGGCTTCCTTTATAAGGTAGCCATAGATGTGACCAGTCTGAAGCAAAATATCCACTCAGCTTGGCTGACCAATCTCTGCTCAAAACAAGTCCATAAGCCTCAAGTATGTTTGCTACTACAATATCAATGAATTGACATACCTTACCATTTGACGATAAGCGAATGAGAACATCGTCCATTTCCCCAATTACCTTCACATCTGTTTTGTCCAATTGAATGCCCCTCCAGGTAGATGGCTTAGGTTGTCCATTTATCTTTTTGCAGATCGACAGCGGCATAACATTTACTGATGCCCCCGAGTCTACAAGGCAGTTGAGCATGTTGTGGTTGAAAATTTCAAGGTAAGGAGAAAAGGTGGAGTCTTGTATTTAGGCTTACCTCCCACACTTGCTTCACCAATTTCTTCTTCTCAGGGTTGATTGTCAGTGAGAAGCTTCTCCTCTGATATTTCAAGTGCTTTCAATAACTTTCCTTTCTGCTACAGCAGATTGCACATCTCAAATAACGAGATATTTACCCTTACCTTTTTTATATCCTCCACGATGTCATAATCCATCTTATGTTCTATGAGATTCGTTTTAACCTTATTGATCTTCTCTTCAATGGGCTTAGTAGGCATGTTGATTTGTTTCGGATTTTCACTGGTGGTGGTAAATTCTGGAATTTTATTAGTTAAGGTGTTTTTTTAAGATTTCTTTACATTCTTTTGAAGTCTCTTAATCCTTGGGAGCATAAGACTATTTTATTTAATAAACCCTTGGCTTCTCTTCGTCACATTTGTTTCCAAGATATCTTCATGTCTCGGATCCTTTTCTTCTTCGGTATCAAAAAACGATACACAATCCAATAAAACCATGGCATCATCCTCTTGTTTTTCTATTGATTTATTGTTGTCCTTTCCCTCTTCATCATTATCCTCGGTTAATTTGGAATCCAATAGCTGATTCATTATCAACGTCATTGAATTTATCCATTGAGGACAATTCTTTTCAGAATGGAGTTGTTGGTGAAAAGTGAAAAAGTTATCCATCCCCACCTCTGTTAAGTTCATCGATGCAAGACTGTGCGGAGGGGGCTGGGATTGATTGTTATCCTCCTTTTTCTTGTAATAAGGCTTATAAAACTGCTGGAATTCCTTTTCCTTTTCCAATTATATTATTCTGTTAGAGAGCTTATACATCATCTTTTCCATCCCTTCGAAATCGGGTGATTGCTCCTCTTTAGGCTTAGTAAATAACAAATCTTTCCTCCCAACATTTTTTTCTCCTGACTGCTCAAGATAATCTTCGATGCTTTCCTTTTCAGCCTCTACTCTCTCTGCTTCTTCATAAGTCTCTGCTAGCATAGGTTTGGATTTCATTTAGGCAAACATGGCCAAATCGGGCCCTAGAGCTGAAGTATAATACTCGATTAGAACTTTATCTGAGGGTTTGTCAGTTTCAGAAAAATTCTTAAGATAAGCTGCAAATATTTGGGTAAAACTATGCACCTTCTCTTTTCTTTCTTTCTTTAAAGCGCACAGTCCTTTCATAAGAGCCGCATGAGTTTTTTGGGTTGCATATTTACTTCTGAAAATTATTTCAAAGGTATCCCAGTCCAGGATAGAGTTTGCAGGAAAACCAAAATACCATGATGCTGCCACTCCTTTAAGGGTATGCGAAAAAAATTCTACAGACTACATCCTCATGTTCCTCGGCCCTTAATCCTTCTATTTCCAAATAGAAACTTTGTAAATTGGAATCTACTAACATATTCTCATTTGGATCAAACTTGGGAAGCATCTTCTCAAAAGATTGAGGTAATTCATGCAACGGAGGTGTTAAGTTCAAGGGTGATCTAGCTTTCCAAGCAGGTGGTGGATTTGGTGGGTTAAGTGGCTGATTTGCATTTACGCCTACCATGAGTCTGGGTGGAGAGTGAGGAGGTGAGGGAACGAGAGTATGCATAGGAGAACAGTAAGGTGTGTTTGGGCCTACTTGATTCAAAGGCTGAATAACTTCTTGTAATGCTACTTCTACTAACTCTTCCAAATCTCCAACCAACACGGAATCTTCTAAGATGGCACGATATTTCTTCTTGTATTCTCTTCGGGGTAAATCAGGGATAGTGGGTAATCCTCCAATACTCTTTACGTAGGCCCATGTGTGTCTTCTTAGGTCATTAACTACTTGGTTGTCTACAAAAAACAAATGTTCTCTACTCTCTTCAGTATTTGGATTAGGAAATAAACTACTTTCAAAACTATCACTGGTGGAGTAACTTTGATGAAATTAATTTCCACAGCCAGCCATGCACTGGTGGCCCTCTTTCTAGCACCAAAAACTATTGAGGCCTAGAAATTCGTAGGCAACAACAATAAGGGATTCTCCCAAGTCAATGTTCCCAACTAGCTCGTGACTGTTTTCTATAGAGAATCCGTCCAGTTTGCGGTCCAGCTACCGTAGGTCAAGTAACAAAAACAAAGGGTTTTACCAGTTACGGCTCGGTCCACCGTGTATATTTTTGTATTTTTGACTTTAAGTATGATATGCAAGTGCCTATCTAATATGCAAATTGATAAAGAATACGAGGAGTGTTCATAATGTGAGGCGCAGGTTCTTACCTCTCGTCTTAGACTCTCTCGCATATAAATCACACACAAATGAAAACAAGATTAAATAAGCTGCCCCTTGGGAGCAAGATTATCAATTAATGAGTAATGTGCTACTGCTCATATGTTAAGCTAAATCATAGATAGTTGTTCTTAGAAACAAAACACATAAACATGAATAAAGATATGCACAACAAGATAGCTCGTCATCTGTTAAAACATTCATTACTCATAGTGGAAATTATCACAAAATAAACCAGAGAACATTCATATAAGAACATAGGTTCATAAAGTTAGAACGATCTCACAATTAATGAAACATAGCTGAAAATGAAATAGTTCCCCTTCAACATCGTTCATTTCATCACATTTGAACATTCCACACAGCACTTTCTCCAACAAGCAAAATTGTAATTTTATTATTGCAAAACGAAATAGTTCCTCTTACAACAAGTAGTTCACAAGTATCACTCGAAAAAATCCCTTTCTTCTTGTTTCCTTATTATATTTATACAAGAACCGGCTCAAAACCTTTTGGTTGCCCCACAACCGTTTCAATCTCCAGTCTTGTCATTTTGCGAATGCTCATAATTCAACGTTACGTTTCAAATAAAGACTTTTATAAAAAACGGGCATAGCTAGGTAACTGACAAACTACCCAAGCCTGGGACTTTTTTCTTTAATGGTTATGCTCTACCATTCCTCGGTCCCTCTTCAGACCCTTATTATTTTCTTCCTCGAGCAGCAACTCTACTGCCTTATGCTTTAACATGCTTTTTCTTCCAACCGCATTTTCTTCACCATAAAAATATTCAAAGGGATCTGAGAAAAAATCTCCCTTGTCTACGATCAAATGAAAAATCATCATTTATTCTGACTCTCTTCAATAAACATAAACCATAATACCAATAAAATGAGTACTGAAAGAAAAAGAAACCGAAGCTGGATTTTCATGTGAAAATTTTAACTTGAAGAAAAACAAGGCACACTGGTCATTTGTGAAATCAGTTATGAGCTCATAACAATCGACGGGAAAACGATTAATAAAAGAGCACATAAAAACCTCCATCGGAAAATTGAAACACTTGACATCAGTTGGTTAATGAGCTATGCAGTCGCAATGATGGGAGACCTACAATCTAAGGGTTCCATAACACAAACCAAAAATTGGCTCGATAAACGTCGGGGGTCAAATCTTCTGAAGCATTGGATAGTTAGTGTGTTATACAACCACAATAGTGGAAGTTAAATGGTTAAGAAAATCCGTAGACTAGTCAATATCGGAGAAACATAGAACAAGACATCGACGAAAGGACAAGTAGTTCGACGGGCAGTTAGTCTACTTTGGGGCTGCAATGGCGGACCTCAATAAGCCTTCGACCTTTGGTCAAATTCATAACACCTTCTGAAAAAATCGCAAAGCGAGGTCTCTTTTCAACAATAAAACATGGGCTCAATGAAAGGCTTTAATTATCGGTGAAATTTCTAATTGACCTCCAAACAAACAACAATTGAAAATCCCATTTTAAACCTTGACCAAACCTTGGCAACGATAAAACAACATAAAACCTTCTAAGTCCTATAGTCCAAAACATTCGCAGACTCAAACAAATTCTTAAAAAGCAAGAAAAATTGGCCTCAAACAATCCAAACGCGTAGCAAAGTGGGAACAAACATCCTTCAACAAAATCAACAAGGAGGGTCCAAAATTTTTAGAAATTTGGAAAAGTTGCAGCTGCAATAATTGGCGGCTCACTGGTGAACCCATATCTTTGAATAAACTCCTCCTTAAGCAACAGACTATTTAGAAATAAAACTGACATGCTAAATGCTTCTAGATGTCTGGATTCCCATAATGTCAAATATATGTACTTTTAATCATTAATGATAGTCCAATTTTAGGGAATGAAACCCAAAATCTCAATGCCCAACAGAATAGTGTCATTGGAAAAAAGAGCGTGGTTAATAGGTTGGACTCCATTTCTAAAGGAGAGTCCTAGGAGGGAGCCCTCTTCTTGAATTCTAGAAAGCCTTCTACTCAAGGAGTCAACAACAAGAATATAGAGGAAAGGGGAGAGGGGACAACCCTGCCTTATCCCTCGACTGGCCTTGAAAAACTTTGTGGTTCTTCCATTGATTAGAGGGGCTATCCAGGGAGAATTGATGTAGGCTTGGACTTTATTAATGAAGATGGAGGGAAAACCAAACTTTTTGAGCACCAGCAAAATGAAGGCTTGTCTTAATCGGTCATAAGCATTTGCAAGATCAAGTTTAATAGCCATACCTGCTTCACCCCTCTTGGTGCTAGAATGAATTGCTTCTTGCACCATAAGGATGTTATCACTGATTTGGCGACCTGAGATGAAGCTTCCTTGATTGGGGGATATCAGAGAAGGGATTATAGTCTTGAGTCTTAAGGATAAAACTTTGGAAAATATTTTGTAGGAGGCATTGCAAAGTTGGGTTCCCTTTTTTTTATTACTTGCAAGTAGTCCATTGGAGAATCAAAAAATCTTCTATATTTTTCAATGATTAATAATAGATTATAAAGAAAGATGATTTCAATGGGACCAAATTTAAGTCTTAACACATATTTATTAAGGTTTTAAATATTATAATATTTACTATCTCATGCTAATTACATTGTTAGCTAGCACAAAATATTTATTTATAATTAATGTTAAATGCAAATGTTTTTTTTTTCCATACTTTCTATGTTTACCTCGATCTCCCAACAACTAAACAACTTTGACAATAACATAAGGAAAATTATATATGATATTAGAAACTACGGTAAGTAATTATACATGCTATTGGAAACTACCATGATACATGGTATAAGTAACAATTTAAAATTAAAATGTCATTCTATTTTATTTACTCTATAATTTTGACACATAATTTCTTTCACATGTAAGTGGTTGTCATCTAAAGAGTTCATAATGAAAATATTAGGGATTGAAATATATAAGAAACTAAATGAAAAATATGTATCTTTAATACTTTTTAATGGATATGAACATTGCCTCATAGACCTAGTCAAGAGGATTGAAATATATGCATCCATATCTGTACTCTTTTACCAAAATAACAATTAAACCATTATATTCAATTGAATCAATTGTCAAAAACCCCCATACAAATAGCTTCTCCTCATTGCAAATAGCAATGTTGGGGACATTGCCACCGCATGGCTCTTGTTTATATTAACATAGTGTTAGTGGATTACAATAATTATATATTTAAAACAAATTATATATTTATTTATATTAAAAGAGTGTTGGTGGATTACAATAATTTTATATTTAAAACAAAAAAAGGAAAACTTAAAATCTATTAAAATACTAAATCTTTGGTATGTAGTGACATAATACAATTTTTTCTTTATTTAAAGGCAATGTATGAAACAAGGAAAAAATATTCAAAATTCATATTATCATATTATAAGGTTTTCTTTCTTAATAATGTATAAGAATATATAGGAGTGTATATATATACAAGAGATATATTTCATTTACTAAAGGTCATATACATTAACATGTAACAACCCCTTAATTTACCCAACTTTTGCTAACCTCTTTTTTTAACTACTCCAAGTGACACTAAAACTAACAATACTTTAAAGATATGTTCATAGATTCTTTCGTCAAATAGTTTCGTAATGAAAATTAGAATAATCAACGGCAAGATTTATCTCACTAATGATCAAATTATTCAGGGAAGAAAGGTTTGTGACACATTTATTTTTCTTCGATGTAAAGGTCATGATCTTCATGTTTTCTTTCTTAAAAATGTATAAGACTATATAAGACCATATATATATGGTCTTATGATTTTATTGTTTTATACTATTGTTGTGTTACATTAACATGTAACAACCCCTTAATTTACCCAACTTTTTCTAACCTCTTTTTTTTTAACTACTCCAAGTGACACTAAAACTAACAATACTTTAAATATGTGTTCATAGATTCTTTTGTCAAATAGTTTCGTCATGACAAATAGAACAATCAACTGCGAAATTTATGTCACTCATGATCAAATTATTGAGGGAAGAAAGGTTTGTCACACTTTTATTTTTCTTCAATGTAAGGGTCATGATCTTCATGTTTTCTTTCTTAAAAACATATAAGACCATATATATATATAGTGTTATGATTTTATTGTTTTATACTATTAAAAAAAATAGGTCTTAAAGGTATGTTCATACATTCTTTCCTCAAATATTTTGGTAGTGAAATAAAACAATAAAGTGATAGATTTATGTGTTTAATGATCAAATTATTCAGGGAAGAATGGTTTGTCACACATTTTGTTTATTCGATGTAAAGTTCATGATGTTGTTTTTAAGGAAGAGGTCATGATCTTGCTTTAGTCTCAGCACTATAGCATGGACTCCCAATTTCTTGTTCTGGAGGTGAGTGTTGTTATACTCGGAAACCCCCGAGAACATATTAATGTTTTGACTATCCTAACAACTACCAGGTAAGAGTTGGAAAGGGTGGCTCCTTTCACCTTGGACAAGTAAAATAAGTGTTAGCTATCCTAACATTCCAGGTTTTTACATCAAAGGGTATCCTACCCAAGTAAATTGTGATTATACCACGTTCTTATGGGCTTACTGTTGTATGAAAAACTATTTCCTTCGCTTAACTTTTAAAGCTTAAGTTTTAAGGTGGTGTGACTACAAGTTAAGTTGTAACAATACTCATGCCAAAGTTGCTACAATATTCAAGATCGAGGTGAGGTAATTTAAGTATTAAGAATATATTTGCTTGTTCATAACTTCAGATCTTATTGTTGTCCTTCTATAAAGAAACAAAATAATGATGAAGCTATCACTTATTTTGTGTCAAAGACAACCACTACCAATTGCATTGAAAATATTCATCATTAATTTTGTTGTTGCATGCATAAATACATAGGGATGATCAATCCTTTTGTTATTGCATTCGTGAATACATACCAACCCTTCTTTTCGTTGGGTCTAATATGATGCTTGGCCAATACATAGGGATCATCAATCCTTTTGTTGTTGCGTTCATGAATACATACCAACCCTTAATTTTGTTGGGTCTAATATGATGCTTGGCATTTTCAATAACAACCATACCCCTACAACACTAACGCCCATGAGAACCATTAAAAAATGCACTTCCACATGTCCTTACTTAAGTTATTCTCTAACATTACCCCTCACCACTAACGACCATGTGAACCATTAAAAAATTGCACTTCCGCATGTCCTAAATAAAGCTATTCCGTAACATTCAAATTATCATTTTCATTAGATTTAAATTGAACAGGTACCACCCCAAGTTTAGGATGCAAAGGTCGGGAAAAATAATTTAATTTCATTTAATTTTACTTCCTTAACATTAAGGAATATAGCCACATTGAATCAACAACACAACGTTCAATTCTTGTTGCTTTGGAATGTCTGGACATGTGTACGTGGGGTAGCATTACAGTTCTCATGCCGAAGCCATGTGGAGGATTTTACTCTCCTCAATTTTATTTAATTTCACTTCCTTAACATTAAGGAATATAGCCACATGGAATCAACACAGCGTTCAAGTCTTGTCGCTTCGAAATGTGTGGACAAGTGTATGTAGGTAGCATTAAAGTTCTCACGTCGAAGCCATGTGGAGGATTTTACTCTCCTCGTTGGCGACCAAATAAAAGTTAATACAAAACCCTAAATATTTAATGGTATTCGTAAAACTTGGAAATCGGTCGTTGAAGTCTTTGTATCAACCTGTGAAAAATATGCATGGCTTACTGTGGTTTTTCTCTATTTGTTTTGTCGACAAGGTACATAATTTCATGGTCGAAGAGCCGATTGTCGTGGCTCCCATTACCAACTTGTCAAAGATCTGCGTGGCTTACTGTGGTTTCTGTAGCATCCCTCGCCACCTCGACCTAGAGCTCACAGTGTAAGTAAGCATCACTATAAGTATTCACTATAAACCCCTGTCAAGTTATGGTTATAATGATAAGGTTAACGACTGAAAGCTTTGAACGACTGAAACGATATTTGGCGACGAACCCACTAGGGGGAAAGGGATTTCCGGAAAAAGGGAACCGAGAAACTCAAAGAAATAAATAGTTGTGTGCTTGTAAATACTAAGACAATTAAGAGGTGGATCATGCGAACCTAGCGCTCGCTCTTGCCTCGCAATAATAAAGTTATAAAAGGTAAAAGAAACAATGGACATATATAACCTTGAGAAAATATATGTGGAGAAAAAAAAAAAAACCATCATTATGTTTATATATATTACCGTAAGAAAACACCTTATACACATTAAAGTGCAAACCTCATTACTATGGGTATACATGACAAAATACTCTATAACAGATATATATTTATATATATATTAAAAGAAAAACATATTGATACAAAACCCTTATTAAAGGAAAACTTTTAGAAAAATCATAATCTTTTCCCTTCCTTTTTGTGGAGCGTCATAATATGTATATATAGAAGGGGACATTATTTTTTAATGTGTGAATAATGTGGTAAGGGAAGTTTCTCTTATTAGAGCTTTATATTTAAAATAAAAATTAAAAAAAAAAAAGAATGTTTCACTTTTTCCTAAGTGCTCTCCACATTAAAAAAAAAGAAAGAAGAAGGGGCTATTATAGCTAAATAGAAAGAGCAGTACAAATAAAGAAAAAGCTAAAAATAAAAATTAGAAAGGTTGATTATACTAAAAGTAAAAGCTAAGTTGAATACTTAGAAAAGTAAAATATACTAAAAGAGAAGGGATTTTTGGTTTCCGAGGGAATGGCAACATCATTTATCCCACATGCATGGGAAGAGAAGAATGGGAAGGCCCAGCAACCTTTTTAAAGAAGTTAAAAATGCGAGAGAGAAGAGAACCCTTTTGGGAAAGGGCGGGCGATTTTTCCTTGGAGAAGTAAAAATGCTGGAAGGGGAGTTCGATGATGAGAAGAACGATGGCGATAGGATGCTTCTACAATCTCAATCGCTGTATGATTTTTGCTTATAATTTTACTGGTGTGTTAATGTACAATCCTCTGCTTATCACTTGAAATTATTGTGCATTGAAGTTTAAGAACCAGATTTCATCCTAGTTGGAATCGCTTACTTCTTTTGATACTCTGTGTATAGTGTGAAATTACTGTGCGATTGAAGTTATTGATTTAAAATTATTATGCATTGAAATTTGAGAAGCCATATCCATTTGATGGAATCGCTATACTTCATTTTGATCCTTTGTATTAACCCTCATAAGATCTTCGATTAGAATGAACAAGAACCGTTTTAGATAATCTTCTTATGTTGAGTTGGCATCAGATAAGCATGTTGTTTATACCAAAGATGTATTATGTGCCACACTAAGAGTGTTGGTTTGGGAAAACCCAGATAGGACTAAATATTGACAGCAATTCCTGCTTTATCGACTTAATGTTGCTTATGATTGGAGTTGGTTGTGTTAATTCGCATAGGTCTCGATTTGAACCAGATCTGAAATGGTGTAATCCTCTTCCAGTCGGACTCCATCCATTGACATTGGTTTTCAATTGTTTTATGTGTTAAAATGTGTCAGTAATTGGATTGAATCCATTGTCTTGTTTGGCACGTGATTACGATTTTCCTCGGCGCTTTTGCGTAGGAGGTTAACCCTCCTGTTTTGAATTGTATTTAGAATTAGTTCCGGTGGGGTTTTTGTTATTTAACTTTCTTTATAACTGGGCAATAAATTTACCCAAAATGCCTGCGTCTAATCTGTGATACTCGGCATAAGATTTCTTTGCATCAGAAATGGTAGACATAGATTTGTTGTTAGCATTTAAGACTTTGCATTGTCTTCCCAACCATCGGCAAACGCATACGACCCAACATTAAATTAATTCCAGTATGGGTTTTTGTGATATACCACTATGATTTTGACAGATCTGGGTTGACTTCCATCATCCCATCAGTCCCAGGAAGGCGATTTAAAGAATGATGATGGTTTTGTATGCTTTTCCATTTGAATTACAGTTCGGTACCTTGTATGCGTTTCTTTTCCTGTGAAATACCCCTTTTAGTATGGTCTGCGTTGTGATCATTTTGTTAATTTTCCTAGGAGTGATCCTCCTAGAATGAACCACTGAAAAAAAAATGACAGAATATTAAACCATAATCTGAATGGTTTCCTTTTTTCACAGTCAAACTAATCCTCTTGTTGAGGTTCGATTCGTTCGACCCTTCATTTTTAATAATACTCATTTCCTTCTCTGTTAATATTTTAATACATAAAAATGAGGGAGTTTCGTTTGGCGAATCGACCCTTTCAATACTCTTTTCCTTCTCTGTTAATATTTTACTAATTTCCAATATTTTAGTGGATATAATAATACGCTTTTATGGAATAATTTTGGGGACTAGTCTATAATGGAGAAGTAAGGAAGGGGACTTCGTAAAAGAACATGGTAGGAATTCTTATTAATTTAATGTATTCCAAAAAGAGAGAATTTCTGTTACTTTAATGTATTTTAAAAAAGAAAGAATTCCTATTACTTTAATGTATTTTAAAAAGAGAGAATTCCTATTTTAAAAAGAGATAATTCCTATTACTTTAATGCATTTAAAAAGAGAGGATTCCTATTAATTTAATTTATTTATTAAAACCAAAACTCTCTTTTATATTCTTATGTGTTGATTTAATTTGAGTGTAGCACCTAGTAGCTAAAACATAGATTGCTGTATATAGTGAATATGCTTGTGCATAGAGTCTTTCTGGCTTTATATAGTTTATATCTTTATAAGTTTAATCCTAATTCTAGTATGCAATATGTATTGAGTTTATTTTATATGCTATTAAAATCATGAAATTCATCGTTTATCGTTCATGGAAGTAATACCGAGTTTTCATCACCAACAATATGCTTTGAGTTTATGTTTTATTTTAAGTATAAATGCTTGTCACCATTAGCATGATCGGGAGGTTATACCTTATATCTGTGATTTGGAGTAGGCTGGATAGGTTGATAATGGCATTAAGAAGTATAAAGTGTATTCATAGATCCTTTTTCCATTCGGCCAACTTAGATCATGATGGATATGTTACATCCATTTTCCCAGATAGTCGGTGCACTGGTTTCTATAAAAACAGTAATATTTTTATTAATAAGTTTCAATGATTGATTATTAGTTCTGGAAATAAACAGTAATCCTTTTATTAATAAGATTTCTGGAAAAATTAATAAGATTTAGTTCTGGAATGGAAAAGTACTGTGAAATAACGGAGTGTTGTATTATGAACAATCCGAAGTGATGGACCGAATGGTGTGGTCGGACCATGAAGCATGTTTAGAACACTCAGGGATGTTCCCTTTACCTTAGTGGGTTCGTCGCCCAAGCTCGGGGGTGACTCTAGGCGGTATAACACACGCCAGATAGAGTCAGTTGGTTGGGTGGAAAGTCGAAGCGAAGCTTTCAGTCGGTCAAGTCTATTAACTTAGAAAATAAAGTTTTAATTAGTAGTTGTTAGTATTAGTCGTTAAAGTGGCTAGCTGCATTTAAAAAAAAATGAGTTTATATTCTCTCTTGAATAGTTGAATATTCTAATGCTAAGTTGTGAAGTGCAAGAGGACGCGAATGATGGAAGTATGTTAGGGCACCATACAGTATATATATGCATTTGATTATGCAATAGTTTATTTGTTTTATTTATCAAACTGTAACGGTCTAACCCTGTTGTGTCTTAAACAGTCGCCTCGGGGATTCTTGTCCCTTCGCCTGTTGCTGGTACTAGGAAGAGTGATGAATGTTATGAGAATGGTGATAGGGATGTTATTCATGCATAATTAAAGTTGTTGATATAGATCTATAATATTCCAAGGACTATCATGTGAACAAAACATTGTATCTATCATGCCTATGTTAACTATGTTTATTGAATAACATATGAATTGAGAAAGATCTCCCAATAAACGGTTGCATAGAATTATTGAAGTGCTCACATGACAAGTAGACGAATCGTCCTGCAATGTCAAGAACTCGAGGTAAATATAAATGAACTCAGGAAATTATAAAAGAACATAACCTACATGTACTTGTGTATGTATTCTATACTTGTAAAGTAAGTGGCAAATGGGGTAGTGAAAATAACCTCCTGGTATTCCTTGCTTGTAGTATGAAATGTACTTATGACTCAAGTTGAGTTAGGAGGTTTGCAAAGTAGCGTAAGGATCACATGGAAAAATAAGGAATATGTATGTTATCTTTTGGTATTCTAAAGGTTGTTTTAATTTCAATATGCTCAATCCGGGTACCCAAGAGTAGTGGTATCATTAATTTCAATGGATAATTAATTAAGGAAATCTCTTACCACTTTCTTGATCGGTTACTATTTTATGATATGCATAGTATGATGGCTGGATGTAAATTACATTAAAGATAATTCTCAAAAGATTGCCTTACCATGCACATGGTTTCTGACATACTTGATGTGAAATTTTCTTATGAAGGTTGCTGCTAAGTAGTAATAACAGAACACAATACCCTTCTCCGCACATTTTGGCACCCAAGTATAAGAGGGGGCACTACAGTTTCTCTCTGTCTATTTTTTCGACAAGGTAAATAATTTCATGGTTGAAGAGCCGAATGTCTTGGCTTCCATTACCAACCTGTCAAAGCTCTATGTGGCTTACTATGGTTTTTCCGTATCTGTTTTGTCGACAAGGTAAATAATTTCCTAGTCGAAGAGTCAAGTATCGTGGCTCTATATCCTCATCTATGTCGAAACTAAACTCATAGGTGGCTCTTCCTCTCAAATTCATTGATACAAGTAACGATAAACAAATTCCCTTTTATTTTTAGTTTTATCTTGTGCCTAAATCTTAAGCCATTACCAGCCTGTGAAAACTCTTCATGGCTTACTGTCATTTTTCTCTCTCTGTTTTGACCCATATACATATATTTATGCAAGTGCATGAGATGTTTGGGTTTGGTCGTGGAGGTATTTTAAATCTCTGTGTGGCTTATTGTGGTTTTTGTCTGTGTGTTTTGTCATGGCTGTCTCTCCTAATCTATGCCGACACTAAACTCACAGGTGGCTCTTCCTCTTGAATTCACTGATACAGGTAATGATAAAGCCATTCCCTTTTATTTTTAATTTTTTTTTGTTCCTAAATATTAAGCCATTACCAACCTGTCAAAGATCTATGTGGCTTACTGTCATTTTCCTGTCTATTTTGTAGAATTTCCTAGTCAAAGAGCCGAGTATCGTGGCTCTATCGCCTCATCTGTGCCAACACTAAAATCATAGGTGGCTCTTCCTCTAAAATTCACTGATAAAGGTAACAATAAATCCATTCCCTTTTATTTTTAATTCTTCTTGTGCCTAAATATTAATCCATTACCAATATGTCAAAACTATGCGTGGCTTACTGTCGTTTTGCTCTCTCTATTTTGTCGACAAGGTAAATAATTTCCTAGTCGAAGAGACGAGTGTCATGGCTCTCTCTCCTCATTTTTGTAGGCACAAAACTCATAGGTGGATCTTCCTTTCAAATTCGCTTTACTTTGGTTATTATCTATCTGTTTTCTCGACAAGGTAAAGAATTTCCTCGTTGAAGAGCTAAGTGTCGTGGCTCTCTATCCTCAAGTGTGCTGACACTAAACTCAAAGGTGGCTCTTCCTCTCAAAATCACTGATACAGGTAAGCATAAATTCATTTCCATTTATTTTTATTTTTTGGTTGTTCCTAACTCTTAATCTATTACCAACCTGTCAAATTTCTACGTGGATTACTGTGGTTTTTTTCTGTCTGATCCATATATATATATATTTTTATGCAAGTGCAAGAGATGTTTTGGTTCGGTCATGGAGGTCTTTGTATCAAATTGTCAAAGCTTTGTGTGGCTTAGTGTGGTTTTTTTCTGTGTGTTTTGTCATGGCTCTCTCTCCTCGCTGATACACCTAACGATAAAGTTCCGATTCCCAAGCCATGTGGATCCTTTTAGTCTCCTCATTGGCAACCAAAGAAAATTTAAGACAAAACCCACAAGATTTAAGTCTCTTCGTAAAACTTGGAGTTCGTTCGTGGAGTTCTTTGTATGAACTTATCAAAGCTCTACATGGCTTAGTGTGGTTTTTCGTAGTGTGTTTTGTTGATAAGGTACAAATTTTCATGGTGAAAAAGCCAAGTGTCGTGGCTCTCCCTCCTCATCTGTGCTGACACTAAACTTACACCAAAACTTGTTATAGGTGGCTATTCCTCTCGAATTCGTTAATACAGGTAATGATAAAGGCATATCCTTTATTTATTTTTACTTTCTTAATAAATTGTGCCTAAATCCTAAGTTATTAGTGTTGTTGACCTATATATATATTTTTTATGCTGGTGCAGGAGATGTTTGCAGAAATTTCTCTGTGACATAGGTTCGGTCGAACGCTGATGTGAGGGTTTTAACAAAGGTAAGACTTGTGGCCCTCCTTTATGTGGTTATGTGGTTTTAAACAGTAATGTTTCCTCAGTTCAAGTATCCAACTCATGTTGATGATGGTGTAAGTATTCAAGTGTATATCCTAAAACTTCGAAAACTTTTGGAAAGGACCTTTGTTTTGGGGCAAGAATTCGATACAAATTGAGAAAATAAAATAAAATATTATAAAATAATGTTAAAATTACATAATTTAGGTACTTTAGGGTTTTTGAGGATGCTGAATTTTATCTTTTCATTTAGAAAAACTACTTGAGTAACAGACATTTCATATTTTATGGAAAAAACCCTTACATTATGACCAAATACTTAGAAAATCATAGAATGTTTAGAATTCTTCGTAGGCAAAGCTATTTTCCATTTATTTTTATTTGTTGTTGTGCCTAACTCTTAGGCTATCATCAACCTGTCAAAGATTTGCATGGCTTATTCTGTTTTTTCTCTATCTTCTTTTTTACTTGCTTAATGATTTTTTCCTAAATCTTAAGCTATTACCTCTGTTGAACTATATAAATTTTTCTTATTCAAGTGTAGGGGATGTTTGCAGAAATTTCTCTGTGACGGAGGTCTTACCCTTGTTGACCTATATACATTTTGATGTAATTATTTTACTCCATTTATTATGTTAGATGTCTTCTTTAAGAGGTGCAACGCTTTTATTGTATTATTTTGTTAAGTGCTTTCTTTAAGAGGTGAAGCCCTATTTTGTTAACTAAGGTCATTGAAGATGGGGGGGGAGATTTAAAATGTGGGTAATGAAGGTTTAGGGAAGAAAATTGATAAGGAAGAGATTTAGGTAGCATAAGTTAAGAAAATGGATAAGGAAGAGATTTAGGTAGCATAAGGTAAGAAATTTATGTATTCTTGTTTTGGTTTTTTTATTTTCACGATTGTAAGTTTGGTGACAAATTAAGATTAATACATATTTATCATTTAAAAAAATTGAAAAGGTTAATCAAAAAGGTATTTAGGAATGTAAATTTATGAAGTTTCAACTTTTATATGTGAGGTTAGTTGTGTTAATTACGTTCAACTCTATAGGCATGCTTGCTTATTTTAAAATATTGTTTGGTCTTCCCCATTTTTGTTGTGCACTGCAAGCTTCAATTGATGGCCTTGATTCTTGTTAGTTTGCATTTCATCTTCCATGTGTGGATAGATTCGTGCATCGCAAAACCCCAGAGGTTCTTAATGAACCTTCGCTGCATCAATGGAGATAAAACATCTGCTATCTGTCTGTAGATTCATGCATCACAAAACCCGAAAGGTTCTTAATGATGCTTCAGTGCATCAATGCATTGGTTTTTGGATAGAGTATATAGTAAAAAACATTAAAACCATAGTCTCGACTCTACGGTCTGGTTGATTATTGAGTTAATGTGTTGATACTCGCATATTTTCAGCATTTAAGGCTCATTACTCCTGCAGGTACCAATCGAGATTTTATTTTAAATCTAATATATGGAGTTATCACATATGCGAGCTATCAATACATTCGAGCATCACAAAACACAAGAGGGTCTTAATGAACCTTGGTTGTATCAATGCATTGGTTTTTCTCCAGAGTCTCGACTCTACCGTCTAGTTAATTATTTCAAGTTGTTGTTTGGTTAAAAGATTATTCTACCTCTTTGTTCAGACCTGAAAGAAGTTCGAATTGATACCTACATGAGCCAAAAAGGAAAGGGTTTACCCTACTTCGACTTTGGACGACAGAAGGAGAGCAACTAAATTTTCCTATATTTGAAAAAAAAATGCAATTTCATTTTCCTTTTCAGGTTATAGTTGAAGTTTATAGCCGATTCTCCAACTCGACTTTGCACGTGCAGTAAAAGGTCTCCGCTACGGTTGGTTTGGTGTTAAAATCATGGAAGTTCCTAATTGGTAAGACCTGTGTCTTCTCTTGGGTGGCTCTAAGGAGGTTGTTGGGAATTTTTGCAAAGGAATGTAATTTAGTTTTAGAATCTACTGGGTTTTCCTTTTGATTTCCTTGTTGGAAAAGAAATGTTTAGGCCTGCTTCTATAGGGGCAAAGTATTGGATATATTTTCATGGTAAACCTATTTTTTATTTCTACGGCCGTAGCCAAACATTCTGCTACGGATTATAAGCTATGCTTCATTTTTTTGTAAACACAAACAGTGTGAAGACTTTTCATAGCACATGGTCTTTAGTTATCTAAGTCGACACTCGTAAATAGACCTGTGAACGACAGGATTTTGAGATTGATCTCACAACAAAAATTGAGTTTTATTTTATTTTTTACAGAGATGTGGTTGAATCTCTACTTGTTTATTTTAGTTTTATTTAAGTTTTGGCATTAATAATAAGGGTTTCATTCTCTGTATAAATAGACACATTCACTAATGATCAAATTATTGAGGGAAGAAAGGTTTGTGACACATTTATTTTTCTTCGATTTAAAGGTCATGATATTCATGTTTTATTTCTAAATAACGTATAACACTATATAAGACCATATCTATATATATATGGTCTTATGCTTTTATTGTTATGTACTATTGTTTTGTTACATTAACATGTAACAACCCCTTAATTTACCCAACTTTTGTTAACCTCCTTTTTTTAACTACTCCAAGTGACACTAAAACTAACAATACTTTAAAGATATGTTCATAGATTATTGCATCAAATAGTTCCGTAATGAAAAATAGAACAATCAATTGCGAGATTTATGTCACTAATGATCAAATTATTCAGGGAAGAAAGGTTTGTCACTCTTTTATTTTTCTTCAATATAAAGGTCATGATGTTCATGTTTTCTTTCTTAATAACATATAAGACTATATAAGACCACACACACACACACACACACACACACACACACACACACACACACACACACATATATATATATATATTCTTATGCTTTTATTGTTTTATACTATTAAAAAATAAATAGGTCTGAAAGGTATGTTCATACATTCTTTCCTCAAATATTTTGGTAGTGAAATAAAAAAATAAAGTGATAGATTTATGTGTTTAATGATCAAATTATTCAGGGAAGAAAGGTTTGTCACACATTTTTTTATTCGATGTAAAGGTCATGATGTTGTTTTGAAGGAAGAGGTCATGATCTTGCTTTAGTCTCAACACTAAAGCATGGGCTCCCAATTTCTTGTTCTGGAGGTGACTGTCATTATACTCGGAAACCCCCGAGAACATATTAATGTTTTGACTATCCTAGCAAACAGTGTGAAGAGGTCATGATCTTGCTTTAGTATCAACACTAAAGCATGGAATCCCAATTTCTTGTTCTGGAGGTGAGTGTCGTTATACTTGGAAACCCTCGAGAACATCTTAATTTTTTTTTTGTCAATATTTTTTTTGTAAACACAAATAGTGTGAAGAATTTTCATAGCACATGGTATTTATTTATCTAACGGCACTCATAAATAGGCCTGTGAACTACCGGGTCTTGAGATTGATCTCACAGCAAAAATTGAGTTTTATTTTATTTTTTTACAGAGATGTGGTTGAATCTCTACTTGTTTATTTTAGTTTTATTTAAGTTTTTACATTAATAATAAGGGTTTCATTCTTTGCATAAATAGACCTGTGAAGAAATGCTAGTAACCATATGTTAACCTATACTGTATACCTTGTTATTTGGGTTGGTTTTTTTATTGTCTTCGGCTAGGAGACATCTTTAAATGCTCGAAGAATAGTACTGGGCCAGGTGTAGGAGATGTTTGAAGAAGTTGCTCTATGACAAAGGTTCGATCAAGCATTGATGGGAAGGTAAGACTTTGGGCCCTCCCTTCTAACGCCATGATGGCATCATCCTAATGCATTTGATTTAAGAGAGATACTATGAGACTATTTTGTTCAGTATGTGTTAAACAAAATTATGGTGCAGATGATCCGTCCAAATAGTATGGTGTTTCTTGGGCTTGTTAGGTATATAGTAGTTTATATTCTAGATTTTATTGTTTATGTTTTTTAGATTGAAAATGTATAATACAAGTTTTATTTTTGAAAATTTCAAATAAATTAATAAAAATAATTGATTATCAATTATTTTTACTAATTTATTTGAAATTTTACAGAAATAAGAAATAATTTGTTAAGAGGATAAAAAATTGTTTGTAACAAATAGATGAAAGAATAACTATGATAACATGTAGATAAACCCATTTAACTGGAATAATGTGATAGTTTACCACTCACTATGGAAAACAACTAATAAATAGATATCAATTATCACTTAGATCTTAAGGTTTCTAAGATATCATGATAATTCAAAGACCAAGATTTTATATGATAGTTTTAAAGATTTTGGTAAATAAGCTATTTGTATCAATTAACACATTTCAACCCTACATCATAGTAGTAGATCTATAAAATTACAATGCCAAGATACGAAATCTAAAATGAAGTATTTTTATTTGGTTATGCAACCTTGGTATTAAATTCTTGTGAACGCTCTTTATTAGTTAGCGGGCCTTAATACAATTTTGTTTTATGAGGTCTAAATGTTCTATAGGTTAATTTTACAGTGATTTAATATTGTGTTTTTTAAATATTTATGTAAAGGTAGTGGAGCCTCTCTCAATAATTTGCATTGTTTTCAATTTTTATTTGAAAGTATTATAAATAATTATTTCGGCCAAGAGCCTATAGTTTGGATAGGATGGGTCAACAGAGAAATTATTTACCTTATCGACAAAAACCATAGTAACCCATGCAGAGCTTTGACGGGTTGGTGATATATTAAGATTTAGGCACAACGACACTCGCTACCTGTATCAGCGAATTCGAGAAGAAGAGCCACCTGTGAGTTTAGTGTCATCACAGTTGAGGAGAGAGAGCCATGACACTTGGCTCTTTGACCACGAAATTCTTTACCTTGTCGACAAAATAGACAGAGAAAACCCACAATAAAGCAAATTCTAGAGGAAGAGCGACCTGTGATTTTAGTGTTGGCACAGATGAAGAGAGAGAGCCACGACAGGCTTAACAAGGTTTTGAGAATTTTTTCATGGCAAAAGAGGACGTTGAATATTTACTTGTTTAAAACGAAAACAACAGTTTTCTTACAAACCCCTAACAAATATGTTTGAGGGGTTTTAGCATTAATAGACCTCTGATTTAGAAACGCCCGAACCTAAATAGACCTGTGATTTAAGAGGAAATTTCTTCCTATCAAAGCCGTAACATGGAATTATTAATAAGGGTTTAATTTAGAATAATATTGTTTTCATTTTAAATCTCATGAAATGGTTTCAATGTTGTTTTAAATCTCTAGGCATGGTTTCAATGTTGTTTTAAATCTCTATTCTAATACATTGAAAAATGTTGTTTTCATTAGTTTTCATTAGTTTAGAAAAAAGGGTTTAATTTAGTTTAAATACTGGTTCTATATAAAGGTTTTTCTATTTATACTACTAAGATTTGACACTCTCAGGTTTACACAGTTACTGAAGAAATGCTGGTAAAATCATATAACATATTTTTTTGTTTATCTATAACTGATATATTATACATATAATACACAAACCCCGGTTTTTTTTCTGTGCTACTGTAACTTCTTGCTACTTGTAAAACTGAAACATCAGGTATTCGATAAGATCCTACCTTTGATTCGTAGGATAATTCTAAAAGCAAATGGAGATGGAGAAACCTCTTCCTACAAGAGTTGCGAGGAACGTGAAAATAACATTGCAGTCTAATCATTAAACTAATGGCACATTGTAGTCTAATACAGTTACATTCAACTAACATCCAAAATACAATTACCTGATAATTTTTGCACTTGTTTGTTGGATGCTCCGTAGTTAGGCTAGCAAATTGTTTTTTTGACTCACAATTCATAGCAAGCAAGAGTTTTTATATTTCTAACAGTTCACAGGTAGTTATCCTAGGCACCCATGCATCATGATGTAGTAGCCAAAGTATAGCATAACCTGCAGCCACGCGTCCACAAACTGTAACTACAACGAATGATTGTAACATCTAATCCATGCACCCTTCATACTCCACAAACTGTAATTGCACAAAGGGTTAACTATTTCCAATTATTAACTAACTTTTAACAACAACACATTTAACCTTAACGATTATATGATGACAATGAAACAAATCTAAGCCATACACTTGCCAAACACTCGTGAATCTTGATGATCTGCTCGATCAAGTCCAACTCCAAAAATATTAGATACATACGCCTATCGATGTAACAATCTTTCAACGTTCCAAGAAAAATCTTGGTAACTTTGGGTTACTATTCTTGCTTGTATTGAGACGTGGGCTAGAAGTCATGGTTTATTGTATCATGGTTTTAAGTTCATGAATCTTACGGATGATTCCTGATTTGGAAAAAGTTATTTACATATAGGTGTCATTTCTACCTTATTGAATTCAAATTGGTTATATATTAAATGTTTTTAACTATATACAGTTATGCAGTTGGAGATACAGGGATCTCTTTATTTTATTATGTAATGATATATGGTTAGGTGATTGATAGGACTGAATGCTAATTAAAATTGATTTTATATTTTGTTTCTAATTGTATAGAGTTATATGTTGTTGAAGAGAGTGTTAGGATATTTAGACACTTAGGATTTAGTTAAGATCAACTTGTGTAATATATCTGTTAGGGAAAGTGTGTTTCTTTAGTATGCATTTGTAAATATTTTAATCCGACGATCACGATATGTTCTAGACATAAAGTGATCCGACGGTTCAACTTCTCTTAGATCATACCTAACTTTGATATGTGGCTTGACACCCGATTGGTCCATGATCTCTATTTAAAGAGCATGGAGGGTCCTTGTCTAGTTGATCGATTATGATAAGCTCATTTGTAACTTTCTTTCTTTTGCATAATAAATTGCTCCAAGTATCTATTTGGCTGGGGTTGTGGACTGTTTCTCTCTCGAGGGTTTTAACCATGTCAAAGCATCGGTGTGTTGATCTGTGATCTGTTTGTGTGATTGGTTTCTCTTGGTGTTCAATATTTTGGGAGTAACCTATGTACCCGAACATGGTATCAGAGCGTTTATGAAGAGCCTCTTCCATTTTTTGTCTAGATCTTGAACTAGTGTTGCCAAAACTTTGAAAGGGTTTCTGATTCTAGAATTTTTGTGCATTTGTGGCCTATGGAAGGTGTTCCATTGCTTCCGAAGTGCTGTTTCCTTTAGGAAATAGTTTTCATTTCATCGACAATCATTTCTGTTTTCTCCAAAAACACACATTTCGACAGATCTGAAGATATAATGTTACGGTGACGGATTTGTTTTATTTTTTTTAAATCTCTCATATTTGTATTGGTTTTATTATTTAGATATTTTTTTGGGTCTTTGATTGTTTCCTTTTATGTCTTCATATTCTCTTTTCCATGCACCATGCACGATTGCGGCGAATCAGAAACAGAGAGAGAAAGATTTTTTCTCGTATGTATACTCTTTGCCATGCACCTTATGCAATTGCAGCGAATAAAAAACAGAGAGAAAACATAGACTTTCTCAGTAAGCTAACAAGATCTAACCCCACAAGTGGAATTTTTGTTTTTGTTTTCGTTTTTCGGTGTTTGGTGTGAATTGCAGGAAAAAGAAGGAAACACAGAGTCTGAGAGAGAAGATTAAAAAAAAAAACCTTCCTCATTTCCTTCTTTTACGTACATTTTAAACTTAGCTCACATGATCCAAAGTTGCTTTATTCCTTAATAGGTCTTGATTTCAAGTCTTATTAAGTTACTTTTTAATAGTATATGCAATTCTTATTTTTAACTTAATTTATTGTAAAAAAGTGCATCTCACTTAACAATAAAATAAAATAAAATAAAAAGTGAGTCACTTAAGTTTTTTTTATTATTGCCACACTATTTAAAGTACCATTATTGTAAAAGTGAAAATCACTTATTTTACAAAAGTGATTCACTTAAAGCAAGTTTCTTGTAAAGTGATTGTCAAATGTTCATCTTGGGAAGAAAGGGGTTCTTTATTTTTAGTTGGTCAATTTAATATCTGCCATGGCACTATTGGGAACATCATCAACATTTTCTTTGATCAAGCATAACTTCATCATATGGAATCAGTTTTCAGTGCCATTTTTTTTTAAACGGACTAATTTTTCGAGCTCTTTGCATCCAGATTGTTATTTTCTATTATTTCAGCAATTATTTTACAGTATGGCTGCCACTTGTAATATTCTACTTACCAATTTTAACTATTTCTCATGGAAATATTGTATGGAGAATGTTCTACGAAGTAGGGGACTTTTCAGAATTACCTCAAGGAAAGAAACAAAACCCACTCATGATGATAAGAAAATAAATGTGATGAAGCTCGTGGATTTATTGGGATGTCAATCTCTGCTAATTTGTGATTCCACATATCTAGAATTGATGAACCTCATAAAGCTTGGGAAAAGATGGAATCTGTGTTTGGTAAACACAATGAAATTCGAGGTCATCAACTTGAGAATGAGTTGATTTCTTTGAATCCAAGTGAATTTTCATGCATTCAATATTATTTATCTAAGTGCAAAACTCTTAGACTCTTATGTGAAGAATGAAAGATTAAGAGAGAAGACAAACAATATATTTATCATAGTCTTTCCAAACTTGGACCTACGTATTCTATTTTTGTATCTACATTTTACTCCATGAAAGAATACTTGACTGCAACTAGTTATCAAGAGCCTAGCCTTGAATCATTTTGCGATTCCTTAATTAGAGAGCAATATAATCTCATTAATCTTGGAATAATTAACAATGCAGATACATCTGGGAAAGCCTTATTGTCCCAACAGAAACAAAAGTACAAACCTCCCAAGAAAGAAAATTTTCGCAATAATAAGCCGAACAAGGGTCCCAATCCCTCTTAGTTAGCTCCTTTAAAAAATGACAAAGGATCAAAGACAAAAGGAAAGAAGACTGAGCATCATTGCAACTATTGAGGGAAAGATAAACATGATGAATCTAAGTGTTTCAAGAAGATGTCAGCCTTAGAAGCAGCAATGAAGAAGCACCACATCAGCCTAGATCCGTCTTTAGAATCTACCTCTCATGGACATGCACTTGGTGCTCTGCTTCTGGTTATTCTTATACTGCATCTTCTTCTTCTACTCAAATGAATGGCTCATTGAATTTGGAGCATATTATCATATGGCTAAGGATCAAGCCATATTCTCTACTATGCATGAATGTAACACCAAACAAATATTTGTTGGTGATGATAGATCTCTAAGTGTTGTAGGATCTCGAACAGTTCCAGCAAAAAATTGTCATTTTAGTGATTTACTATCTGTTCCAAGAATTTCCTGCAAGTTATTGTCAGTCTATCAAACCACTCATTTTGGTGAAGGTAAAACTATAATGTTTACACCTCACCAAGTTGTAATCAATGATTTTAAAGATCCTCAACATGTCCTAGCTGCCGGAATTCTTGATGATATTACCAGGTTGTACAAATTTAACAACTTTGGGTCATCATATTTCCTTCCGTTTTTGTTGCTCATAGTGATAACTTGAGCAAACTTTGGCATGAGCGATTTGGTCGCTTAAATTATCGCTCATTGCAACAACTATGTAAAGACAATTTGGTGACAGTTCTTCCGAATTTATCATGCAAGGATGGTGTTTGTTCCGGTTGTGTACTCGAAAAACATCATCAGGACAGTTTTAACAAACGTGCCTCTTAGCATGCCTCGGTTCCCTTGGAGCTTGTGCATAGTGACTTATGTCATCTTCTTCCATGTGCTTCCTTTTTTGGTTTAAAATATTTCTTAACTTTCAATGATGATTACTCCATATGCACTTGGGTTTATTTCCTAAAACTTAAGAGAAAAGTATTTAACATGTTCTTGGCCGACAAGGCCCTTGCTAAAAAACAATTTGGTCATCAAATCATTAAGTTAAGATCCGACAATGGAGAAGAATATGTTAAGAAAAATATCACTACTTTCTGCACTAAACAAAGAATCCAACAACAACACACTGTTCCATATACACCAAAACAAAATGGTGTAGCTGAACTGAAGAACCGCACTTTAAAAGAAATGGCTAATTCTATGATCCAATCTAAGGGACTAAGTCTTCAATTTTGGGCTAAGGCCATAAATTGTGCAAATTACATAGTTAATTGCACCTGCACTAAAGCTTTACAAGGTATAACGCTGGAAGAAGCATGGAGTAAAATTAAACCATATGTAAGTCATGTCTGTGTACTTGGTAGTGAAGCATGGTCTCACATTCCGGATGAAAAACGGAAAGCATTACAGCCTAAAAGTGAAAAGTGCATATTTGTTAGATATTCTGTAGATGTAAAAGGTTATATACTTCTTCAACCACATTCAAATGATGTAATCATTAGAAGAGATGTTAAATTTGATGAAAATTCTTGGCCTACGAGCCTAACTCAGTGGTTGTGCCATCTTTGTCTTGCGAGCTTGATTCAGTGATTGTGCATTCTTCTACTTCCAACTTTCTTTACAGATTTCCAACTCCAGTTTCTGATGATGACAGTGAGGATGAAAATCCACCTCCACCTGCTCATATTCCTCCAGTTGCACCAGCACCATTGCTTCCTCTATTGGTTCGTTTAACATGTGAAGCAGCTGGTGATCTTGTTGGTGATCCTAGAGATCAACGTCAAACACATTCTCAGTTTTAGCGAGCCTCTTCTCTTTTGGCTCAAGTTTTTGAGAATCATGATCCAAAAACTTTTGCAGATGCTTCAGGGAAGTCCATTAAATAGATGTCAAGTCTACATTCTTGCATGGTGATCTATAGGAGGAAATTTACATGGAACAACCTCTTGGATATGTTCAGAATAACTCTATCCTTGTTTGTCGCCTTAAGAAATCCTTATATGGCCTTAAGCAAGCTCCTAGAGCTTGGTATGCCAAAATGGATAGCTTTCCCCTAGACACTGGTTTTTCTAAATGCCATTCTGACCCCAATGTCTATACCAAGAAAGTAGGAAACCATCTCATCATACTTGTTCTTTATGTTGATGATCTTATCATTACTGGTAGTGACCCTAAGCTTTTAACCCATGTGAAATCCAGTCTTAAGAAAAATTTTGAAATGTCTGACTTAGGACATTTGCATTATTTTCTTGGTCTCAAAGTCTTGCAAACCAATGAAGGAATCTTCCTTTCCCAGTATAAGTATGCTTGTGACCTTCTTCGTTGTTTTCACATGGAAGATTGTAAACCAGCCCCTTCTCCCTTTCAGTCTAGAGTCAAACTTTCTACCACTTGTCCTTCCCCTGAAGTAGATGCAACCTTGTATCATCAGCTTGTTGTTAGTCTCTTATACTTGACTCATTCCTGTCCAGACCTTTACTTTGTCATTGGTCGTGTTTCCCGTTATATGCAAACACCTCATGAAAGTCACTAGAAAGCAGCAAAAAGAATACTTCGATATATTCGAGGTAAAATTCAGTTTAGGATTCATTACAGTACAGGAGGGACAACTTTGTTGGTTGGTTTCACTAATTCAGATTGGGCCGGCGATTCTAATGATCGAAAGTCTATTGCAGGTTATGTTTTTAGTCTGGGATCTGGAATTGTCACTTGGGCTTCTAAGAAACAACAAACTCTTTCTCTTTCTGCAGCAGAAGTAGAATATCAAGCCACAGTTAATGCCAGTCAGGAAGTTTTATGGCTTTGACAGATCCTATCAGAGTTTGGATTCGATTAGTAGCAGCCTACTCCACTTTGGTGCGACAATCAAAGTGTTGTCACGATTGCCAAATATCCAGTTCTACATCAACGCAGCAAACACATTGAGCTACATATGCACTTCATCAAAAATCTTATTCATGATCGTGTTCTTGAAGTACTCTACTGCCCTACGGATGATCAACTTGCAGACATCTTCACTAAGTCTCTTATAGAAGCAAAGTGTTCTAAACTTCAATCTATGTTAGGAGTTCAGGAATTTGTCATTAAGGGGGATAGGCTCTAATGCCTCCTTCCTTCTCCTAATAGTGTCACTTTTGTAAATCCTTCAATCCTATCCCAAGTTGATCTTAAGGGGGGATGTTAGGATATTTAGACACTTAGGAGCTAGTTAAGATCAACTTGTGTAATATATCCGTTAGCGAAAGTGTGTTTCTTTAGTATGCATTTGCAAATGTTTTAATTCGATAGTCATGATATGTTCTAGACAAAAAGTGATCTGACGGTTCAACTTCTCTTAGATCATACCTACCTTTAATCCGTGGCTTAACACTCGATTGGTCCATGATCTCTATTTAAAGAGCATGGAGGGTCCTTGGCTAGTTGATCGATTATGAGAAGCTCATTTGTAACTTTCTTTCTTTTGCATAATAAATTGCTCCAAATAGCTATTTGGCTGGGGCCGTGGAATGCTTCCCTCTAGAGGATTTTAACCACGTAAAAACATCGGTGTGTTGATCTATGATCTGTTTGTGTGAGTGGCTACTCTTGGTGTTTGGTCTTTTGGGAGTACCCTGTGTACCTGAACATAGATAATGGTTTCCTTATTTTATTACTATTTAATTGTATATGATTCGGTGATTGAGAGAAGGGAATGTCTCTGCCTTAATATGGAAGACAATTACAGATTAATTGCAGGACGTAAAATATTTCCCTTCTCTGGCTTAATATAGAAGACAATTATAGATTAATTGCAGGACGTAACATCTAAGAGAGAAACACAAAGCTTTACCCTCTCGTTAAGGTAAAAGTTTTACCTATGATCTTTTAATTATTTTAGAGTAAAATTTTATTTGGTTATGTTTAATCAAATAGAAAATTAATTCATATTTTTATCTACTTAATGTAAATTCACAATTAGTTTATTAATATTATTTATACCACGAATATTCAAACACTATTATATCTACAAAGGCATCCTTAACATTCATAAGGAAAGATAACTAGCTTCCATGATTTAATAGTGTAAGTGTCTTGTTAGAAGCTAGTGAGAGTTGACGACTTTCATATTATTTTGATTTTTTATTTATTTTCAATATTGGTTATCCCATTTAAAGATAAGTACCTGCTAGGCGTTATCCAATTTAAATATCTCATTCATTTTCTTCGCTTTTAGAAGAGAGATTAGATATTTTGCATCTATATTTACGGATGATGCTATTGAAAACCTCGGTCTCTTATTTTTTGGTATTTTTTGGTCCCATAGGTACTTGAACTCATTCCATAGGTTGGTTTATGCAATGTTTTAGCCCATTTATATGTATTGATAAACTCTACAACATTTTATTATCAATCTCGGATGTTAACTTGTGAAATGTTTACATTATATTTACATGAAACTAATCAACTTATATAAATCTTTATTTAAGACATTAGTACCATAAATTTAATAACTCAAATACAAGGGAATTACAAACATATCTGTACCCTATGCTATATGTATTGATAAACTCTACAACATTTTATTATCAATCTCGGATTTAAACTTGTGAAATGTTTACATTATATTTACATGAAACTAATCAACTTATATAAATCTTTATTTAAGACATTAGTACCATAAATTTAATAACTCAAATACAAGAGAATTACAAACATATCTGTACCCTATGCTTTACTTAAACTTCTATTCAAAATGAGATTTTCAGCCATAGGTTAAATAGGTTAAATGGCTTTTAGTATAATAGTGAGATTTTCAACCATAGGTTAAATGGGTTAAATGGCTTTTAGTATAATAGTGCAGTGTTTGTTTGACAATACCATTTGCACTTCCTTTCAAATATCGATGGTTATAGGATAATTTTGCAAATTTATGCTATGCATTTATATTCCACTACATGTATCACAAAAACCATTAAAAAATTCTTAAATGAATATTGAAGATTATAAATGCATACACTACTACTCATACATATGTGAAATTCATGCATTTTTTATCCATCACATATGATAATACATTGTTCACACACTCCATTTTAATCCATTTCTTTTTATATGCTTCATCAATTTCTTTTTATATGCTAATACATTGTTCATAGAGATGTGGGATTTATACATTTTTTATTCACCAAATCTGATTTATATTATAGCCATATTTTACTGTTTTGTGTTTCTATGTTTTTTTTACTATAATATTTCAAATTCCTTCTTGTTTGGAGTTATAGTTTATCATCAAATCAAACTATTATTATGATTGCATTTTAACAAATTACGATTTTATTTTTGTTGTTATAACAATTACGACTACATTTTAATATTACTTTTTTTTTAGAAATGGAATGTAACTTGTTATATTTTTAAATATATAAGTCAATATTTTGTAATTTGTTCACTACATTTAAATTCATATATGGTAGGTAAATGAATAATTTTGATTTATATTATAAAGATATTTTACTTTTTATATTTTAATTAGAGGAAATTTCAACTTAAAATGGGCTTTTTAACTCTAATTCAAATTCCATGTCATCGTGTGTTAGCCAATGAAATTGCTTTAAATTTGAAATACCTTATAGGTCTTAAACACTTTTTTAATATAAATTTGGAGATATGTATCATAAAAAAAACTATTTTTTTATTGTATTTTCGACATATCTCCATGTGTTTTTACTCAAATTTTGATCAGGAGAGCTCGTTGGATGTGGAATTAAATTCTGCATCCAATGAGCACCCACTCAGCATCCTTTTGGCGGATGTCCCTACCCCAAAAAAAAGAAATACCTGAAAAAACGTGATGATGACATCATCATCACGTTTTTTCAGGTATTTCTTGTTTTTGGGGTAGCAGGGTCCTTCAAAAGTACACCAAGTGGTGACTCGTTGGATGCAGAATTTAATTCCGCATCCAACGAGTTCTCCCTATCAAAATTTGAGTAAAGTCACGGGGAGATATATCGAAAATACAAACAAAAAATAGTTTTTTTCTTTTTTTTTTTGCCAAAATTAATAAATATTATTTTATTATTTTAACTATTATTTTATTATTTTTTTTAGAAGGCACATTTTGAATTGAAATTTTTTCTAATAAGCTACTTCTTATGTCTATTATAAAATTTTTTATTATTAATTTATAACTTTAACTAAATATTATTAAAAAAAATTAATGTACAAAATAACCGTCTCACCAATACTACTCTCCTTTTATATATTTTGCATACCCTTACATAAAGCCTCTCACCAATATTGTACTCTCTCTTTATATATTTTGCATACGGGTACATAAATTGCATAATTGATTTATAGATTAGAAATAGTGAAAATATATAGTATTGAATAATTAAAGGAAATATGAAATTTTACTTTATATGTTAATATGTTTATACTTGATAGTATGGATTATAAGTATGTTTATATCTATGCTTAAGGTTATACTTCTTCATAAGGACATTTATGTACTAATGAAGTTATGATTGAAGTAGCAATGGAAATGGGATGGGTGATGGCGTATGTGGAAATTAAGAAGGTCATTGAACTTAGTCTTAGTAGGCATGATGACATTCAACATGGTTGTGATATAGAGATAGATACCTTGAAACAATTTTTTTTATTGGATACTAATGTTAGAGAGAACACATGTTTTAACCAAATTAAGTTTCTTTGTAATTGTCATGCGCTCTTGTAGCTAAGAATAGAGACCCTCGTCCACCTTGTTTTTAGGGCTCTTTCTAAAGACTATTCGCATAGTTTCATGTGGAAAGATGTTTAAATGGTAGGGAAATGACATTTAGAGTGAGGAGAATGTAGCCAAGGAAGACCTAGGAAATGTAGTGGGGAGGTGGTAGTAAGGGAACTAACAATAACTAATAATAGTCGATTTCTTTAAAGAGGTTAAGGGGGTGGTGAAGAAAATTGAATTTAGGGTGGAGAAATAGAGAGACATGACCTTCAACATGTGGCATGTAAGTGGATAAAGATAAAAAAAACGGATATAAAAAGTAAAGAAGCAAAATTTTTAAAATTGATGAAAATAAACTAGCTTATGAAATTTTTTATAGGCATGAAAGTAGAGGTGAGAGGTGCTCAACGAAATGAGGCCTCAAAAAATTGAACAAATTGTTAAGAAATTGAACAAGTTTGAAGGAACTAGATGATATGGATAATAAATATGATAATCTTGTCCATGAAATTTAGGGGTTACAGGCCAGAAGTGAGCAACATGAAGAGGAAGAGAAACCTAAGAAGATGATAGAAGAGGAGTTGGGAAATGCCGAGGCATTCTATTCTGAAATACTTTATAGAACCAAAATAAAGACTTGGTCATCCTTTCAATCTTCAACAATGTTAACTTGGACTCTAATGATTAGAGCTAGCCTATTAAGCTTTGCATTTCTTCATAAAGTTATGTTATCTTTTATATATATATAATGATAATTATCATAATTACAATCAATTTTAAATTCTAAATATCATAATATTTTATTATATATTACATATATATAAACTTAGTATCTCTACTTTAGGTCATTCATACTCTATGATATAGATAATAAACTTTGTGTTATAGATAATACGCTTGAGTATATATTATTTTTAATTATATTTAAAAAATTAAATAATAATTTCTTAAAAAAAATTTATTATTTAAAAAATAACAATTTAAACTACTTTATTATTAAAAAATATATAAAAATGACGAAAAGAAAATAATAGATATTCATAAAGATAATCCTTCCATTGCTCTTATTTTTCCATGAAAGTGAGAAGTTAAGAAAACAATGGATGATTTTAGGCTAATAATATTAGCAATAATTATACAACAAAGTATAACAAGTTGGGATTTGATTTAATGGTAGATTATATTAATAAAATAAAAATTAAAAATGACATTTTTTTTATCATATAAAAAAACTAATGCTAAGTTATATATTTATATTTTTTATTCAATTTATCTAATGAAAAAATATAAAAGATATTTTAAATATGAAACTTTTATATTAATACTTTTAACATAATTTAATAAAATTATTGGTTTGAGTAATTATATATTTAAAAGTTAAAAGGAGTGATAAGTGCCGCAAATGGTAGATATTTTCTAAATGATGGTTACAATGTTCTTATGGAAAAGGATTTTTAGGGTGTTGTGTAGCATTGGTGGTGAAAGACCATTTGGATGTTAATGTTCAATGAAGTCTAAATTTTCTTGTGGAACTCATATTGTCTAACTAGGCCTTTACATGGGATCAGTTGTGAAATAGGAACTGGCGAGGACTAGGTAGGTGTTGTTTGTGTAAAGAGAAGGAGGAAAGTAATAATCATTTGGTGGTGGGCTACAGGTTTACCAAACTAGTCTAGAAAGATCTTGAGAGAACTACAAGGTTAAAATACTTTTGGTTTGGCTCCTCAATGGAATTGGTGCGAAAATAAGGATATAAAATATTTTAGAGCACTTCCATTTATCATAAATTGGAATATTTGGTTGGTCATAAATCAAATCTTGGTTTAGGAAAAAGGTGTTCCTTCTTTCATTTGTGCTTCTCAAAGTTTAAGCTCCTTATCTTTCTTTCCACAAGCAAAGTTATCTAAGAAAATCATAAATCTAGTTCCTGTTGAGTGTATTGAGTATCCTAATGTCTTTTTGATAGAGAAGGACTTTGTTGTGTTGGGGTAATATATTTTTATTTGAGATTGAGTCTATATGTTTTAGTGTTGGTTTGGGAATGGGCTCAAATAATTTTGTAGAGCTCTCAGCTTTATAGCTTCTTTTTATGTTAGCAAATTAGCATGGAACTAAAAAGAAGGAAGTGTTTGGAGAGTTTCATGTTTTGATTAACTAGATGAGAAAGGTAACCTCATGTCATAATGTGATTTTGGGTGTTCTTTTAGAGAAAATTAATAGTATCAGTGAATCTTTTGAGGAAATAAGTTTTAAGCATTTGTATAGAGAACAGAATTTGAAGGCAGATGCTTTGTCTAAAGATGGGATTTTTGTAACACCCTGGTTTTGACCCCATGGTATTTAACTGCATATGATGTAAATATTTTTATTTGATTATGGTGTTGAGATCAAGGAAAATACCCCACCATGGATTTAGTGTCTTATGTATCGACGATTAAAAACGATGATGATGGTTTATGTGCTAGCCAAGCACGATATGCTTAAGACATCATGTAAAATGCAAATTAATAAAAATACCACAACTAGCTATGCGTTGCAACGTTAAAGAGATGGGGGCATGATTTCACAAGGAATAGGGGGGGGATAATAAAACCCTTGGGCCATGGGAAAAATCCAAATGTCTAAGGGGAAAACCCACAAAGTGGTCAACTACCCTTTTTTTCTTTTATGCCCAGTCATCTAAAGTTGGTAAAGGAAGTTATTGCCTTGGGATGGGAAGGGTATGAAGGTGAAATTCGAATTGGTAAATCCATCAGTCCTTAGGGAATTTGTTTTTGACTTGTAGGGCAAGTAAATGCTTGGGAATGCATTCCCAAGACATTATGCATATATGCCTTTCATTTCCTTAGGAATTCTCACTCACGTAGGTTCTCTCACGCAGTAGGAAGGGGGTTGAGCTTTCCTGTTTACGATTTGGTAGTTTTCCCATGTTTCTCCATGGTTGGGGAAGTTGTTCTAGAGATGAGTGCATATGCAGGAGAGATTCACATTTTAGTGTTTGCTGGGGGGTCGTTTTTGTCTCCCTCATGATTTGGGCCGTTTTCTTCAATTTCCCATGCTTAGAATTTTTTTTCTGTGTTGCTGGGTGAATGGCAAGGAATGGGCCATGATTTTAGGGTTTGAGGAGGCCTTTTTGCTTATGTGAGAAAGATGGGGGATTCCCTCACGTTTTTTCTGCATCTTCCTCACTTTATCTAAGTTGGGAAATCCGTTTTGTTGTTGTTGTGCGAACGTTCTAAGGAGATTCATGTTCCATGGGTTTGGGGGAGGTTGTTTTGCTCCTGTGGTACCATAGACAATTTCCTGAAGTCAGATCTACATTCTGGGGATTTGAAGAGGTCATTTTGTCTCAATAGAACCATTGAATGTTTTATGGGATCGTATTGTTCACTCAGGGTGTTTATCCCTAATTTCTATTTCTATTTTGGGTTCCGAGGACGTTTGGCTCATACCCAGCAATGGTATTTTGTTGTTGGGTGTATCCTTATGATGGCTTGGCAAAGTAAGTCGAAGGAACCATCTATTGATTAGATGACAGTGTGTTTGATGTATGGTTTGGCTTGGATGAGTAATTCCAAGGACCCCTCCATGTGATTGGCTTGTTTCCTTAACGGTTTGTGAAACCCAATGGTGTGTTGGCTTGACTGTGAACATATGGTTTTGGCTATGTGTGAGCTTGTTATTCCCTAGTGCCTTGTGGAATCATTCCCAACTCAGTGGTGACAGTGATGATGAGATATTGATGAGTACACTGGCCTATGGTTGGGTGGAACGTTACAGCAACGTAGCTAGTTGCGGGCCAGCTTCCTTTCAAGATAAGTATTCCTTTGTATTTTATTTCTGCAACTGTATTTGTTTTATGGATTACTATGAACATGTTGAATTCTTGAATGAATGTGTTTTCTTCCGTTGTAGATTGCATTATGTATCTTTGTATGTTTTTAATTCAGTGCATTTTTATGTTTATGTTAATGGGGCTACATCGCCCATTCAATAGCAAGAACAACCTAGTCATGTCCTCTCCATCACCGGTATGAGGGGTGGGGACATGACAGTGTCATATCAAAGATCATGTTGAAGCATTGGGCCTCAATGAGCCAAGTTGAACAGTTGACAAAGGTAGGATCACCCTCTGTGGCCAACAGGAAGAGTAACCAATAAGAGAAATTTTTAGAAATTTCCCTAAGTGTTGGAAATTGCATATCGATTGTGTTGGCCAAAGTTGAGCCGACACATGTCGATTGAGTTAGTCGGAGAGAAGCCAATACATGTTGGCATGAAAGGGGGATTCGAGCCAATGAAGAAGAGAAAGAAATTTTCTAAAAATAGTTGCGTTGGCAAGAGAGAGCCGACAACACCACAGTGACAGTGTCGTGCGAAATGTTCGAGACAAGTCAATATGTCGACTGTGTTGGCCAGAAGGGAATCGACAAGAATTGCCATGCTTGTTATGGGAAGGTTAGCCAAAATTCGTCGATAGAATCAGTGAGAAGAGACAAATAGAGCTGACAGGGACTGCAGTTGAAGCGTGTCGTGTGAAAGGTTGAGTTTCACCGACGACAAGGGAAAAGACGAGAGAAAAATTTGAAAATTTTTCTAAGTGTTTTGTGGATTTGATCGTCGGCTAACTTGGTCGAAGCAGAGCCGCTGCATGTCAACTGGATACAGAGAATGGAGCCAATGCATATCAATGGGAGAAGGAGACTTGACCCGACGGATGGCGAGTAGAAGTTAAAGTTTTCACCGAAGAAGAATGAAGAAGAAAAATTTTAAAACTTTTTCCAAGTGTCGGAAATTTCCGCGTTGGCAAGAAAAGAAGAATTTCACCGGTGTGTCGGGTGGAAAGTGAAATTCTTTCCACAATGGTGGCAGGGTGGCAAGTTCCTGTGTCGGAAGAAAAGTGAAATTCTTTCTGCAATAGTTGAAAGTTTCTACATCGAAAGAAAAGTGAAATTCTTTCCGCAACGATGGCAGGGTTAGTAACTTCTTGCATTGAAAGAAAAGAGAAAATATTTCTGCAATGGCAGAAGGACCGATTGAATGAAAGCAAGAAATGTTTCTGACACAGCAGAAGGTTTGATCGAAAGGAAATTTGGAATTTTTCCAACACATCAGAAGTGAAGGCGGAATCTTTTCCGATACGTCAGGGAATTTGGTGAGTTTCACCAATCGGATGGAAATTAGTGAAGTTTTCAATACATTGGATAGGTTCAATAAATTTTTGCTAATACACATCGAAAAACTTGTAGAGTTTCAACCGATACGTCGGTTGAGTTTCGTCAATCGAAGGAAAACTGAAAATTTACTCTGAAACGGAGAAATTCAGCAGGTTTTTAGTGGGCTCTGCAAGTGCCAAAAAGATGAATAATGACAAGGGTGCAAAGCCCCTTGACCCCCATCGTCCCCGTGAGATAGTTGGTAAAAAATGATAAGAAGATGAAGAAACAAAAAGAAATATATAAGGACATTTCTATAAAGCAGAACATCATTCTGTTATAGATGAAGGGACACCATATGCAGATGGTATTGAAGCACACTTAGATGGTGTATTTATGTAGGTTGTGAAGCATAGGATGGATGCTTTGAGAAAAGAAAGGCTTGTACCATTGATAGGGGAATATGTTCACTATTGTGAAGCAAAAAGTGTGGGTCAGATAGCACAGATCATTCCTAAAACTTGTGTAGTATTAGAAGACCACCAGGTAGGCCATAACTCAACTATCGTGGAATTTAAGGGTGAGATTGCTGTGAATATCATTCTGTTTTGGTTAACCCACTATATCACCCATGGACTTGTTGATATGTGCACTTTGAAGAAGTCAAAATATAAAGGATCATGGTTAGTCCAACTAACCACTGGAACCAGGAGGAAAGTTAGTGAGGTGGCAAAGAAATGTCCATCGGTCATGGATGGGTTAATCACTTATGCAGTTCTGAATATGCTGCCACTTGGATCCTATGATTTCCTCATTGGAATGGACTGGTTGGAAGCACATAGAACAAAGCTATATTGTTACAAGAAGACTTTTGAGTGCTTGGATGAAGAAGGAAACCTAAGGGTTGTGAAAGGCATTCCAAAAGTGATCTCTGGAAGGAAGAATTTAGCAATACAACTGAAGAAGTTCTATGGGAAAAGTTGCAGAGTGTATACATCTCATGTTTTGGAGGCAGCAGAGTATGATACTCCTAGATTGGAGGACTCTCATGTGTTGCAGGAATTCAAGAATGTTTTCCTGATGAAATTTCGGGGTTTCCTCCAAAGAGGGACATCGATTTTATAATTGAATTTGTGCCAGGTAAAGCACCAGTGTCCAAGGCACTCTACAGAGTGAGTACACCAGAAATGCTAGAGCTGAAGATGCAGCTGCAAGAGTTGTTGGAAAAGAGGTATGTCAGGAAAAGTGTGTCTCCTTGGGAAGCACCATTCCTAATTGTGAAAAAGTGTTGGAATATATTAAACCCACTCATAACTTAGGATAAAATAATTAATCATTATTTGATTAATTATTCACCCACTAGCTTAATTAGTTGGCATCCACTTGCACCTTAAAGTCAATACATGCAATCTATATCCTAGGAATGATTTATTTCTAATTTTGGGTTGATCTTGACCACCTTTTGACCATCCATAATTAGTATACAACACTTTACAACATATTCTGCTTTATTCTGCTGTTCCTGCTTTTCTATGGATAAGGTAAACCTAGTCAAACTAGGAAATTGGGTGCTTTTGTTGCCAACCCATCCTCCATGAATTTTCCTCCATTTTCTAGGATTATCATGTTTTTTCCATCTCCTTGACAGCTCACTCATGTTTTTTCCAATTTGTAAGGTCCTTGATATATTTGGGAAGTGCTTTAACCACCTATGGGGGTTTGCTATATTTTGGTAAATCAACATTTTTGAGCTTTATGAGTTGTCTCCATACAACTCGATTTTCCTATGATGGATTTACTATTTATGTACACTATTATTCATCATTATTCAATGGAAGCATACACACCAATATTCATCTCTTCATTCATGTGATTCAGTCTCTTTTCTTCTCTCTGTTTTTCCTCTGTATGCTTGTGAGAATTCTTAGTAGCAAGATCTATTTCATGTGCTTCTTCTTAGAATAATTACTCATAGAATTGATCTGTTATTTCTACATGGTATCAAAGTTACAGGGAGAAAAATCATGCAAGCTTCTACATGGTATCAGAGCAACAAGGTTGATCAAGTTCTACAGAGTTGAGGAGCACATCCAGTCTCCTATCCCTCTCTAAAGAAGAGCTTGTCTAGCTTACAATATTTTCTCCTAGTTTTGTTTTGTAGGTTGCAAAGAGTATATCCTAGAGCATATCAACAACTTCTATATGGATTCAAAATTTCCTCTACTATCTCCTTTCAACTATGCCGATTGGAAGCCAAAGATGAGCGCATACTTGAAGAGGCAATGTCTCTTTGATGTCTCCATTGGTGCATTGAGCGAGACTGAGTCTTATGAAGAGAAGATTGATTGGATTAATAATTGTGATAGAGCTTATGGAATTGTGTGTTTTGGAATGTCTCCAAATATACATCATCTCATAGATTCTGCTGAGTATCCATTTGAGCTTTGGAAGAATTTGGACAAAGCTTTTGGTTTGCAGGAAAAAGAAGATGAAGCATGGAGCAAACCCGTCATCTCCTCTTGTTCTCTCTCTCAAGATTTATTGGCCTCTACATTCTTTGATGAAGTTTATCATGATGAAGAATTTTCTCATACAGTTCATGTTGCTTCTACTCTCCTTGATTCAAATGCTTCCTCCTTCAATGAAGAAGCAAATATTGAAGATCCATCTTTTTTTGTGTCTCTTGAAGGTGATTTTTCTTCTTGTGAAACTATTGATAGAAAAGAAGTAACATATGGAGCTTCTATTGACATTAATGATGATCCTATCACCCATTCATTGTTCTCTAAATCTCCTATTTTATATTCGGATATCTATGTGTGATATCCTTCACACTTTGTGCATACCTCTCTCATTGATGGTGCACAACCTTGTGATTTCCAGGATGTTTTCTTAGCCAAATCAAGCCTTATTTGTGTCATACCACTTACCTTACTTGATCTCATGTTCTTCAGCATCTCCTCCTTTGTTCTTGGCATCAATACTCAGAACCTCCTTGAATGTTGTGAACATTTCATTATTTCCTCCTTTCATACAGAGGATTCACTACTAGTGTATTCCCATGAGTCTATTGATATGCTTATTTGTGATCCTTTGGATTCTGATTTAGAAGCATATTTGCAGGTTTATGCACATATAATACCACCATCCATACCATCTACCATACATATGAATAATCCTAAGACTATACAAATCCCAAGTTCACTAGTTGATTCCTCATTGATCTCTTATGCAGTGTTACTTACCTTACATGGTTTGAAGTCTTTCCTATCTTTTAGTGTTTGGTTATCCATGACCTTAGTCATATTTGGACTAATATTAAACATGTTTGGATCTGTTCTAAACACTTATGGTTCAGATATTATGCCCATCCATCATTCATATTTTTACACCTATCAGTTTTCCCCAGATGCTCATAATTTTCCTAGTCTAGCCCTATATCTTCATGGAGCCACTGAAGCCTTTGTCTTTGTTGTTCCATATTCTAATATTTCTGATATATCAGATTTTTATCAGTCTCATATCAGATCTAGAAAGGTGTTGCATCAGATTGGAATATTGACATGTGATTCACATCACAATTTTGCAGCTATTCAAGGAATTGAGTGTGAAATAAATTGTCTTAATTTTTGTACTCTTTGGGAAGGAGTATGAACAGATCTCTTTTACATTTCAGATTATGTTTGCATATCATATTTTTACAGTAGCAAGAAGAATTCAATAAATTCCCATGTTTCATTAGTTGATGAGATATAAGGAGTCTCTCCTCTTCCTTCTTGCAGGTTCTACACTCTAGCGCATGATCATGGAGTTCATTATTTATTCAATAAGTCATCCATCCAGACGCAGTTCATTCAGCTCATTCATGTGAAGATAAGGATATGTTGAAGACACAATATTTCAAATTTTGTGCCTTGTCCTTTCTTGAGAGAGTATTTTCCCATGTGGTTTTGCCTCTTTCCTCACTTTTATGGACATAATAATTGTTAAAGGGTGACCATAGCCTTGTTGCTTGGCCCTACATGCATCTATATTTTTTGTCATACCATCATAAAGTCAAACTTATAGGGGAGTGTTGGAATATATTAAACCGACTCATAACTTAGGGTAAAATAATTAATCATTATTTGATTAATTATTCACCCACTAGCTTAATTAGTTGGCATCCACTTGCACCTTAAAGTCAATACATGCCATCTATATCCCAGGAATGATTTATTTTTAATTCTAGGTTGATCTTGACCACCTTTTGACCATCCAGAATTAGTATACAGCACTTTATAGTAGATTCTGCTTTATTATGCTTTTCCTGCTTTTCTATGGATGAGGTAAAGCTAGTCAAACTAGGAAATTGGGAGCTTTTGTTGCCAACCCATCCTTCATGACTTTTCCTCCATTTTCTAGGATTAGCATGTTTTTCCATCTCCTTGACAACTCACTCATGCTTTTTCCAATTTGTGAGGTCCTTGATAGATTGGGGAAGTGCTTTAGCCACCTATGGGGGTTTGCTATATTTTGGTAAGTTAGCCTTTTTGAGATTTATGAGTTGTCTCCATACAACTCAATTTTCCTATGAGGGATGTACTATTTATGTATGCTATTATTCATCATTGTTCAATGGATGGATACACACCAGTATTCATCTCTTCATTCATCTGATTCAGACTCTTTTCTTCTCTCTATTTTTCATGTGTATGCTTGTGAGAATTCTTAGTGGCAAGATCTATTTCCTGTGCTTCCTCTTAGAATCATTTCTCATAGCATGGATCTATTATTTCTACAAAAAGAAAGATGATACACTATGGTTGAGTATTGGTCACAGATATCTGAGCAAAGTCACTATGAAGAACAAGTATCATTTTCCTAGGATCAATGACCTCTATGATCAAAATGAGAGGATCAAAGGTATTTTCCAAGATTGAATCGGGGTCTGGTGACCATCAGGTAAGATTCTAGGATGAATATGTTCAAAATACAACCTTTAGAGCAAGGTATGGTTCTTATGAGTTGTAGTGGTACCATTTGGTTTCATAAATGCACCAGCTACATTGATGTGCCTCTTGAATAATGTTTTTAGTAAGTATCTGGACATGTTTGTTCTTGTTTTCCTTGATGGTATTCTTATTTATTTTAAGAATGAGGAAGAACATGTGGAACATTTGAGGCGGATGTAGGGTTGAGAAACTATGACTTCTATGAAGATAGAATTCATTATTTAGGTCACCTTATTGTAGATAGATGAATATCTGGAAACACTGAAAAGATTGAGGTCATGATGAGTTGGCCTGCTCCAAGAAATTTAACCGATATAAGATCTTTTGTGGGACTTGCAGGGTATTGCAGGAAGCTCACTAAAGAAGATTCTGTAGGTAAAGTGAAGCCTATGTATAGGATGAGGAATCCTACATGTGAACTTGCAGTTCCATGAGGAAATGTCCCTCATTTGTATGGGAATACATATGAGGAATTCCTGAAGACTTAGGTAGAATGAACTGAGCAGAGCAGTATGGTTGTGGCAATGAAACCCAAGGAGGAAGCTGCCATGTTCCATGAGAAGGATCTCATGACAGAGAAAATGTTTTGAAAATTTAGATTGCAAGTTTTTCTGTTGATTATGGGAGACTGAGATCTCCTATGATGGTTTTGAATCATGCTAACCATGGATATGCTTGTCTTGCATTGCTGATGTTTGAGGTTTCCTGTTGCTAACTATGACTATTTGGATGATTTAAAATTGTGTCAAGATGACATGTTGTATGTGGATGTACAAGAGTTTGGGGAGCATGTGTAAGTAAGGGATGAGTACTCCCACTTGCAAAAGCCAAACAATATGAGGATGGCCTCATGGTTGCAAACATATGATTTTCTGCAGGAAGCAGAATTGTGAATTCATATTTTTATTTTTGACTATCAATGTTATTGATCGCTTGATATTTGGAAAATCATGTATGCATGAAATATATTTGAAAATCTATGATTAAAATTTCTATTATGACATCTCATGTAAACTGTATACTTGTATGTAACGCAAGTGAGATGATGAAAGTACGCACTTGGAGTACATAGCTTCTCGGAAGGATGTGCTTGGGATACATAACTCCTCGGAAGGATGTATTGGGTGTACATAGCTCCTCAGAAGGATGTACTGGGTGTACATAGCTTCTTGAAGGGATGTGTTTGGAATATGTTTGAAAACCTATGATTGAAATTTTATAATGACATATGATGTAAACTGCATGTCTATATGTAACTCAAGTGAGATGATGAAAACATGTACAGGGAGTACATGGCTCCTCTAGAAGGATGTACTTAGATACATAGCTTCCCTCCCCGCTACCAACTAGGCATTGGTATGCATCATGGGGGACTCCTAGGGTGTAAGACATCCAGTTACACTTATTTTCGCACACACTCAAGCCGTAAGGGGACTATCACGAGAGTGGGGGCTTCGTGAAGAGAATAACACCTAGGTATTATGATGTTTGGAAAAGAAGCGCCTAAGCGTTGGTAAGCACTTGGAGGAGGTGCTAGGCCCTTAAGCTAGAGCTATTATTGAGCACCCAGAGAGGTGTTAGGATCTGAAGCGGGGCTGACTGGATCTCGATTGAGAGATGATATATAGATAAGTATTGGATTACTTGGCAAATCCTGGTTGACTTTCTGTAATTGCACATGTGCATAATGATTCAGCTAATATTTTTAAAATCTTGTTAAGAAATAAATCCTGCAAAAATGAATTTGACATGTGAATCAACATGGTATGGTGCCTGGAAAGGAAGCGCCTGAGCAGTGGTGAGCACCAGAAGAGGTGACTAGGCCTGTAAACTAGAGCTGACATTGAGCACCCAAGGAGGTGTTAGGATTTGAAGCGGAGATGATTGAATCTCGGTTGAGAGATGCTATACATATAAGTATTGGTTTACTTATCAAACCTTGTTGTTCTTGATTTTCTTTAAATATACATGAGCATATGATGTAGCCATGGTTTTGAAAATCTTGTTATAGATTGCATCCTATACAAGTGAATCTGACATGTGAATCAAACTCATTGTGGTGTTCTAAAGGGAAGCACCTGAGCTTGGTAAGCACCTAGAGGAGGTGTAGGCTCTTGAACATAAGTACTATTGAAGCACCCAAAGAGGTGTTGGGCTTAAGAACGGAGCTGTCAAACCTTGTTTGAGAGGTATTTTCAGGTGATCTGAGGCTTGCAGAAATTTGGCTACCCTTTAAATGCACACCCAGGTGTGGGGTGGGGTGGGGTTGTGAGTTCCATGATTGTATAAATCCAAGTCGGACACCTATGGAACCAAAAGAAGCTACTTATGTAGATAATTATTTGGTTCACTGGGAAAATTTTGTTGATTTTATATCAATATACATGTGCATGTGATTCATCTATGATTTTGGAAAATCTTATGAATACTGACATGGAAATTGACTCATTGCTTGGGGATTGAGCATAGGTATTGCTGGTTTCCAAAGATACTAGAAATGTTCTAAGCTAAGGAGGAGGATTCTTCAAGACTAGAAAAATATCATGTGGTGTGTGCTGATGCATGCAAGCAAGGACTTGGATGAGTTCTAGATCATGCCATTGGACAGATAAAGGTGCAGAGGAAGCACTGTGGTCTTGAAGAGGATACGTGGGAGCTGGAGGATGACATGCGACAGAAACACCCATTTTTGGTTCAATTTTGCAGAGCACTGAGGGCGGTGCCAGTGTAGCAATTGTTAAATTTTTGAAAAGCACTAAGGACAGTGCTATTGAAGTGGGAGGAGAAATTAACACCCTGGTTTTGACCCTGTGGTATTGAATTGCATATGATGTAAATATTTTTATTTGATAATAGTGTGGAGCACAAGGCAAAGGCCCCACCATGGAGTTAGTGTCTTATGTATCGACGATTAAAAATGATGCCGATGGTTTATGTGCTAGTCAGGCACGATATGCTTAAGACATCATGTAAAATGCAAATTAATAAAAATATGACAACTAGTTATGCGCCGCAACGTTAAAGAGATGGGGGCATGATTTCATAAGGAATAGGGGGGGGGTGTTAATCAAACCCTTGGGCCATGGGGAAAACCAACAAAGTGGTCAACTACCCCCTTTGTCTTTTATGCTCAGTCATCTAAAGTTGGTAAAGGAAGTTATTTCCTTGGGATGGGAAGGGTATGAAGGTGAGATTCGAATTGGTGAAGCCATCAGTCCCTAGGGAAAGTGTTTTTGACTTGTGGGGCAAGTAAATGCTTGGGAAGGAATTCCCAAGACATTATGCACCCATGCCTTTCATTTCCTCAAGAATTCTCATTCACATAGGTTCTCTCACGCAGCAGGAAGGGGGCTGAGCTTTCCCCTTTATGATTTGGCAGTTTTCCCATGTTTCTCCATAGTTGGGGAAGTCGTTTTGAAGATGCTGAGTTCATATGTAGGAGAGGTTCACGTTTTAGTGTTTGCTGGGGGGTCATTTTTGTCTCCCTCACGATTTGGTCGTTTCTTCAATTTCCCATGTTCGGAATTTGTTTTTTGTGTTGCTGGGAAAATGGGAAGTAATGGGCCATGATTTTGGGGTTTTAGGTGGTTGTTTTACTTATGCGAGCAAGCTGGGGGATTCCCTCATATTTTTCTACATCTTCCTCACTTTCTCCAAGCTGGGAAATACTTTTTGTTGTTGTTGTGCAAACGTTCTGAGGAGATTCATGTTCTGTGGGTTTTGGGAGGTCGTTTTTCTCCCGTGGTGCCATAGACAGTTTCCTAAAGTCATAACTACATTCTCGGGGTTTATCAAGGTCATTTTTCCTTAGTAGAGCCATTGAACATTTTATGGGATCGTATTTTTCATTGAGGGTGTTTATCCTCAATTGCCATTTCTGTTTTGGGTTCCCAAGACGTTTGGCTCATACCTATCAACGATATTTTGTTGTTGGGTGTATCCTTGTGATGGCTTGGCAAAGTAAGTCTAAGGAACCATTTGTTGATTATATGACTGTGTGTTTGATGTATAGTTTGGCTTGGCTGAGTAAGTCCAAGGACCCCTCCATGTTATTGGCTTGTTTCCTTAACAATCTGTGAAACCCAACGGTGTTGGCTTGACTGTGAACGTATGGTTTTGGCTATGTGTGAGCCTGTTATTCCCTAGTGCCTTGTGGAATCATGCCCAGCTCGGGGGTGGCAGTGATGCTGAAAGATTGATGTACACACTGGGCTATGGTTGGGTGGAATATTGTAGCGACGTAGCTAGTTGCGGGCCAAGTTCCTTTCAATATAAGTATTCCTTTGTATTTTATTTCCACAACTATATTTGTTTTATGAATTACTATGAACATGTTGAATGCTTGAATGAATGTGTTTTCTTCCGCTGTAGATTGCATTATGTATCTGTGTATGTTTTTAATTCAGTGCATTTTTATGTTTATGTTAATGGGGCTAGATCGCCCATTCGATAGTAGCAATAGCCTAGTCGCGCCCCCTCCATCGTTAGTATGAGGGGTGGGAACATGACAATTTCAATGCAGAAAGGCATCTGGGTTATCCACCAAAATGGAGAAGCTAAACAAAGGTAGTTTTCAAAGAAAAACGGGCTATCGCAATTGATTCCTCGAAGTTCCATTTTGATTCCTTGGGTGTTTTTGGTGTAGCACACATAATAGTTGTCGTCTTATTTTGATGATACGTAGTATTCAATTTTGAGCTTTGCTCAAAAAGATAAACTCTTGAGTTGTTTATTTAGAAATTCTAGATGAAAATTTTGTTTTTTAATACTTTAATGCATATTAAAGATAGACATTAAACACTTACTCTAAATCTTGATTTTTTTGTTGTTGTAAACATGGCTTCAAAATTATACATTAAATGTGCTTAAATGCATCCAAAAAAATAATCTTCTTTATAAAAACTATTATAAGTAGTTTCTGAAACAAAAACTTAGTATAAATATATAAAAAAATGTGACATATCTTTTGGTCACTATTTTCTATGTTCTATTATAGTGATAGAAAGAAAACATACAAATTATAGCTTCAAATAACAAGAGAAACAAATAGTTTTTTTCCTCGTGATGTTTACCAATAGTTAATATTTATTATGCTAAACACTATCGAGTAATATTATTAGTTAATATTTATTGTGCTAAACACTATCAAGTAATATTTGTCATTGAATTGGTGCAACTCCTCTATATTACTTTGATGAAGGATCGATTTCTTTTCTATAAGTTTGAGCCGATGTGAAAATGGATTGATTTCTTTTCTATAAGATTGAGCCGATGTGAAAATGTATGTAAGAAAAATAAGTGGAGACATAGAATACCTAGTGTATTTTCTTCATAATAATCGCATGCCCAAAATTAAAAGTGCTCCCATTATTAGTCCTTGCTCTCTACCATCAGGGACTATATGAATAGCCTCGTCATTTTTTTCATTTAATGACATATAGATCGAAATAATTTATCCACAACATTTTTATTTGACAAATCATAACATTTTTATTTGACGAATCATTTGAATCCAACCACTTTATTCACCTTGAGCTCTTATTTGGCCTCATTCCAAGGATATATATTTGACGAATCATTTGAATCCAACCACTTTATTCACCTATAAATGGATTTGAGCTCTTATTTGGCGGCCTCATCCCAAGGAAATAAGAGAAAAATGTCATAATTTTCCTATGTTTTATTTGCCACCAATAAAAAGAAAGCGAAATTGAAAAACAATTTTGAATTAATTCCATCATTTTGTTAGCAGTAAAATGTCATAGTTTTCTTATGCTTTTTTGGCCACCAATAAAAGGAAGGCCAAATTGAAAAAAAAATTGAATTAATTCTATCATTTTGTTACTTCTAGACATTAATTGCCATATTGTATTGGTGACCGACATAAGGTATTGTAGTTTACATATCTCATTGCCAAAATTCCTTGTTTCATTAAATTGCTAAGTGGTGTGATTTAATGGAGTGCACGTATATGGCTTGGCATGATCTGTTCCACCTGGTGGCCTTGGCCTTCTCTACACTTGGAACGAGCTCCTTCCTTTGCTAGATGCCAAGGTGGCCTTCTCTACACTTGAGCGAGCTTCTTTGCAAGAGGCCAAGTGGTGTGGTTCACCATGCTAGCTCCTTTGCATGCAATGCAAGTGTCTTCTCCTTTAACAGATGAGGGAAGGGATAAACTGTTGACCTTTAACAGATGGGGAGGAAGAAACTGTTATAGGCAGGCTTAAGCTCAACAGGCTCAAACTTTGATGGCCTTCTCTACACTTGAGCGAACACTCGAGCGAGCTCCTTTGCCAGAGGCCAAGTGGTGTGATTCACCATGCTGGCTCCTTTGCATGCAATGCAAGTGTCTTCTCCTTTAACAGATGGGAAGGGATAAACCGTTCTACTTTAACAGATGGGGAAGGAAGAAACTGTTATAGGCAGGCTTAAGCTCAACAGGCTCAAACTTTGAAAAGTCCAAGTACCTCTTCATCTTCATGTTGCCAGGTCCAAATATCTTTTCATGCTGCTGATGTGAGGAAGTTGCTGGATCCACAAGCAAGCAACAGGGTAACAAAGCAAGCAACAGGGTAACAAAGGTAAAAACAACCCTATGACAAATTGCACTCAAAATCATTGTAGAAAACTAGATCGAAATTATTCCTTGTATAGAACATAAACTACAAACTTACCAACAAAAATAATAATAATCGAAGGCAATTGCAGGATCTATAACTCCTCGATGGGAAGCATTCTATTAGCACCATGCGAAGCATTCTATTAGCACCACCAACGCTGAACGCACCTTCAACCCGCAATTTTTTTCAAGACAACTATTACCTGGTTGACCTGGTTGCAAACCCCATTGAAGTAGCCTTATAATCTACACTGGTAGCAAATTCAGTTCTATCGAGTTGTTTTTTCATTCAGGTAAAGCACCAGAAGCTCAACAGACGGATCATCATCAATATAACCATTCTTGGCTATGCCTGTGTTCATGGAGCGTCTTCAATTGTTGGCAGCTAGGCCTGTGTTCATGGAGCGTCTTCAATTGTTGGCAGCTAGGCCTGTGTTGGTGGAGCGTCTTCAACTGTTGGAAGCTAGGCCTGTGTTTGTGGAGAGTCTTCAACTGTAAACAAAACATGCTAGCTTCATGTACTTGTTGTAAGGTTTCTTTGTTTTTCTGTAATTGTTGATAGCAATCTTCTCTACGCGCTTTGCAGACTCAGGTTATGAATGAATCTTACGCTGAACATAATCCAGCATTCATCATAATGAAACAAACAATAAAGAGTTTTACAGACTAAGGTTATGAATGTTACACCTAACATAATCCAACATTCATCACAATGAAACAAGCTCAATTTAATTGTTTAAACTCTAATAAGATTTATACTTACCTATGATTAAAGCAATTCAATAACTAAACTAAGAGTGCAGGGAAAAGGAATGGCACCAATAATGATTGATCCCCACACATATTTATTGGCAAAAGTTGTATCAGAAAACTTAAAATACTATTTTATTAAATTTGGAATCTCTATTAACACAACCCTGCACTTTGAAGTTAAACAAGACTCTTGCACTCATGACTGAAAAGACAGTGTAATTATAAAGCAAAGCCGCAATGTATTCATCACTTTATGCTTGGATTATTAGTAAAGAAACAAAGCTACGGTTTACAAGACGAGCTATGTTGTTATGCAGGATCCCAACCCAAACGAGATCTATTGGCAAGCTTAATGCTCACAGACTATTCTCCTACAGACATGTGCTCGATTGATTGACTATTTGTATCATTACTAATTGCTCCTGGAAATATTCAAGGAGAACAAAATATGTCAAGTGTATTCATGAAAGAAAATAGAAAATATAGTGCAGACAACGTTGTATAAGAAAAGTTAAAACAATTTTTTGGAATACAAATAATTCCAGTTTCACGGCAAACAACGCTATCCCTTTGCTTTTGAAGTCTCACAGCGAGAATCAATTGTTTAAACTTATACTGCACATCAATTGCTTAAACTTATACTTCACACCCTATCCCTTCTTGAGCTGGATAAAAATATATTTAACTTGTTTTAATGAGGCTTTCAACTTTTTTTTAATGAGGCGACTTTATGCTCTTCTTGGCAACATAGGAGCTGCCATTTTTGGATCTTTCTATCCACTTCTTGCATTCATCCTTGTGCACATTGCAGAGGCATATTCTAGAATACATTTGAATACAAGTTCTTACAAATAAAATAGACCTATTTAGCTAACCTGGTTCCAACACTGTTTCCCTTGTCCTCATAGGGTTAAGTCTAAATTGGAAAACACTACTTTGATTCTCCAAAGCAAAAGGGAGGACGAGACCAGATCAAGGGTTTTTAGGATAAAAAAAAGACTACAATGAAATGGAAACTCGGGGCAATGGTAACCAGGTAGGGACATGAGAGATGGTGGATGAAATCCCTCCGTGAGAGACTAAGTTCCAATGCCACTTCAGAGACTTGTTTGTTTTATTCAAAAAAACATTGTTAAAAATGCACTACCTCGGCTTTTGTTCTACTCGCTCTAAGGTTTGAAAGCTGATGGCACCAATTTCGAGCCGTGACTACATGATTTGCATAGTGCTCTCCCTAAACGACGTGTGCGTGGTTGACTAATAACAATGACTACTGTGTATGGTAGAAACCAACTGCTGAAGAGAATTTCCCTTGTTGAACTGCTTAATCTACCAATGCTATAAGGTAATATCACACATGCTAAGGTCATTTTGGCCATGAAATCCTCCATTATCCAAATTAGTGATGGCGTTCTTCTCAGAAATTTTAAAAAGAGTGCACTCGGCAACTATTAATTATTCAATGTATTATGTAAACAAACATGGTAATGATGGATTGATAAAGAAATTACACCTGGGCAATGAATGTGTGCATGGACTCCACTTGTCTATCCTTTTGTAATCGTTCTAGGTTTTGGGCCGCATCCTTGCTAGCGGCTTGGGCTTGAAGCTTTTAATTGTTACCTCGTGCTGCTATTGTGTTGAGAAGCCATTACCGAACTATAGCCATTGGTCTAATCTGGTCCAAGCGAGTAGAGTAGTTTAAGTAACCTAACCCTTCCATACAAATAAGTATAGTTTGAATCTGTCCCCGGTGACTTGTCCTATTTAGTTGGGCTAGTTATAATACTGACCTCGTACTGATATTATATTAGGCTGGACTCATAGCCATCGGTCTGGTTGAATCCGTCCAGCCATAGTATGGTTGAAGCAGTTGCCCCATAATATAAAAGGCTCCTTAAAATGGGATAAAAAAAAGCACATTCGAAGCTCAACCAGATCTGTTGAATAAACTAATTTGATAAACTAGTTTAATACACTGTTACATCTACTTATCGAATTTGAAAATCAAGTAGCTGACTCCATTCAACCATATATCATAAATGATATGTACACCACCATATAACATGATTAAAGTTTTAAATGACAAAAAACTATATTTATATAATATTTATATGCAGAATTGATCAGTGATCATACATTAATGAAAACAGTTTATTATTTATATTTTATGGTTTTAGACGCATAAATAATCAGTGATCTTACATGATACCAGAGTTAAAATATAAAGAATAATTAGTGATCTTACATGCTGCTTCCCTCGCTACGGAGACTGCCTTAATCTGCTGTTATCTTCTTTTCTGTTGCAGGGTCAATTGCTTCTTAAGTAGCTGGATAAACTACCCGGTCAACTGGTAACCATAAGATATATATGAAAGAATTTTAGAATACTTGATTTTATGGGACTTTTGTAAGAATCTTCTTGATATATAGGCCAAGGGAGTACCAAAATATTGATGCGCTTTTTTACTTTCCCATGGCGATATGGTTTCAACATTATTTAATCAAATATTTTATTGGCGTAATTCTTCTTTTTCTTCTAGCGTGAACAAGTTAAGCTAAGAAATTATAAATATAATATTATTTTTGCCATTTTATTAATCAAGTTATATAACGTTATTTTTCCTATCATTTTTATTATTAATGTTAATCAAATTTATATAATTATATTTTTCTATTATTTAAAATGAGATCAACAAAAATAACAATATATTAATAATAAATAAATAAACATACCTAAAATTAATTCATTAATTAACTATAGATCTTCATAAAAGAATCTTCGTAACATCTCACTTTTAGACAAAATAATCTTTAAAACAAAGAAAGATATACAAGCATGGAAATCAACAGCTGGACAAAGAGAGGTCAAACTGTAGAGCTCAAAGCCAAGTTGACACAATATGCTAAGTTTCATATGCCAAAGCTCAAAGCCAAATTGACACAATACACTAAGTTCTATGCGGCAAAGCGAAGCCTCAATCACCAAAGTTCCATAATCAACTCCATATTAAGCAAATACATATGGCAGGACTTGCTGGCTATGCAGCCCATCTTGTTTATCTATTTTCTTGTTGTGAGTAGGAACTCTATGACTTTGAACCTTCTCTTCCCATCTTGATTCTTTCCCAATTTTAAAATGTGAGGACATTATGCCTTAGTACTTACAAAAACAATACATGGTATCTATGAATAATACATAATAAAAATAAAAACCTTAAAATAATCAAAAGATTAAGAAATAATAATATAATAAAAATAAAAATAATATTTAATGAAAATAACGTTTTATTATTTTTAATTTATTATTATTATAACAATAATAATTCTAACAATTTTAAAAACTTAAACTAAACAAAATAATTAAAAAACCTAAACTAAAACAACAACAACAAAAATTACAAAATTTAATAACAATTAAAATAAAAATATCAAAGTGACCTCACCAAGATCAAGACCCAATAATAAAACCCAAAAAAAGTAAACACCTTGACTTAATGATTTATTTCTAATAATAATTATTGTCATCATCATCATTATAATTATTAAGACATTTGTATTTTGTAATAAATTTAAGAAAATGACATAAACCAAAAAATATCTAAAATGTAAAAACACATATTTCTAGTAATAAAAATAATAGTTATCAATATTATTATGGTCATTTGTATTTTACAATAAAGAAAAGTAAAGGTATTGCTTATTTACCTACAAGGATTGTAGAAGAGGTTTCTCTATGCATCACTAAGTTTGGCTATCATGACTCATTACATTTACAATTTTTTCTCTTACTTTTCTTTTATTTAGGTTTTCCTCCTTTGCTACAACCGAGGAAATTTCCAAATAGATCAGATGCTGTGTCAATTGTGAATGCTTTACTAAGGATGATTTCTTGTGTCTATCACTCCTGGGGTCTACATCGTGTTCTTTCAATATTGCCGCAATGGATCTACCCATTTCACCAATGTAAACCTTACCACATGAGCAAGGGATGAAGTAAATGCCTTTGCATTTCGATGGAGCTATATTCCTTTTATAAGGAGTCTACCATTCTCCTTATCGTGTTGGGTGGGTGAAAAATACTTTGAACTTATTCCTTGTAAGTACCTTTTCCCGTGTATCTATGGTTCCCTCTATGTAAGGGGGAAAATGTTTCTTTCATTCATTGTCCTCCTTCTTGTTTTTCTTTTTATCATTATTTATTAGTTACTTGGCGATTGCCACAAAATTCTTGAAATGCTTGATATCACAACCATTCCATTTGAAGACAACTGCCAAAGTCTCTATTTCATTATCTATTATTCATTTTCATATGGGGATCATAAGTTGAAGAAATACAAGCATAACAAAGGAAAGGGGTAAATGGATGAATTAAGGGAATAATTTAAAAACAAGGATGAATAAATATGTATATTATGAAACCATAAAGAATAAAAAATACTAAAGAAGGAATTAAACATTGTAAAAATGGAGAAAATAGCAATGATCTTAAATGGAGAGACTATGGAAAAAATCGAAGAGGAAAATTGCAAGAAGGTTGAAGAAGTCCTATCCACTACTAAGGTAAAACTAGAAATGCAATCTAGAATTAAACAATGATATAATAATTTTATCATGATGTCATCATATTAGAACTTCAAAAATGTAAGAAAGATTAGATTCAAGGTCACTGTAAAATATTGAAGAAATTAATGAGCACCATCATTAAAATATCAAAGTAAAACATGATAGAATCATTCACAAAAGAAGGTAGTATTGAAGACCAATCACAAATCATACAGAAATCATAGAAGATTCCATTGTATATAAAAATAGCATAGCTGACATGGGTGTGCATAATGAAGGAAAACCATCAAATTTGAAGCCATATAGGCACCCTTATTGTCATCAAAGTTTTCTAGAAGGATAGGAAGACACAATCCAATCCTACCACTATATAAGATGGGATAATCAAGAATATTTATGGAACATGGAATAGAAAAGAATAACTGAACAAGTTATTATTAGAGGTCGGAAAATACAAAAAATTGGAGAAGTCACAACAACAACACGTTGAATCAAACTTGAATAAAAGTTATGGAACAACTAGTTATTAACAAATAAGATAAAAAATAATTGAGTTTTGATGGATGGATCATCACAAATGGAGAGAATAAAGCATTAATATAAGGAAATACAATTACTTGGTCGTGTCAGAAGTTAATCCCCTAAGTAACTGCAAAGCTTTGAGGACAAAGGGTTTTGAAGGAGGGTACTATGATATAACCCAAGGGGCAATATATTGGTTTATATGTATATGACAAGGAGGGCACATATGGGACGAAATGTATATTTAATAAAGTAGATGTATATGTAATAGTGGTCAACCAAATGAATGGGCCACATGTGCACTGAGTGAATAGTTATATATAGAGTTAAAGTAGGCATTGTTGAGAGGAACATGTGAATGAGATAAATAGATGTTTGGGTTATTTGGAGGAAGTTCTCGTATTCTTCAAAGATTTATTTTGTAACTCATATATCTTATTTATCTTCAATTTGTTCTCTAAGTTTCCACTTGTTGTGCATGGTGTGTACTCTAGTTTAAAATGAAAGCTTAAGTAATCAGTTCTTACTAAAAAATATTAAATAATGAAAAGTGTTAATTTTTCCACATTCACAACTACTTCAATGAAGGAATTATATTTGAAGATAGGGCTATTTTCCACCTTCAATTAACTAATGGATGAAAGAACTAGTTGATACCTTCAATATTTCAATAACTACTTAATGAAAAACGAGTTAATTTGTTACATTCGAACTTAGAGTGTTTTTTGGAAATTGGTGTGGTGACTAGTCTTAGAGAGCCTAAAAGGTGTCAATCATTAAATAAATAATAAGGTGTTTTTATATGGCTAAATTATTATTTCCAGTCAGCTTATTTTGATAGAAAAAGGATAACAATGAAAAAATAAGATGCTAGGGAAACCAAGAGAGATAGCATTCTCACAATACCTTACTTCTAAGTGAATGATGTTTTCATTATTAATCCTTCACATTAGAAAGATAGAAATAACGTGCATACATGTAATTTAGAACAAGTGAATAGAATAAACCTTACAACAAATGAAATGCAATATATCACTTCTTTATTATGTCTTCAAGGGTTCGATATACAATAGATCCCAACATTAACCGTCAACTCCTTTCTCAGATTCTATATACCTTCTCATTCTATATCTTTCTCCCAGTTGTAATTCCACATCTACTACTAATGAATGCAAGGAAAGCTATTTTTCATGAAATGTATCTCTATCTATTATAAATTAAAAATCAATATTTCCTAATTATTTCCATGACAAATCAAAGAGTTTGATAAAATATTGGAGTAGTTAGGCCTTATCGATATGCAAGTTGACTTGTCAGTTATGATCTATAGTCTTAATTTTATCCAAGAGAGGCTAGTCCATATAAAAATATGAATTTATATACAATATATCCTTAAAAGAGAGAGTGCATAATCTATAACTAAGGTTTTTGACCTTGCCAAGGAGAGGTAAACTTTCAAGTGCACCTCCAAAGGTACATGGACAAAAATATAATTACATAACTCTATGGCATATAAATATTTGCTCCATGTTCCACCTAGCCAACTTTCCAAGTGTTTCATGCAATATGCATGAGTGAAGAAATCGATATGGTATTCCCTTTATTCATGGAGAAAAACCACATTCCTGCTCTTCCAAAGGAATCAAGGAAAGCTCACACATGCACAGGAAATATCAACTAAATTCCCCATTTTCGTGCATGGTAGGTCGAGCAAACCGTCAGTCAGACATGCAAGCCAGAACATGTCTCAACGGAATTGAACCCATGTGGATGGAATGAAATCCATCTAAACCCACCAATGGACCATAGTGTCCTTGAAAATATGATATTCCATATAAAATATAACATAACATTCTACCATATTCTACAATGTATCCTAAATAAGAAAAAGGTAGAGAGAGATAAGAAAAAATGAGAGAGAGAAAAATAATATTATGGTATTTTTGCGATAACTTTTGATCCCAAAGTCAGATTGAGGTGCTCTTGGTACCATTGAAAAGGTCTCATCGATGGATACAACTTTTGTGTTTTGAGATACACAAGATTCCTAAAATTTTGGTTATGAATATTCTTTAAAAGTTTCTTTTCAAAAAGCATCTTTGAAAAGATGCTTTTCGAGACTCCTCATGCCCAGATTTACAAAAATTCACCCACCAAACAAACCATGGGGAGTATTGTGAATATAAAAACATAAAATTTGTATCCCTCGACAAGACCTTTCCAATGGTACGAAGAGCACCCCAATTCGACTTCAGGATCAAAAGTTATCGCAAATATACTATAATATTCTCTTTTTCTCTCTCATTTTTGCTTATCTCTCTCTACCTTTTTCTTATTTAGGATACATTTTGTGCTTGGTAATTCCTTATGAATTCCACTTCCTAAAATAAAAACTATGTTCCACAAAGTTCAAAAAAATGTGTTCATTAATTATCCTCCATGAAGGATATGTGTGTCACATTGAATAGTACATTCCATCATCACATACATATCACCCCTAGGAGATGTCTACATATGTTACACTATTACAAATTTATATCTCCTAGATAAATTGCACCAAGTAAAAGTGTATCACCACACTACATCCAACACCATAAGCAAGACTTAATAAATGTGTTATCTTCTAGTGATACATTAAATATGTCACCGCCACATTAAATATAATGATCACAAGAAAAGAAAACCATGTATAACAACCCCTCCTAGGGTCAAATCAATATCATAACACATAGTCACGACTCACCAATATGCTCCAACAAAAATATGGAATAGTGAGTAACAACAATCCATACATGTGATCCATAAAATAAAGGCATGGAAGTAGCACTGAACCACACGATGACCATCAACTGTAACTATCCCACCATCATTAGAGGAAATTTCAACTCAAAATGGGTCTCCCAAGGAAAATAATAAAATAATATTTATTAATTTTGGAGGAAGAAAAGAAAAAAAATACTTTTTTGTTTGTATTTTCGACATATCTCCCTGTGTTTTTACTCAAATTTCGATCGANGAGGGTTAAAAGGTCCATTTTGAGTTGAAATTTCATCTAATGAGAGAAGTGAATCTCCTCCATCAAAAGTCTCCATGAATTATTCTAACACCAAGAAGAGAAGAGGCTCCATGAATGTGCTTATTCCCCAAGTCCATCTGAAATCTCCATAGGTACCAATTGTAATTCCATCAATGTGAAAATTCATACAGTCTAAGGTATAACATACGTATAATTGGGGACATGTACTCTAGAGAAAACTGCATGAAAACCTAATAAATGTTTGGTTGACTTGTCAAGAAACCTTATAAGTAAGAAATAGGAAGCAAAACAATGTGTCTAGATGGATCCACATCGACACCCTAAACACCACATGCATATATTATGTTTATATTACATCAACCATGGCTCAAAATATTAGGAAAAGGCACTGGCCAATAATGCCAAAATAACTTTGAAAGCAACCCTAATGCTCATATGTGTTGAGATTATTCATGTTACCCTACTCTGATAAGTAAAGAAAAATAGGAAGTGAAATCAAATGGTTGATGCAACCGCCAAATAATCCACTTAAGGTCATGAAGTATTCCATTGTGTTTAACAATAAACCCAAACACGACTACATGAAAAATAAGGCCTATACATGCTAGAATTTATATTTCAATTTGGTTGCCAATACAAAATTCTAAACATGAATACCATGTCCCAACATATGATAACTCAATCCAATGTTGAAGATGACTGAAATAAAGTTAGGAAAATGCACATGATATCCCATCATCAACCTACAAAACACTAACTATCTTTCTCTTCAAAGTTTGATTTACAAGAAAAATATCATTTATACCCTCACACCCTAAAGATGTGTGTTTCTCCATTAGTAAAATGTATTGAAATAATAATAAGGATGAAATATGGAATGCAATTTTAGATCTAAAAATAAATTCCAATACGTAATTTAGGGCTTTTGTCCCATTTATAATGGCTCGAAATTTATGCAATAGATATCAAGATAAAAATCTTACCGCCCCATGTAATTTATACTAGTAAAACATACTTTTAGATGGAAAAATCACATGAAATTACACCAAATCTAAAGTTGTTGGTGGTTGGAAACCTTTTGTACATTTATCAAGAATATGTTCCCAAATTTGGATTTTTTTTATTAACTCATAGGGAAACATGGAGAGAATTAATTTTAGAAATTTATGAACATAACCTTATCAACCATCACTATATAGAGGTTACTAAATATTCATTGTCTTCATAATTTTGGTTTACCTTAACCAAATATGAATATTCATCACCCTTCAACGTTTTGTATTCGAGAACTTCTCTCCAAATTATCAACATGTACATGATCAAATTCATAAATTTGCAACTTGGAAAATATCTCACCAAAAAATTGTCTTCTTCAAAGTCTAAAATATCTTCATATTAGGTTGCATTAGAATCTTCATTATCCTCTTCATCCTTCTCTTATTCAAGATATTAAATAACTTTCAAAAATAGCTCTTCTATTCTAAGATTCTATTTCTTTAGAAATGCCTCAAGACCAAACCTATACAATATGATATTTATTTTCCACCAAGACTTTCAAATTAGTCTAAAGCATCACCATACAAGCTACAATGATACATTTACATCATGAAATCCTCATGAACAACGCAAAGATATAAAAACAATTTTCATGATAGAATGAAATATGTAATATAGATTAGTTTGTGTAGCCATGAAATGGTGCAATAATATCAAGTGAATCTCAATCATGATAGACATTTGGAAATCCTAGGATGTTACAATAATCAAATTGGGATACCATCTAGATCACCATGGAGTAAATGGCATGCTTATCTACTTGAAATATTTAATATCAAAAATTGAATGCAACTATGAAAATACATATGTTGTTGTACTTCATACCAAAAGAATGGATTTACAATCTTCTCTCGAAATTCTCTCTTTGATTTACAATCTTCTTCTTCTATTTATAAGAAAACTAAAATTTAATTCTCTATGAATCTACTGACTTAACATTAAAGACTCTAATAACTATCTACCTAAAAATTTAGCTTCAGAAATCTAATTCGACTGATTTATATATGAGAGCTGTGAACTCTTCATCTTGTCAGGATGTCTGATAGAAACTGAACTGATACAAAGTCTGGCAGAGTCGACCGAGATCTGATACAGATCTTCTCATAATTAATATTTCCAACACTCCCCCTTAATTATGAGCAGATGGGGGTGTCAAAAACAAAATATTACAAAATGTTTCGGATCTTAAATTTTCTCTATGCATGACAAAGTTCATTGTGTAGAACTTGCCATTCCAACATAACTTTGAAAATACTGGAATGTATCCCTTGCCAATGGTTTTGTAAAGATGTCTTCAAGTTGATATTAAGACGTGCAAAATTCTAAACAAATTTATTTGTTGTTCACCAACTCTCTTAAGAAATGAAATCTTGTGTCAATGTGGTTGGTTTTCTTGCGGAACACATGATTCTTGGATAATGCAATAACTGAATTATTGTCATAGAAAAGTAATTTATCCAATGTGCAACGACCTCATTCTAAAGGTGTTTGATCATATAAAAACCCTTCAAATAACAGTAAAATATCCAAAGGTGGTTGCAAATGATCCAATAATGTGATAGATCCATGAAAATAAACCTTATCCCCATATCAAGGCAGTTGAATCCCAACACCAAGAGGATGGCCCTTCCACTAGAGAAAATAAGAATAAATTATAATGATCTACCTAAACATGTGTTCAAAGGAGTGTGGTCCATCAAAGTGTTTTACCATGTGAAATACAATTGTTCTCTCTAACAAAATACCATAAATATGAAGCAATGGATATAAAAATGGCACTTAAATCATCAAATACACATCCCTAGGAGGCAATGTCTAGGAATGTTACAATGTTATATAGACATTTCACCAAGAGAAATCCTAACGACGAAAAGTGTATCACCACACTACATCCAACACCATAAGAAATATATAAGAAAAATGTTATCTCCTAGAGATACATCATATATGTTCCCACCACACATGAAATATGATGAACAAGAGAGGGTGACAATGTGAGACACCCTCCCCTAGTGACAAGCCAGTATTGTAACACGATCATACATAATCACTAGATTGATCCAAAAATGTATAAGATAAGTAGCAACAGAAATCCTTATTTCAATAAACTCATCCATAAAAAAATAAGATGAAAATAAGAACCAAACTACAAAATAATTATAAATCATAATCCAAAAACAAATATTAGAAGTAACAAACATCCTTATTTCAATAAAGTCATCCACAAAAAAAAAAAATGAAAATAAGCACCAAACTACAAAATAATTATCAATCATAACCATCCACCATATAGAAGTGAATCTTCTCTACTATATATCTCGAAATATAATATAATTAAAAAAAAAACCTATATAAAAATATATATAACACCAAATCCATCCAAATGATCCAATATAGATACCACTTGCAAACCCATTAATGTGACGAAAATCTGAAGATGAAAATTCATATAAATAGGCCGATAAGGTCAACAAGATTCACCAGCGTGTGACAAATTTACAATAGGGATTGAATTCATGGTTGTCGTATTGTGTTAAGGTTAAATGCATCTTGATTGAGTTTCAGTTAATTGGCCTGAGGGTTTGTTAATGATGTTAACAACTCCGAGACCACTAAAATTGAGTTACCACTCAATCATAAACTTTGCACATCGGTACTTCGACCTCTTTTTACTTGTCGAGTAAAACTTGTCTAAATCCCTCTAGACAAGTCAAAATTTAAACTTACCAAAATATTTCGACAAGATTTTTTTTTAAAGGCTAAATATGGTCAGACTTTTTGACCCGACTCTTTTTACCTCGACAAGTTCTTACTTATCAGTTTTACTAACTTACTCGACTTCGACAAGTTTTAATTCGACCAATTTACTCGAACATTTTACTTTGACTGACTTACTCGACAAGTTTACTTCGACAAACCACTTTACTTCGACCGACTTACTCGACAGGTTTTAATTCCGACCAACTGGCTTCAACTTAACCACATTTAGTCAAATTTTTACAAAGGTTATTTCTTATTCTAAAGATTTAATAAATTACTAATATTTTTCACCGACCGGTAACATGGAGTAAAACTCGACACAACAACAATTCAACATAATTACAAAACCATATAACCAAACATTCAAGAAGAATTGAGTCGACCACTCTGTCGTAAATTTTTTTTTTATGGATTCTTTATGTATTTCACTTAACCTATAAATGTAAACAACATTTACTCAAATAATTCTATAGAGAATGTGTGGCTAAATAAAACATGCATTTAACCATAACAATGGAGTTATAAAACTTGTCGAGACATAACAGAGAACTATTTTTTGTAAATATAAACTTGGAAATTTACAGAGATATTTCACCTTTTACAGAGCTTCAGCTCTCGACACTTTCAAATACACAGAAGCTTGAGCTTCAACACTATTCTCTTGAAATTCTCTCTTTGATTTACAATCTTCTTCTTCTATTTATAGGAAAACTAAAATTTTATTCTCTGTGAATCTACTGACTTAACATTAAAGACTCTAATAACTATCTACCTAAAAAGTTAGCTTCAGAAATTTAATTCAACTGGTTTATATATGAGAGCCGTGAACTCTTCATCTTGTCAGGATGTCTGACAGAAACTGAACTGATACAAATTCTGGCAGAGTCGACTGAGATCTAATACAGATCTGCTCATAATTAATATTTCCAACACTCCCCCTTAATTATGAGCAGATGGGGTTCTCAAAAACAAAATATTACAAAATGTTTCGGATCTTAAATTTTCTCTATGCATGACAAAGTTCATTGTGTAGAACTTGCCATTCCAAGATAACTTTTCAAATACTGGAATGTATCCCTTTCCAATGGTTTTGTAAAGATGTCTTCAAGTTGATCTTCAGACATGCAAAATTCTAAACAATTTATTTGTTGTTCACCAACTGTCTTAAGAAATGAAATCTTGTGTCGATGTGGTTGGTTCTCTTGTGGGACACATGATTCTTGGATAATGCAATAGCTGAATTATTTTCATAGAAAATGGTTGTTGGTTCATGTTGGTTCTGCGACAAATCTTTCAAAATTCTCCGCATCCAAATGGCTTGACCTGCAATGCTTGTAGCTACGATATATTCTGCTTATGTTAAAGACACAATTACCATGGGTTGTTTCTTTGAATCCCATGACACAACACCTCTATCAAAATGAAATGTGTACCCATATGTGCTCTTCTTGTTATCTGTGTTGCCTCCATTGTCACTGTTAGAGTATCCAATGAGTTTAAAATTTTCTAAGGTTGAATACACAATGCCAAGGTCTTTTGTGCCACTTACATGCCTATGAATTATTTTACCTACTTGCTAATGAGATTATTTTGGTGACTCCATGAATATTGAGGTCAGACTTACTCCATACATGATTTTTGGTGTTGTCCATGTTTAATTACATAAGGCTTCCAACCAGCCCTTTAAACAATGTAGGATCTACAGTAGAGCCATCATCATCCTTGCTCAATTTTAAACCTGTTATTACTGGTGTTGGGAATGTCTTGCAATTAGACATGTTAAATCTTTTCAAAATTGCACTTGCATATTTTGATTGTGATATAAAAATACAACTTTCAAACTACTGGAATTCAATGCCGAGAAAAACTTCATGAGCCCCAAATCAATCATTTCAAATTCACTTTCCATGGCTTTTCTAAATTCTCTTATGCCAAAGTAACCAGTAAATATTAAATCATTTACATGCATGCATACAATTAACATGTTACCTTGCTCATTAACTTTAGTGTACATTGTCAGTTCACAAATGTTAAGCAACAAAGTCCCAGATTTAGCATAAAAAGAGCAGAAATAGACATTGAAGAGAGTAATCCATGCCTAAAAGATGAATAACAGAGATAAATATCAATCCTCTTTGAGGGAGGAGCCTCCTTACATAATGTACTGAGTACACAAGACAAGATAAGATACTATAATGACTAAAATGAGAATATATCCTTACTCTATATAGGAGATAAAGGTGTACAATAACAACTAATAAACCCACTAATAGACCCAAGCCTACATAAATAATATGTAATGCACTGCAATATAGGGGGTAATGCACCACACTATATGGTGTAATGTGACATCATTAAGGGCTTAACATGCCCCTCCCCTTCAAAAAGTGTTGTCCTTAACGCTGAAGTAGTTCGAGATGTGGGTGTATAAAGGACTCATCTTCCCATGTTGAATATTCTCTTGTTAAGTTCTTCCATTTAATGAGATACTCTGAAATTGATCGTTTTCGAAGATGTCTAGTTCATATTTCAATAATTTCTTCAGGATCCAAGATGATTTTTCCTTCATAATCAAGTACTTGTAACATCATTTGAACGGGTAGCTTGTCACTGATTACCTTCTTTAAACAAGAAACATGGAAAACTGGATGGACTCGCGAAGATGCGGGTAGTTCCAATTTGTAGGCCATACTACCAATATTTTGTAACAACTTGTAGGGACCGTAGTATTTAGGTGATAATTTCTTATCCTTCTTAGTGTTATTCAAGGACATCTGTTTGTATCATTGTAGTCTTAAAAACACCTAATCTCCAACATTAAAGCTCCATTCACTACGGTGTTGATCTTGTTGTTGTTTCATTTGATTTTGTGCTAGAATCAGGTTGTCCTTTAAGAGTTGAAGAACTTGTTCTTGATGCTCCATGTGTTCTTCCATTGCTTGAACCTTAGAGTCTCTTAGTGAATATGTGATGGATGGTGGATGGTAGCCATAAAGTGCCATAAATGCGGTCATTTTTTATGATGTATGGAAGGAATTATTATACCACCATTCTACCAAGGGTAACCACTTGAACCATTCTATTTATTTATTAGTTGCAAAACATTCAAAGATACCCCTCCAAAAATTTGTTTACTATCTCTTTTTTTTCATCAGATTTAGGGTGATAAGATGAGCTATGAGCCAGCTAAGTACCCAAACAAGAAAATAATTTAGTCCAAAAATTTCCAGTGAAAATGGGATCCCTGACACTTACTATAATATTTGGAGTACCATGTAGTTTATGTACTGTCTCCATAAAATAATTTGCATTCGTGATTACTTTGAAGGGGTGATATAGTGCTCAAAAGTGTGCATATTTAGTAAGTCTATCAGATACCACCATGATGACACTCTTTCCTTTAGACTTTGGTAAAAATGTGATAACATCCATCGACACCTTTGTCCACCTTTGGCTTGGAATGGAAAGTGGTTGTAGGAGACCAAGGGTCTTAATTTCTTCCACTTTATTTTGTTGGAAAACCAAACATTCAGCCACAAATTTTTGAACGTCAATTTTAAGACCATTCGAATAAAAATATTTATTTACCTTGTGGTAGGTTTTTAAGAAACCTAAGTGCCCTCCTATCGGTGAACAGTGGAATTTAGAAAGTACCTTTTGCTTGAGCTGGGAACTCTTACCAAGATATAAGCAATCCTTGTACCATATCAAGTCATATTTTCACCTAAATGTACTAAGGGCACTGGGATCCTGCTGTAGCTTTTGAATAAATGTCCATATTTTTTCATCATGTTTCCATTCATCCATTTCTTCATCTATCCAATTTGGTTGGATGATCGAAATAGAATAGAGTAATGCTTCTACATACTCATATTTCCTAGAGAGTGCATCTGCGACAACATTTTTCTTCCCCTTTTTGTAGACGATTTCAAATTCATATCCCAACATCTTTGTTACCCATTTTTGTTGCTCTTCTGAATATATCCTTTGTTCCAAGAAGTATTAAGGCTATCATGATCTGTTTTAACCTTTAAAATTCTCCCTATAAGGAAGGGGCACCATTTCTTCAAGGAATATATCATTGCTAACATTTCCTTCTCATAAATGGGTTTTTTTAAGTTCTTTCCCTTGATTGGATGACTTGTGAAGGTAATAGGGTGTCCTTATTACATTATTACAGCTCCATTTCCATTTCCTAAAGCATCACATTCCACAATAAAGGTTTTTGTGAAGTCTGGTATCACCAAAACAAGAGCTTTACACATGGCCTCTTTGAGTTGTTGAAAGGCTTAAGTTTCCTCTGGAGTCCAAGAAAATGCATCTTTCTTTAGTAACAATGTTAGAGGAGCTATTATTCTTTCATAGTTCCATACAAACTTGCGGTAGTACCCTGTCAAACCTAAGAATCCTCGAATATTCTTCAGGGTTTTGGGAATAATCCAGTCCATCATGGATTTAGTTTTTTTAGGGTCTACCTTGACACCTTCATGAGATACAATATGACCCAAATACTCTACCTCATTTATCCCAAAGAAACATTTTGATGGTTTTGCATACAGTTCTTTCTCCTTTAGTAGTTGTAGTACCCTCTCGACATGTTGAACATGTTCTTCCCAATACTTGCTATAGATTAGTATATCATCAAAGAATACCAGCACAAATTTTCTAAGGAAAAGATTGAAAATAGAATTCATCAAATATTTAAATGTGGAAGGTGCATTTGTTAGACCAAATGGAATGACCAAAAATTCATAGTGACCTTCATGATTTCTGAATGTTGTTTTTGGGATGTCTTCATCCTTCATTCAAATCTGATGATACCTGGAACGAATATCCAACTTTGTGAAGACAACTGCTCCATGTAATTCGTCTAACAATTCATCAATGATGGGAATGGGAAACTTATATTTAATGGTGATCTTGTTGAGTTCTCTATAATTAGGACACATATGCCATTATCTATCTGGATTTTGTACCATTACCACTAGTGTAGAGTAAGAACTTTGGATAGCCTAATTATGCCAACCTCTAACATTTTGATCCACCATAAGCTCTATCTCACTCTTTTGGATATAGGGATATCGGTAAGGTCTGGTGTTAGGAGGAAAACTACTTGGAATTAAGTGGATAGCATGATCAAAGTCATGAAAATATGGAATACCTCTGGGAATGTCTTCAAATACCTTGGAATGCTTATTAATGACCCTTTGGAGATCTGGGGAGATAGGGAATTTTGAGGTTTGAACATCTAATGAGCATAATTTTGCAACTATACCTTGATGTCCCCTTTTTAACAACTTTTTCATACCGTTAGAGCTTATCACCTTGCTTGGTTTTCCTGTGATGCCATTTAACTCATATTCTTTACCTTCCCATGAAAATTTCATGAAAAGTTTTTGAAATTTAAAAGCCACTATTCCCAATGATTGTAACCATTGGACACCCAAGACAACGTCAATACCCCCCATTTAGATAACAATTATTGGACTATTCAATACATATTCCTGCATATCTAGATTGATATTATGGCATTTTCCTAAGCAATTTATAGTTCTTCCACCTGCAATCATTACTTGAAATTTTGGTGCTGGATAAACAAAGCAGTTAAGAACTTTGGCTAATTTACAGTGAATTAAATTTTGAGTACTACCAAAATCAATCAACACTGTTACCTTCTTCTTTTTGATGTATCCTTCTATATTGATATTTTGAGGAGTGCTAATTCCATCCAATGCATGACAAGGTATGGTAGGAGTAATTTATTCTGAAGTAGCCTCTTCTATTTCTTCTGAAGTCACCTCTTATTGAGATTCTTCCTCTTCTTTTGGTTCTTCCTCTTCACAATCTATGTAGAATAATTTCTTCTTGTAGCACTTATGTCCCTTACTATATCTGTTGTCAAAATTAAAGCATAATCCTTTTTCTCTTATTTCATCTAGTTGTTGGGGTGTCAACCTTTGTGGTGGTTTAGAAGAAGGAACATTATTTTCTCTATATGTGTTGGAGAAGGCCTTTCTAGTAGTCATTGCCATATTTTTATTTTCAACCTTCCTTGCCATCATGAAATCCTTCTCTAGCGACGATGGTTCAAAGAGACACACCTCATGTTGAATGTTATTTTTCAAGGTTCCAATAAAGAGATCTGACAAATTATCTTTTGAAATAGTCTTCACTCTGATACTTAGCTACTGAAATTGCTTGATGTGATCTATAATTGAACCTTTTTGGTTGAGATTTACCAACTGACTGAAGAAGCTGTTTTTATTTATATCCCCATAATGTGCAATAAATTCTTCGGTAAATATAGACTCCTTTTTACAGTCGCAAATCCATTGGTACCATAAAAGCTGATCAGGTTCTAAATACAACGATGCAATAGTTACCTTTTCACAGTGGGCACCTGGTGTATATAAAAGAATTGCTCCATCTGAAAAATCCACGTGATTGGATCCTTTCCATCAAACTTTTGCATGTCAATCTTGTGGATAAAGTAGTTTCTTGGACCTGAATTGAACCTATGATGTTGTACTGAATCATCAACATTTGAGGACTCCAAATTCCTACTCTCCAATTTTTTTTCAATTTTCTCCAGACGTGACTAGAATAAGTCATCGTGTTCCTCCTTATCTTCTTCTTGAGTAGATAATTGAAGAATAAATTTATGTTTGATATCCTTGATAAACTCCTTCAAGTATTGAAGATCTTCTTTACTAGCCATCCCTTTGAGATATTCTTTACTAGCCATCCCTTTGAGATCCTCTTTAGTAGCCATCTTCTTTTCCAACATAGCAAAGTCATGAATTTTCACATTTCCGTTAATCATGTCTTCCAACTTGGACACTCTAAAATAAATGTCTTCCATTTCCTCGTATGTAAGTGATGAATCCTCTAGGGGTTTGAGTGGAGTGTGATTCTTTACACTTCCTTTTGGTGGAATTTTTAACAATATTACACCCTAGGTTTTACCACAAATATATCCTTGGACTAAAATCTATTCAAATGAAAAATGGCGTACCTTTTTCAATCCCTAATTGGGAGACTGTTTTAGCGTCGACTTGTAACTGAGGTAAAATTTGAATTCCAAATCCTCTGAGTTTGAAACTTTGGCTCATAGTATCTTGATCCATCCTCTTTCCAATGCCACATTTCTTACCTAATTTGGATGAACCAACAAAAAATTATTGCAAATATACCAAATATTCTTATTTTTTTCCTATCCAGAAGAGCGGACATGTATTGTATGCCACATGTCCACTGTTTTGTTTCTATATCTGAAAATTATACCATAGATACCCGGGTCCATATTATTTCATATGAAACTTGTCTCACTCCATTTGGATCTCGTATTCCTCAGATATGACCTTTTCCCAAGAACACATGTTTTAGACTAGTTGTAGGACTAGTAAAAATCCCTATATTCCTCCACAATTATCTACGAAATTGTAATCAATCAGGATCAAAAAATTTTACTGGAGATGTTTCATTATGTTTTGGAAGTGGGTTTTTAACCTCGATCTCTGATTATTTGTAGAAAACAATTTGTTGTGAATGTTCCAAGATGACTTGTTTTCTAGAAGCAAGTCCCAAGGAAAGAGCTTTGACACCCAATGTTAAGAAACAAAGTCCTAGATATAGTATACAAAGAGCGGAAATAGAAAATAAGAGAGTAATACATGCCTAAAATATGAATAGAATATATCAATATCAATCCTCATTGAGGGAGGAACCTCCTTTCACAATGTATTGAGTACACAAGATAAGATAAGATACTATGATGACTAAAATGAGAATATCTCCTTCCTATATCTAGAAGATAAAGGTACACAATAACAACTAATTAACCCATACCTACATAAATAATTTGTAATGCACCACAATATAGGGGGTAATCTGCCACACTACATGGTGTAATGTGTCATCATTAAGGGATTAATAACAAATCCATTTTCGATGAGATAGGAATCAATCTGACTGTACCAAGCCCTAGGAGCTTGCGTCAAACCATAGAATCGCTTTTTCAGCCTGTATACTTTATGCTCTTGACCTATAAACTGATATCCTTATGGGTTTCCCACATGTACTTCCTCTTATAGATAGCCATTAAATTTTTTTGTCTTGACATCCATTTGATAAACATGCCATTTGTTTTGTGCAAGAATGGCCAGGACTGTCTTGATTGTATCCATGCCTGCGACAGGTGCAAATGTTTCATTGAATTCTATGTCGGGTTTATGTGTGAACCCTCTTGCGACCATTATTGCCTTGTGATTTTGCACATTCCCATCATCATCTTGCTTTGTTTTGTAAATCCATTTGACGCTGATTACATCCTTATCTTTTCGTACATCTACCCGCTCCCATGTCTGATTCTTCTCAATGCATTATGTTTCTTCATCCATGGCTTGTGCCCATAATTCTTCTTCGACAACTTCCTCAAATGTTAGTGAATCATATATAGGAGAAAATAATGTAAAGAGAGAGAATTAATTTGGTGTACCAACTTCATATATCTCACGCAAACTTCTTGTCTTCACTAGTTCTGTCGATGTTGACCTCGACAAAATGCTTGATGGAGTCTACTATCCTCTTGGTGTGCTTGTGGGTGTATCTTGAGCTGTAACTTATGTCGATTCTCCTTGTACTAAATCATGTCGCAATGTCGATGGTGCTACTACTAGTTGAATTACTTGTGATGTTTGAACCACTTTCTCTGCCATGTCATCATGTTCAACATTCGACACAATCTTCAAATTTATGTCAACAGTTCCATCCCATGATTCATTCTTAACAAATTGAACATCTCGACTGATGATCACTTTCATTGCAACAATATCATACAACTTGTATGCTTTTATGTCTTCATAATAACCATTAAAAATAAATTTTTGTCCCTTCTTGTCTAGTTTCTTTCTTAGCTCATCTGGAACATGAGCATATGCAACACATCCAAAAACATTTAAATGAGAAACATTGTGATTCATACATGTCCATGTTTCTTGAGGAACTTTGTTCTTCACAATATTTGTCAGACACCGATTCATGATATATACAACAGTTGTGATAGCTTCATCCCAATATTCATTTGACAAATGCTTGGGTGTCATCATGTTGCGCTCCATCTCCATAATGGTTCTATTCTTTCTTTCGGCAACACCGTTCTGCTTAGGTGTATACCATGTAGTGAATTGCTTTTGTATTCCATGGGTCTTGCAAAAATATAGGAATTTATTCGAAACATATTCATGTCCTCTGTCAACCCTTAATATTTTGATGTGGTGTCCACTCTTATTCTCCACGAATGCCTTGAATGGATGAAAACAAATAAATGCATCATATTTATGTTTCGGAAAATATACCCATGTTTTTCTTGAGTAGTCATCAATAAAAGTAAGAAAATAATTGCAGCCACCAATGGATGATGCCTGCATTGGAACACAATAGCAAAGTGCACAATATCAAGCGGTGTGCATACTCTATATGGCTTTCTGACTAGAAAATTCTCTCTATGTTGCTTGCGAAAAATGAAACCTTTACAAACTCTCTCTGGTTTGGAAATCAATGCAAATACTTTCACAATATTTTTTATGTTCAGTAGATTCATCCCACCAAAATTCAAATGTTCAAATCTGAACTTCTGTTTGAATGCAGCCTGAAAATCAGTGCGTTCATTTTATTTCTTGTCAGAGTTCTTGTCTACTTCCTTGATTTCTTCCTTCAATGCAAATCCTGTATTTGTCTTTCCTTTCATGTATAGAATTATTCTCAAGGGAAACAATTGATTGTTTGTCATTGGTACTTTTTTTATCAGTTGTTGCTTTGATGCTTGTCTTTAATCACACAATGATTACTTTTGTGTAAACTCTGTAACCTTTTTGTATTAGTTGTCCAATTCTCAACAAATTATGTTTTAGACCTTCAACATGATAGACATCGGGAATAAACTTACTCTCCCCCTGTTTGGTTAAAATACCAATAGTACATTTTCCCAAAACAATGACTTGGCCATTATTTCCAAGTGTAACATCAGTTTGAACTGAATTATCTAGACTGGAAAACAAATTTAAATTATGAGTCATATGGTTGCTGCAACCTGAATCTAAGTACCATATGTCATGTGGAATTTCTTGGAAAATATTGCATTCAATTGGAGATGAATATGCCATTAACATTACACTCAACGGAGTGTTGGTGTTGGTCGATTGATTTGGGATTTTCCTTCCTTGGTCATATTGTTTGGTCCTGCATTCATATGCATAATGACCAAATTTCTTACAATAATGAAATTGAATTTTTTATTTATCAAACCTGTCACCACTAGGATGACTTGGGTTCTGATGTTGTCCTCTACCAACAACATTTGTAGGATAGCTGTCACGTCCTCCTCGGGAAGAACTTCTTCCTCTACCTCTGGAGTTTTTTCTCCCCTACCTCTACCACAACTTATGGATGAATGTGCTAGAAATGCACCTTCCAATGATGTATTTGATCTATTGGTTATGTCTTCATGATTGATGAGTAAATCTTGCAACTCATCAATGGTAAACAAAAACATGTCTTTGTTTTCTTCCAAGGCCACAACCAAGGATTCAATCTTGGGGGAAGATTTCTAAGAATTTTTTCAACCACCCTTTGGTATTCTATGTTTTCTCCATGATATTTCAATTGATTTATCAAACCAAAAAATATGGTGTAGAATATGTCTGTTGACTATGTATCTTTCATTGATAGAGATTCAAAATCTATTCTAAGAATTTGTAACTTGGAAGTCTTTAACTTGTCCAAACTTTGATACGAAGTGTCCAATGTGTCCCATGCCTACTTAGCAATAATTGTTGCTGCTACTCTTGGGAGTATGCTTTCATGCATGGCTTGGTGTATGTAGAACAAAGATTTTCCATATTTCTTCCTTTGTTCCCTCAGGGAATCTTTTTGAGCTTGTGTGAGATTGTTATATGCCGATTGATTTTCTAGTTATGCATAACCATACTGGACAATTTCCCAAACATATTGACCTCTGAAAAAATCATTCATTGTTAGAGACCAATATTCATAATTCTTTATTGTAAAAATTGGAGTTTGAAAACTCGACATGTTTGAACCAGAAGTTGAAGCCATTTTTAATTTTTTTTAACTTTCCTTAGAAAAATACTTTTTTCCCTTTTTAAGATAGGATTTCTTTCCTAAACCTGCTCTAATACTAGTTAACAACTCTGAGAGGGATAAACTTGAATTACCACTCAATCATAAAATTTTCACGTCGAGACTTCAACCTCTGTTTACTCATCAAGTAAAAATTGTCTAACTCCCTCTAGACAAGTCGAAACTTGAGCTTACCAAAATATTTCGACAAGTTTTTTTTTAAAAGACTAAATTTGGTCGGAATTTTCTACACGACTCTTTTTACCTCGACAAGTTATTACTTATCGTTTTTACCTATGTAATCGACATCGACAGGTTTTACTTCGACCAAATTACTCGACCATTTTACTTTGACCGACTTACTCGACAGGTTTTAATTCCAGCCAATTAACTTCGATGTAACCACTTTTAGTAGAATTTTTACAAAGGCTATTTCTTAGTCTAAAGACTTAAGAAATGACTAATATTTTTCACCGACCGCTAACATGGATTAAAACTCAACTCAACAACAATTGGACAGAATTACAAAAGCATATAACCAAACATTCAAGAATACTTGAGTCGACCACTCTCTCGTAAAAACAAAGTCTTACTCAGTGAATTACTTATGGATTATTTGTGTCTTTCACTTAACCTGTAAATGTAAAAAAAATTTACTCAAGTAATACTGGAGAGAATGTGCCAATAAATAAAACATGCATTTAACCATAACAATGGATTTATAAAACTTGTCGAGACATAACAGAGACTATTTTCCGTAAATATAAACTTGAAAATTTACAGGTATATTCCACATTTTACAGAGCTTCAGCTCTCGACACTTTCAAACACATAGAAGATTGAGCTTTGACACTAGTCTCTCAAAATTCTCTCAAAATTTTCTCTTTGATTTACAATATTCTTCTTCTATTTATAGGAAAACTAAAATTTTCTTCTATGTGAATCTACCGACTTAACATTAAAGATTGTAATAACTATCTACCTAAAAACTTAGCTTCAGAAACTTAATTCGGCTGGTTTATATATGAGAGATGTGAACTCTTCATCTTGCTAGACTCTTGAACAAAAATTGAACTGATACGGACTCTGGCAGAGTCGGCTGAGATCTGATATGGATTTGCGATTAATTAATATTTCCATCAAACGAATCGACGAGTCAGATTTAACAACAAATTGCACTATGTGTAGCTAATATTTGATGTGTGGACAAGTTTGTTAATCCTATGGTAGAAAGTGTGGAAGGTTTAAAGATCACATAACTGCCAGAACAGTGAAACACGTCTCTTTCTACCAAGTTTTTTTGTCATTTTCGCTCGTCGAGGGTTTTCAATATCTCGAAGCTATCATGGAGGAGCATTTGAGAGTGCATTCGCCATCATCGTTGTGGGAAGAGGGAACATCACTACGACTTGGTGCTTGTTTCTATTTACTTTCCGCAATGTAGAAAAAAAATGGGCATATTAGCTCGTGCACTAATGCTAAACCACAAAATCACCATGCCTGATAAGCCAAATTACAGGTAATAACTGATTGTGTGGATATGTTTGTCCTTTGTAATATTTCTAGACCTGAAGAACCTCATTATATGTTCTAGATCTGAAGGACCTCATTATATTGATTATTAATTTTAATTTAATAATTTACATTCTTTGAGATTAACTAAAGATAATCATAATTTTTTTCTTTTCTGTTTTTTTACTATGGGAATCGAAAATTGGGTCCAGGGATCCATTCCTGCTACCACTATACCCCTAGGTGCCTCACAACAGCCTCACTATACCCCTAGGTGGCCCACAACAACCCCCAGGTATGGAACATAGGTAAGAAAGAGTGTTATTTGAACTAATGACCTCCTTTACAACATATGATTTCATATTAAGATAATATCCAACAAGACTTAACCATCTTAAACTAGAAATGTCACATATGGGACGTTCATCGAGGGATGAATAGGAGTGGTAACTCAAAACCATCCTAGTATTAGTGCCCTGGCCTGAACCACGGTTCATCTTTCATATTTTTGTGCATGTCTGTGTATGAATGGGAGTGGTAACACCCAACCATCCCACTATTCACGCTCTGGCCCAAGAAACATGGTTCATCTTCTGAATTTTTGTGCTTGTCATTGTATGAATACACAAACTTGATGTACAACCTATAGAAGAGATCTTAATCAAGTAACATTGTAACTAAAGATAATCATCATGGTGCATTACTTTTAATTCGACACAATTTCCTACATAGGACATTGTTGCAATGAAGTTCTTAAAAACATTAAAAAAAGTCATATTCAGCTCTAAATTAAATAAAATTGCAAAATATTTTTCAGCATTTGGCACACCTTTTTTTCAAGACTGCTGATGGTGGATAATATCTCAAGCCTTTGAAGTTGGTAGTAATCCTATTTTGTTGAATGTCCTACAAATCCAATGGAAGGAGTCTTTACGCTATGGGTTGTCGACAAATATTGGTATCTTCTTATAAACAGGGTTTGGTTGCAATATCCGCTGGGCATGTGCTCTACTCATGATCAATCCTTTTAAATCACTGTGTTATGCACCAAAATAACCCTATTCACAAGAAGATACCAATACTCATCCACAAATAGGCTAATTCCTATTCTGGATGAATGCTCATATCATCAATAGAATTTCCATTGTGGATGACTATTGGTATCTTTAGGAACATGTAGTACATGAATTTGTAGCATAAAGGCATTGTTCATCCAATCCTCTATATTTTTGCAATCGAAAAAGAAAATTCTTAGAAGAATATTACATACGACATCGTGATGATGAATCAAGGATTTGTATGAGATTATACCTTCTCTTGATGTGAATATAGGTTTCTAAAGGACTTATGGCTTCTATGGTTTCGATCTGCCATTTCTTCTCCTTCATCACCATGGCCATGTCCTTCAATGCATTATCAATTATGTATATGGCCTTAGTAGCTTCCGAAAATGATGGAATGGATACAACCACAAGCCACATCCTCAAAATTTCAATTGCTTTGATATCACACAAAAGTAATGAATAAAGTAGACTGTTCTAAGAAAAAGGGACAAAATAAGGAGGCAGAGTTAACCTGAAGTTTCCTAGCTCTGCCATAAAAGGTATCTCTGAAGCTAATACCTTCAAGAAGTTGATAGAATTTTCCTTAGCCGAAGTAGTCGACGCATTGATCTACTGACAAAACGATGAAGACTCACCTTCGACTCTCATTTCCTTTGTATTTGTTGTCCATTTCACGACTGAATCCAAATGTCCATTTCACGGCTGAATCAGAATGTCCAGAACCTTTTTATTGCTAAAAAAAACAAAGCAGAGTAAACGAAAGCTCTGCTTAACAATCTTTCCATTAATCAACTATTAGAAATCAATGATCTTATTCTCTGCATTTTTAGGCTAGAGAACCTAAATTCGCAACTCAAGATTCAAGGAAGATGTCTGAAATCTAAAACAAGAATATAAAGTTAAGGACAGGAATTTAAGAATTTTTAATAGTGTATGGATCATGAAAATGAAAAGGATCAATGGAAATTTTGGAACCGCCTTTGGTCATTCGGCTCCAAATTGAATGGAGTGAGCTAAACATTAGACCATTTCTATCATTTTTTTGGTGAAATTTCTGATTAAATTTTGGTAAGAATTATTGAAATCACAGTTTTAGTTTGTTGAAATTGAATAATGAGATGTCCCAAGGGTTATCAAGGGTGTTGAATCGATTTTTGTAATCAAAATTGCAATTCAACGACCAAAATCACAATTTCAAAAAATATTCTTTCCTTAGATTCTAGTAAAGTTTTCAACAAAATGCAAATGGTCTGGAGATTAACTCCCTCCGAATTGAATTGAAAATGAGATCGTATGACATCTAGTTCGGAGACATGATTTTGCATCGACACATTAATCTTACATAGCATCTTATCCCAAGAGTTTATTTTTGACTTACCTCTTTTCGATGGATCTGGAACTAATCCCATCAAATGGTTGCATGTCCCTTCATTATGGTAGCTGCATATCTTACTTTCTTCTTGTCTTCAATTTCTTCAAAATCAAAATATTTATTTAGAGCATTAATTCAATCCATGAATTCTTCAACATTTAACTTACCTTCATACATATGTACTTCCACTCTAGGTCTACTACTCGCCTTCATCAACATCTTTAAAACTTTGACTTCTTCAGGATCTTCTTCTTCTTCGTCAGAATATTTTTCTTCTTCATCCTTGTTATCTGAATTGTCTCAGTGGTTCTTTCTTTCCATAGATTCTAGTCTTTCTTCCAATGTTCTCATGTCTCTCTGCATATCTGTTTCTACATGCTGTCTTCCTCGACCACGTCCTATAGGTACCCCATGTGCTCGTCCTCATCTTGGCAGCATATTTAATCTGACTCTGATACCAAACCTTATTCTAGGCTCCTCAGTATGTAGTTCTTAGATAGGCTGGGACTTGATTTAGTCCAGTTCTGACTTTAGCAGAGCCACTAAATTTAATCAAACCGGTCAATGGTCTCTCCGGCTCTTAACGAAGAGAGGACTTCGGTGTTCTTTTTCCTAGAAAAATTGTTTCAGTTATGGATCTATCTAAGATACACGCTCTTTAAAACTTCTGTGATCTTCATTGAATTAATAAGTGAAACGATCAATTCCTTCTGCAATTTGAAGGTTATCGTCTCAGGACTACGAAATTAGAGTTTGTTTATCGAATTATACTTATACACATACACATAAAGAATTTCAATCAGTAATTCTGGTTAATGAAATGAAGAAATAAACGATCAAAACACTTGCAGAGTAAAGCTCTATTCTTCATCACTTTAACCAGTTATCAAATTCAATACACACTCTTTTCTCTCCATACTCCACACTCGATCCTTTATATTCTATCATTTACATTCAATTATTTTTATAACACTCTGCAAACCTATCAGATCTGAATAGATTGGATGTGAATACCTAATAAAAGTAATACTATCAACAAATATATATCCTTGAAGAATTCCTTGCAGGGTTCAAGGATAATAATGGCATATTGCCACTTATTACAAATTTAAAACGAATCCTATCCATCTAACAACGAACCCAATCCTACTAGAAGTGACTACATGGCATGTTGACTCATCAGCCCAAGAAATATGAGTTGGATGCACTTGCATCATCTCTTTGGTTTGTCGATCAATGGAAATCCTTTCACCCTATTTTTTCTGCAGTAGCTTTATCCCACCAAAATTCAAATGTCCAAATCTAAAATTCAGTTTGAAATGACTCATCCTGAAATTCTGTTTGAAATGCAATCTGAAATCAACACTGTCATTTTATTTCTTATCAGAGTGCTTATCTACTTCCTTGCCTTTTTCCTTGAATGCAACACTTGTATTTGTCTTTCCTTTCATGTATGGAAATATCCGAAAGGGAAACAAACAATTACTTGTCATTGGCGCTTTTGCTATCAGTTGGTTTCTTAGATTCTTGTGTTTAATCACACAGTGATTAACGTTTATGTAAACTATGTAACCTTTTGTATTAGCTCTCCATTGCTCAACAAATTATGTTTTAGACCTTCAACATAATATACATCATGAATAAGCTTACTCTCCCCCCTGTTTGGTTTGAATACCAACAATACTTTTTCCGAAAACAGTGACTTGGACATTATTTCCAAGTGTAACATTAGTTTGAACTGAATTATCTAGATTGGAAAACAAATGTAAATTACCAGTCATATAATTTTTGCATCCTGAATCTAAGTACCATATGTCATGTGGAATTTATTGGACAACATTCAATTGGAGATGCATATTCCATTAACATTGCGCTCGACGAAGTGTTGGTGTTGGTCGACTGATTTGGGATTTTCCTTCCATGGTCATATTGTTTCTTCCTGCATTCATATCCATAATGACCAAATTTCTTACAATAATGAAATTGAATTTTTTATTTATCAAACCGGTGACCACTAGGCTGACTGGGTTCTGATTTTGTCCTCTACCAACGACATTCACATGACTTCTGCTGCGTCCTCCTCTGGAAGAACTTCTTCTTGTGCCTCTGGAGTTATTTCTCCCCCTACCTCTACCACGGCTTATGGATGATTGTGTTACAAATGCACCTTCCAATGATGTATTTGATCTATTGATTGTGTTTTCATGATTGATGAGTGAATCTCGCAACTCATCAATGGTAAACACCGACATGTCTCTTTTTTCTTCCAAGGTCACAACCAAGGATTCAAATCTTGGGGGAAGACTTCTAAAAAAATTTTCAACAACCCTTTGGAATTTTATGTTTTCTCCATGAGATTTTAGTTGATTTATCAGACCAACAACTTTGGTGTAGATTGAGTCTACTAACTGTGTATCTTTCATTGACAAAGATTCAAAATCTCTTCTAAGAATCAGTAAATTGGAAGTCTTTACCTCGTCCAAACCTTGATAGGTAGTCTCCAATGTGTCCCATGCCTTCTTAGCAGTAATTGTTTCTTCTATTCTTGGGAGTATGCTTTCATGCATGGCTTGATGTATGTAGAATAGAGGTTTTCCATCTTTCTTATGTTGTTCCCTCAGGGCATCTTTTCGAGCTTGTGTGAGATTGTTATATGTCGTTCGATCTGGTAGTTCTGCATAACCATACTGGAAAATTTCCCAAACATATTGACCTCTGAACAAAGCCTTCATTGTTAGAGACCAATATTCATAATTTTTTCTTGTAAAAATTGGAGTTTGCAAACTTGACATGTTTGAACTAGAGGTGGAAACCATTTTTAATTTTTTAAATTTTCCTTAAAAAATTATTTTTTCCCTTTTTAAGACAATATTTCTTTCTCCGATTCTAGTTAATGACTCTGAGACAACTAAACCTTAGTTACCTCTTAGTCATAAAATTTTCACATCGATACTTTGACATCTTTTTACTCGTCGACTAAAACTTGTCTAACTCCCTCTAGACAAGTCGAAATTTAAACTTACCAAAATATTTCGACAAGTTTTTTTTTAAAGACTAAATTTGGTCGGACTTTTTGACCCGACTCTTTTTACCTCGATAAGTTCTTACTTTTCGATTTTACTGACTTACTCGACTTCTACAAGTTTTACTTAGACTGATTTACTCGATCGTTTTACTTTGACTGACTTACTCGACAGATTAGATTTGACAGACAATTTTACATCGACCAACTTACTCAACAGGTTTTAATTGCAACCAACTGAGTTCGACTTAACCAGTTTTAGTCCAATTTTGACAAAGGTTATTTCTTAGTCTAAAGACTTAATAAATGACTAATATTTTTCACCAACTGGTAACATGGAGTAAAACTCAACACAACAATAATTCGACATAATTACAAAATCATATAACCAAACATTCAAGAAGACTTGAGTCGACCACTCTGCCATAAAAACAAACTTTTACTCAGTGAATTACTTATGGATTCTTTGTGTCTTTCACTTAACCTGTAAATGTAAACAACATTTACTCTAAGTAATTATGGAGATATTGTGCGGTTAATAAAACATGCATTTAACCATAACAATGGATTTATAAAAGTTGTTGGGACATATTGCTGTAAATATAAACTTGGAAATTTACAGAGATATTTCACCTTTTACAGAGCTTCATCTCTCGACACTTGCAAATACACAGAAGCTTGAGCTTCGACACTATTGTGTCAAAATTCTCTCTTTGATTTACAATCTTCTTATTTTATTTATAGGCAAACTAAAATTTGCCTCTCCGTGAATCTACTGACTTAACATTAAAGACTGTAATAACTATCTACCTAAACACTTAGCTTCATAAATATAATTCCACTGGTTTATATATGGGAGACGTGAACTCTTCATCTTGTTAGACTGTTTACCAAAAACTAAACTGATACAAACTCTGGCAGAGTCGGCTCAGATCTGATATGGATCTGCGATTAATTAATATTTCCAACAAATGAATTGGTGAGTCAGCTTTAACAATAAACTGCACTGTGTGTAGCTAATATTTGACGTGTGGACAAGTTTGTTTGGCTTGTAGCGAGAAGTGTGGATGGTTTAAAGATCACATAACTTCTAGAACGGTTAAACATGTCTCTTTCTGCTGAGTGTTTTTGTCATTTCCACTTGTTACCACCTAAGTTGTACTTAGTGGTTTTTTATCAAGTGAGCCTGGTGAACTGGACAAGGATAACTTGTTCGGACTTTAGAAGACCTTCAGTCTTACTTCTGGGAAGCTTTGTTGTACTATATCACATGTTCATACCCCATGGGGGAATTGTAATAAATCTTCTAGCATGATAGTGTCTGTAAAAGACTCGGTCTCTTAGACTTTATTTGTCAATCCGATCAGCCCAGGGTGTTTTTTCCCTTGGTTATTATTGGTTGTTGAATAAACAACTGATAATTTCTGAGTTTTTCACTCCATACCTCCAAAGTTGGGGTGGTCGGCTTGGAATTTAGGCCTATTGAGGTTATTAGAGTCTATGTGTCAATGTATAAACATGCTAGGCATCATGGTCGACTCATATGAACATGTCTAAGTCCCCCTAGGTTTTTTCAACTTTTTTATTTTTTTAATTTTTTCAGTGTTTTTTATTAAAATTTAATTTTTCCAAAACTTCGGCTAGTTTTTTAATAGTTTAATTGGAAAAATTGATTTTGTAATAAAAGTGGGCCAAATAATCAGTTTCAGTCATGTAGGTGCTCATTTTCAAGCTAGGAGCACCATGTAAACCTATGGACCCACTATTTCCTAGTTTTGAGTGATTTTCTATCATTCGGGTCAGAAAGCCCCAAAAAATCAATTATTGATTATTTTAATTAATAAATTGATGAATAATGGAGCAAATCCAAAATCCTAAATCAGTGGATTCTCAACTGATTTGATTGAAATCAGTCAGATCTGAACTAGATTGACTGGATCTGACAATTCCTTGACTGAAGGAGGTGATCTGGATAGATCCAGAGTTGAACTTCAGCATCCTTTATGCGGAATTTTGCCCTCCCTCTCTCCTCCACATGTTTGGGCTCATCTGGATGAGTTTTGGTGGATGCTTTAGTCAACAGGTTGAGGTGTCAGTCAGATCAACCCCCTGATTGACAGTTGCACTTAGTGAGACTCAGATCTGGCTCAGCTAGACACAGATCAGGCATTGATGGACTCTCCTTCAGCTACAGTGGTCTATCTCCTTGGGATTTGCGCTCCTTGGGTTGGATCTCCTTTTTTTGTATAAATAAAGCTCAGGCTGCATCTTCCAATCTAGTTAGAGCTGGATTGAGGAGTTGTTGCCATTGTAATACTACTATATTTTTTATTGTGAATCAAGAAGATTTGGAGGTTATACCGTGTAGTGCATGTGTTTGTGTGGATTCCTAGCGTCATGCTGCTAATGTGGTAACTGCAATTTCTTTCCAATTTATGTGCTGCTTTTGTTTTCTGGCTTCAAGGATTCGGTTGAATCAAGTAAGGGTGTAAACTAGGCAAGTTAGATTACTTGTTCTTGTTTATCCATATTATGTATGCTCAAGAATTTCAGTTATATGCTTAAATAAGATTATTTTTGCATGATATTTCATTCTTGTTGCTTTATACATCTATATCCAGATCTCACGAGGTGTTGTGTAGGCTTGTGTTATTTAGTTGCAGGTTCTCAATTGGACGAAGGTGTGGATCAAGATTGACACCATTCCTTATCCAATAATCTCAAGACTCTTGTCCCTCAGCACTCCACAAAAGGGCCTCCTTTTAGCTTGTTCTATTCAAGCAACGAGCCGACCTTCTCTCATCTTTTTCTCCTTTCTTTAAAAAATCAATCTTCCGGTTACCTGTTTCTTCCTCTTATGATCAGATCTAGTTCCAAGAATTGAATATTTATTGTTAGATCTATTTCATTAGAGTCTTCCTGGTTAGATCTGTAATTTCATAAAGAATATCATTTCATAAAGATAGATCTAGGTGTAGGAATTTCCCTTTTGGCAAGTAGCTAAATCATAGATCTAAAGCTTGCTCATAAGGTAGTTTCCTTTTTAGTTCTTTAAAGATTTAAATTATGCAAGAAAAAGTGCATATCTCATTGGTTTCCCAAACATCAAGCCAAGATCCCAAGGAAAACTTGCTTTCCTTGGTTCCTTTTTGCAAAACTAGATTAGCCCCTTTTAACAATTTTTTACTTAGTTTTTTTTGGTAACTAGCTTGGTAACCCAAAACACTTTTAAAGTGTTTTTGGGCACATTTGATTTTAATTGCTCGTTGTTTTTTAGTAGGTTTAACAAAAAAGAGAAGGAGACTCTACCCATTTTCCGACTCTTGGGCAAACCAGAGTTTCCCGGAGGCTTTCCCAACCGTTGTGATTTTAGTTTAGCTTGTTACAAGCTTGCCATGTAAGCCTTTGGATCCCATATAAAAAGGACCAAAGTGCATAATTTAGTTTGCTAATATTGTAACTAATAATAATAAAAATAATCATTTTGAGTTGGCTCTTTCGAGCCCACTCCCCATCCCCCCAGGGGGAATTTGCGTCTCTTTCGCCTTTTATGCTTTTTTTCCCGTTTTTTGCTCTAGCTTAGTCTTGTTATGCAGGATTGTATACTTTGATAACATTTTTCATTATTCCATATTTTAATTTCAAAAGTAATCATACTACTTACCCCACGACTTCCCGATTGACCCGCAAGGGAAAAGAGATGTGTGGTAGGACTAATTAGAAAACCGGCATGGTGTATATTTGATTCATTTTCATCAATTGTTTCGTTAGCTATAATAAAATTAACCCCTCCTTGATTTCCTGATTGAGATCCACTTGGATTGAAAGAGGTTCCTGGAGGGTTTTCTTTTTAACAAGAACACCCTATCTTAAAATTAACTAAAAATAATGAAGACTCCAGTGTGTATGCTCTGTACTTGGCTTTGGTTCGTCCGATCAGTTGAGCTGCATCAAAAGCACTTGAGTGACTAGAATAATTAGGATTCATTCTCCCAAATTGACAAACCATCAGGTAAAAATCCAACACCTCGATCAAACCATTAGGGTGGCAAAATACCCAAAGGAGTGGGAACAACTGGAAAATGACCTCGAGGCACCGATCTATGTCACACCCTAATGGGTGTGTTATGAACAATAGTCTCTGAGATTCCGTTCCAGCCCACAAACACCTTGTGGGTAGCCGTGAAAGTTCACTTTTGGACATACTCCAAGTACCCCTCGGGTATATCTGGAGTCCCATTTTCACCTAATTTAACTCATTCACATTCCACACTAATCTAAAATCTACCAAGAGACATCTGCAAAACATTCATTCAAGCGCATGCAAGCACATTATTTTATCTGTTGACTCCATTTAAGGCATTGGCGATTTGTTTCTTTCATTTCTATATATATTGAGTGTCATCACTGTGCTTATTTGCTTAAAATCTTGCATCTTGTTATCTTTTGTTTCCACTGGTTAATTTCAAAACTCCTAAGTAAATCATTTAGTTTAACACCATCACACTAAGTAATTAGCCTTAGTAACTTAATAGGGTCTACCCCCCTTGGCTTCGTTAGGAGTTGAGCCTAAACGGAGGAGTCAAGAACAAGGTGACAGCCTTGGCTCGAGACTTTCCCCCAAGGACACACCGAGTGGCTTGAAGATTCATGCCACGTGACCCAGGTGTGTGAAAGGCGGCAACACCACTCACCGAGGGTTTTCGAGATATTGACGCTATCATGAAGGAGCATCTAAGAGTGCATTCACCATCATCATTGCAGGAAGAGGGAATGTTGCTGCAACTTGACATTTGTGCTTGTCACGATTAGAATCCGCGACGTGCAGATGATCAAGTTAGGCGTTCGTTTATTGCCATTAAAAAGCACATGCGTACCGGCTGGTGCACTAATGATGAACCAGAAAATAAGTTTGGCCTCTGTAATCTTTCTAGACCTAAAGAAGCTCATGTTATATTTTATAGACCTGAAGGACCTCATTATATTAATTATTATTTTAATAATTTACATTCTTTGAGAGCCCGGATCCATTCCCCTAGGTGCCCCACAAAAACCCGCAAGCATGGAACACAGGTAATCTTGAGTGTGATTTGAACTCATGACCTCTTTTACAACATATGACTTCACATCAAGCGAATTGCCAATGAGCCAAGCACACCAATGCTAGAGTTATTATTTTTTATGAATAAAGAAGATATCTATGAGAACACTCTCAAGCTGGAAATGTCAGAAATGAATATGGGACGTTCATCGAGAGACGGATGAGAGTGATAACTCCTAAGTCCTAACAATCCCAGTGTTAGCGCTCTGGCCCGAGAACCACGCTTCATCTTCCTTACTTTTCTGCTTGTCTATGTATGATTTTCTGCTTGTCTATGTATGAATGGAAGCGTTAACTCCCAACCATCCCAGCATTAGCGCTCTGGCCCAAGAACCACGGTTCATTTTCTGTATTTATGTGGTTGTTGGGAGTGTTAACTCCCAACCATCCCAGTGTTCGCACCATTCTGGCCCGAGAACCATAGTTCATCTTCCGATTTTTTGTGCTTGTGTGTATGAATACGCAGACTTAAGGTAAAACTTATAAAACATATTAAGTTCAAGTAAGGTAGTAACTAAATATAATCACAATTAAATATAATCATCGTGGTGCATTACTTTTAATTTGACACGATTTCCTGCATAGGACATTGGTGCAATGAAGATATTAAAAACATAAAAAATATCTTAAAAACATTAAAAAAAAAAGTCATGTTAAGTTGTAAATTAAATCAAAATGCCAAATATTCAATATTTGGCACACACCTTTTTCTTTTTTTCAACACTGCTGATGGATAATATCTCAAGCGTTTGAAGTTTGGAGTAATCCTGCTTTGTTGAATGTCCTGCAAATCCGACCGGTAAAGTCTTTACGCTATGAGTTGTGGATGAATACTAGTATCTTCTTGTAAACAGGGTTTGGTTGCAATAGTCGCTGGACATGTGCTCTACTCGTAATCAATCCTTTTAATGCACTACAACACGCACCCAAATAACCCTGTTCACAAGAAGATACCAGTATTCATGCACAAATAGGCTTTCCATTCTGGATGAATGCTTGTATCATCAGTAGGCTTTCCATTGTGGATGAATGCTGGTATCTTTAGGAACATGTAGTACACGAATCCGCAGCAAAAAGGCACTGTTCATCCAATCCTCCATATTCCTACAATCGAGAAAGAAAATGCTTAAAAGCAGAGTATATACGATATCGTGATCATGAATCGAGGATTTGTATGAGATTATACCTTCTCTGGATGCGAATATAGGTTTCTGAAGGACTTGTGGCTTCTATGGCGTCGATCCTTCATCACCATGGCCATGTCCTCAATGCGTTATCAGTTCTGTATCTGGCATGAGTAGCTTCCGAAAACGATGGAATGGATACAGCCACAAGCTCCATCCGCAAAATTTCAATTGCTTTGATCATCACACAAAAGTAATGAATAAAGTAGACTGTTCTAAGCAAAAAGGACAAAATAAGGCGGCAGAGTTAACCTGAAGTTCCCTGGTTCTGCCATAGAAGGTATCTCCGAAGCTGATACCTTCAAGAAGCTGATCGGATTTGCCTGAGCCGAACCAGTGGACGCGTTGATCTGCTGACAAAAAGACTTAGATTCACCTCCGACTCTCATTTCCTTTGTCTTTGCTGTCCATTTCACGGCTGAATCAGAATGTCCATAACCTTTTTGTTGCTAAAAAAACCTAAGCACAGTAAACGTCGTCTCGGCTTAACAATCTTTCCACTAATCGGCCATTAGAAATCAATGATCTTATTCTCTGCATTTTCAGGCCAGAGAACCTAAATTCACAACTCAAGATTCAGAGAAGCGTCCAAAATCTGAAACAAGGAAGAATATAAAGTTAAGGACAGGCATTTAAGAATTCTTTTACAGCGTCCCGATCATGAAAATGCAAAGAATCAACAGAAATTTTGAAACCGTGTTTTGGTCGTTCGGCTCCGAATTGAATTGAGAGTGAGATATTTTGAAATTTGGTTCGGAGACGGGATTCTGCATCGAAACTTTCTTATTAAAGATGGGATCGGATCGGAGAGACGGCAGTATTTGTGCATTGTCTTCCTATGATATAAGGGTTTTGTTGACAATGATGCACCCGGGAAGATGTATAAAATGGTAGATCAGATAAGAAAAGAGATGCAATGAATGTGGCGCTGATTTCGTCCTCTACATTGGCTACGTTGGGTATGTAATGAATCTTCGTCTGAACGACCTTCCCAATCTTAGGAATTTTTTTTCTAAATTGTGATTGTAAATTTTAAAATATTATTTGACTGTTTTGATTGGTTAAAAAAATAATATGATGTGTTTTTATATTGTTTAATGGAATCAATTTTGATAGCACACTTTTCTCCTGCAGATGAAAAAATCATAGGTTGTAGTCCACCCAATACAATTTGAAATTGTAAATTTTAAAATATTATTTGACTATTTTGATTGGTTAAAAAAATAATATGATGTGTTTTTATATTGTTTAATCATAAAAATTTTGCAAAGTTTAATGGAATCAATTTTGATAGCACACTTTTCTCCTGCAGATGAAAAAATCATAGGTTGTAGTCCACCCAAATTTCAAATTGTATTGGGTGGTAGGTGGGTCAAGATAAGGTAATTATGACAATTATTATCCTTTCCACCTCAAATTCTCATATGTGTTTGTGGCCAAGTTGTTTGTTGAAGTTTTTGATAAGCCCTTAGGTATTGGATGTTGAAGTTCTTAATACGGGGGAGATGTTGTAATGTAAAGTTATAATTTTTTCTTACAAAAATATGTCCTCAATAAAAAAACTACATGTAAACTCATAAAATAAAAAATTATGAAAATTAATGCCTAAAAAGTAAAAAGTTAAAACATAAACTACAATCTCTCAAGTAAGGGAGGGATCGAATATCCAACTATAAATTCAGGTTTAAGATGGATCTATGTTGCTTTATAAGATTTTAAATCCCTTTTATTTGTGCATATTTAACATATCAAATATATATATAACTTTACTAAATTCTTTTAGTTTGTAATTGATTTATTAAACTTTTTTGTTTTTACGATAAATATTTTATAATTATTCCTTGTGTATTTAGATATTAATATTTTGGACTTGCTTGAGCTTATCAACAAGATTAACCAAGTGTAATAAGTGTACAACATGGATTCATTTCATGTTAAATGTATCTTGTTATGCTTAAATGCATCTTGATTAAGATTTAAATACCTTTCAAATAAAGGGTAGCTAAAGAAACCTGTAACAATATAAAACTATATATTGTAGGTTATCTTTACAAAACTAAGTGGTTGGTTGTGCCTATTGACATTCACCCACCCTTTTACTTGTGGCTATGCTAATTTTATTTCTTTTTAAAAAACATGGAATATGTACTAGAATCTTTGGTTGTTATAGTCATTAAAAATGATGATGATGATGATCAATATAATTTTATTATGTTAACAAGTTTTTAATATTTATTAATATTCTTTGATTTTTTAAGAAAACCTCTTTTTCTTCATATAAAGTCAACTTATACTTAGAGCTCCATTAATGAAAAAAAAGATATTACTTTTAATTTTAAAAATTTGTATTATAAATCAATTCTAGATATAATCAATTTTCTTCCGCCTCTTCAGAATTGCCCAGCTCTGTAGCAGGGATTTCTCCTTGTTACAAGGGCAAGAATGGCTACCTTTCGTCTATAGGATAGAAGGATAGGTTCCTGGATGGAATGCAGTAAAAATGAACAGGAAATAAAACTAAAACATAAACGAAATAAAGAACAGAAAGAAGAGAAATGATGGAGAACCCCTCTGCAAACAATGGGTTAGGGTTCCACTTACAATAACATGCAAACAACTGTTAGAAACTAGAAACCTGCAAAACAAGTTAGGCAATAAACCTGCAAATAAACTATGGATTAGAAAGCACAGAAATCATTAAACAAAAACAGAAAATAACAAGCTATACCTTCTCTTTGGGTGGAATTGGGCCACCATGCCCTGGCTTGAAGAAGCACCTCTCTCTTGGATGGGGGAGCTATGGCTCAATGGAGATGGGAGAGAGGGAGTGTGGATGGCTTGAGAGACAAAGGGTCTCAAGGCATCCACGGCAGCATAACAGTATGCAAGGGAGAAGTGTTTTGAGATTGACCCCTCACCCTCCTTTTATAGATTTTTTTGGGGTTTTAGGGTTTTAAGCCCTTGGTCCGGGCTTTAGCCCCCTTTTTGGGATTTTAGCCCCTTTCGCCCTAATTTTATCTCCTTTTAGGGTTTTAGCCCCTTTTTGGGGGCTTTAGCTCCTAGGAGAGTATTTTAGGCTCCTTTTTGGGGTTTTTAAGCCCTTTTCTTCACCCTTAAGCATTTTTGAGGGTGTGGGGGTCTAATGGAGGGTCGTGAAGTGGTGTCCTTGGGTGGTGTAGGCCATGGAGAGCTTACTGAGGGATTTTTTGGGTTAATAGATTGCCCCCTGACGTGTGAGGGAAATAGCTCATCATATGGCCGACAGACATCATAGGATTTGCTGCAGTGAGGTGGTGCTTCTGAGGATGGGGCATGGTGGCTTTTTGTTTTTGTATTAATATGGTTCCCATCAATGGGTGAGATACAAATAATATGTGACATGTATATGGATGAGGCAGGCATCCCCATGCGTGTGACAATGTCAAAAGAATAATTTGATCTATGCTCTAAAATACAAGAGCTGATCATATACAATTGATGATACAATAATGGTTGCCTCAATGTGAGGCTGAATACAATACTAGTCTGGTACACTAGACCCATGGCATTTGCATGGAATGCTATATCTTCATGACTGACGGTCTGTTGGATCTAGAACGGTACATAGCTGTATGGAGTCGTTGATTGAGAGTCAGAGTCTCTGTGGTACAAGTATGCTGCATCAATCATAAATCTATATAGAAGCACTACTGGGGCTTCTAAACACTGTCTCCAACGCAACCCAAAAATCACAAGGGACATAACCTGTTTAGGTCCCTCCAATAGACTCATCAATGTGCTAGAGTTAGGTGACATCCGGGGTCTTCGACCAAGTATTGTGCAGACCAAACCCTGTATGAATCTCAACGGTGCAATGATGTAGTTGGAGTCGAGCATGTGAGAAACAACCATCCCGAGAGGCACTAAGGACTCCTCTCAAGTGGTCCAAGGAACTCATCAATGAGGTTAATGAAACCAGGATACAGGGACCTCTGGGTCTATCCTCTGGAATATATGTGTTGTCGTCGACAGAGGGAGACTTGCCCCTATTCAAGGAAATGATGTTTCCTTGACCAGGAGCACGAGGGAGATAACCGAAAGGTGTGAGACAATTTGCGGACTGACCCAGTGAATGGAGGGGTGGGGGGGGGGGGGAAGGGGGAGGAAAATAATTGAACAGGGGCAGGGGTAGTGTGGTGGACTCAAACTTCCTTTGTTCAGAGTATGAAGGCAGGGTGGACCAGGTAGCAAATGAAACTTGACTCATGGGAATGGGATCATAGCTGTAATACCAGGAATGTCACTGCAGATGGGAAATACTTGGAAGAGGTGGACACTTTTGATATTGATGGGATCCAAGGAAGACACATGGTAAAGTAATCTAAACAAAGGCGACCCAAAGGAGGAATGTTGCCAAACTGTTTTCTGTGGGGTGGTGTCTAGGGACACCGTTATGGTACGATCTCGTGGATTTTTGGCGAGCCCGAGAAGGTAAATGCTTGATGGTGCTTTCAATTTTAGAGAGTCTAAAAGCACGAAGAAGACTCCAATGGGGGCTCTTTTTCATTGGTAGTCTCCTATGCCCGAAAAAGGATAAAAGTATACATAGGAGAGCTCGCCCATCCTATAGGGGATGAGAGACTTCTTTACCGTTTGTAGTCCAATCAGGCCGGAAAAGGTTAAACCTATACTGACTGGACGGTCATTCAGATACTTTTATGAGCATGAACAAAACCAAGTTTGCTTGGAAATATTTTCTTGATGAGAAGGATGGAAAAGAGCTTAACGACAACCCGTGGTGAGTTTTTTCGTAAAGTGCAGCCCCTCTGCCTGAGAAAGCATAAAAGTATGCAGAGGGGAACGGTTTTGGCTTGAATGTGCTAAGGAGGTCCTTTTCAATTGATGGTCTACATGGTTCACAAAAGGAGGTAAATGAGACGATGTAGACACCCTTTCCTATACTTTAGCGAGCGGGAAAGGAAGCAGCTGCGCTCGACTATCTTTTCATTATTTTAAGGAGTAAAAAAAGAGCTTAAACGAAACTCTAGTGTGGCCAACCGATTGTGGTGGCAGAGGCAGTGCCCCATGTCGGGACAGTGGACAGAGATCCAAAGGTCATCCACGCAGTATGGATGGAGCAGAAGGCTCTCAAACATACCAATACATGTGTGGGATAGATCGCGACAGAGGCTCGTGAGTCGATGCAGCAGAGGCACACAAACTGAGGTGGCTCTCAGACAGAGGTCAGGAGAGTGTGTGTGTGTGTTGCGATGGAAGGACTTGACTACATGTGATGTGAGTGCAAGTCCGGGGGCACTTCTATGCCAAATACATGTAAGAAAAATAAATCGTTTTATGGATAGTGGTCCAGAGGTCTGCGTTAGGTGTGGTGGATGGAGAAGGAAACTATGTGTTAAAAATACAAAACAAAAAAGTAAAATGGTAACCCTTAACAGGAAGTGGCCTGAGAACCCGCATGAGTAGCGGTAGGCAAGTGTGATGCAAGTACAGGTCTGAAGACACTTGTATCACCATGATGTGGCTTGTAAATCGAGGTAACTTCCGGGGATCGGTCCCTAAATTTGTTTGTTAAACATGAGACAATGGTCTCATTAGGATATTTGAGCCTAAAGGTGTGAGAGGTGTCTCGAACCGGTTCTGGGTGAATTTGGATTGACAGCTAATGGTGCTACCCTTGAATTGTGGTGAAAAAATGTTGAAAAAAAAAACTACGCTATAAGGGACTCATAGTGGTTATATCAGGCATAGACTCTCTTAAGGTGGAGCACGTTGCACGACTTTTTCAAGAGTCAACCGTCTGAGTCAGCGAAGAGGTATGCCCCCTTGCTGAGATGAAGGTCATTGGCAAGGCGGGATGACGAAATTTGGTATTTTATGGGAAGAACCAATTCCACACTATGGTTTAAAGGGAATGGGGTAAAACTGAAGGTGGTGTTACATATATCTTCGTCATTGCGTAAGTGGTGCTGGGATAGATTAGGTGGATCTTCCACAGTCGACGAGGCAAAAGGGAAACTGGTGCTAGATATCTTGAAAATGGTATTGGTTGTGTCTTTGGTTGCCTTGCCCCCAATCTCTGTTGGAGGAAGAGGGGTAGTCCTGGAGACGAGAGGAGTCTTTGATGGACCTAGAGGTAGGTGCAACATCATCTCAATTGGTTGGGCATGAGTCAACACATCTTGGGGCCTCAGAGGTGTGGTAGGTGGTTCAAGGTACCATACAGGATCTCCCAGTGTGAAATCTTGTAGATCACGGGTTGCCAAGACAGACTTAATCACGATCTCGAATGTTAGGAAAAGGAAAAGGAAAAGGAAAAGGAAAATGATAGTGGTGAGTGGGAATGAACCCCACTGTTTCCCTGGTAACTGAGGTTGAGGTTGTGACTGAGGTTGCGGCTGTGGCTGGGGAAATAATGGAAGAGACAGGTCTGATGAACCATCAGTGATGGTGGAGATAACCAGGTCAGTTGAACTGGACATCATGTAGATGGACATGGTGTCTAAAGAAGGCGGTGGGGGGTGTACTTCTTCGATCAAGGTGATTTCAGACTCAAGGGAATTTCGATGGAGGTCAGCTAAAGCCATTCGAAATTCGGGCAGGCCTTGGTAATGGTGAGAGTAATGTCCATACAAACCGCAAAGGGCACAAGCATGGTTTGTTCTCAATGCCTTGTTTCTGACTATCGGCGCGGTTGGAAGTTCAACCGCAGGGATGTTTTCGTTTGTATCCATGGCATCTAAATGCACACAGATCATTGGGATTTCAGGGAAACTCTGAGTTGGGTGGCCCTGTTGTTCACAGATGATGCAAGGCGGGACTTGTCGCGGCTCTGCAGTAGGTTTCACATTCTTGCCCCTGGCCCTTTTTAGGTGGGGCAGTGCGGGTGAGGGTGTAGCGGTTGGCTTTTGCAGGTCGGGTGGAGGGTGAGACTCGATCGTGATGGGTTACACTGGGGTTAAAACAACCTGAGGAATTGTTGGTTGAGCCGGTGGATCGAGATACCATACCGAAATTCCCAACGTGAAGTTAGGTAGGATTAAGGTGGCCATTACCGGCTTGCTCATGACCCCAGGTGGGGGAAAGAGGAAGGGAATCATGTGGACTGGCAATGAGCCCAGATAAATCCCTACTGGTTGCATGTGGGGATGCGGTTGTGGTTGCACCTGCGCGAAACGCTGCTGCTACGGATGATGTTGCAGCTATTGTTGGTCTTGCAGCTACGGATGATGTTGCAGCTATTGTTGGTCTTGCAGCTACGGACGGTGTTGGGGTTGGGGTTGGGGTTGCGGCTGCGCTTGTTGTTTGGGTCCAGCGGTGCACGATGAAACCATGCACAAGTTTGCAGTCTCATTTTGTGTTGGTGGCGGTGATACGGAGGGGAAAAGAGCCATCATGGTGGGATCGACAAACAACCTAGGGCCCACATTCAACAATGGGTAGGCTGGTGTGTTGTCAACCATAGTGTTGATTACAGGGATGCCATTAGCATGTGTAGGCATCCCTTGTGGCTCAATAGTGGTGATGTTCAGGATAACATTGGTCAGTGTCATTAACCCTTGTGGATCATGATAAGTGAGCTGATAAACCATCACAATCTTCCCTTCGTGGGGGAACATCATGAGACGGAAGACAGTTGATGCGACTGCTCTCATGGCATACATATAACTCCTTCTGAGGAGAAGGTTATAGTCTAGTTGAGCATTTACGACCTCTATGTCGATTAGCACTGTCTTCTCGGCTAATGTGATGGGGACATGGGGGAGGATTCCTTAGGCTTTAGTGGGATGTCCATCATAATCCTATAGAGTTGTATATGATGGTTGCTGAATTGGTGATTCAAGTTTCTACCAAAACAGGGTGGACATAAGACATGTGGATGCCCCCTCATCTACTATGCACCGGTGCACAACCAGGTTCTGGATGGACACCAAGATTTGGAAGGGAATGGTGGATGGCATGCGCGGTTCTCCGTTCTCTGTGTCGAATGTGATCAACTTGGAGTTGGATGGGTCTACTACCCCAAGGGCGGCTGTTATTCTAAAATCCTGTCACCATCATGCGATAAGACATTTGAAATACCTACTTTCCCTGAATCCCAGCTTCTGGAGTGGAAACCCATACTAAATTTCAATCTTTCATACAAATTCCCGGCACCGCGCTTACCTTGTTATCTAGGAGCGGTACCTTGTTTGCACTGCCTATCCCCTGTTTCCCACAAGTGGTGCCACCACTTATGGCCCTTGGTCCATAAGTGGTTATTACCAGAACTGGTCTGTTATTGAAGGAGAAATGTGGTACCCTAGGTAAAAGGGAAAAAGAAAAGTTTCTCGAGGCTTCTAGATGATAAGCCTCATGTCCTCCCTTATCCATATTGTTGTGGGTCAGTTGAGCTTGAAATCCCCCATCCTAGGATCTTGGAGACCACCTCACCCACTAATCTCTCAACCATCCCTATCCATCTAGCATTATAAATACAAGCTTATGGCCATGGTTGAGGGGGAGAACTCTTAAGGTATTATTATGTTGTTGGATTAATCACTTCGTCCATATCATTGGAGAGCATAGAGAGATCTAGAGTCAGAACTTTTGGGGATGAGAATGCTTGGTTTCATGGAGATGCATGTCAACACTAAGGCTTGGTTGTAAACTTCATATTTCCTTAATGCAAGTTTATTTATGTCCCACATATATTGTTGTTGTATGATTTCACATGTATGTTGTTAGATTCCTTAGTCACTAACATAGATTAGCAGATTATATTCTGGTGGTTTTGATATGTTTGCGTGTTGAAGCTTATTGCAGGTACACAGGGTAACGATCGAAGCATTACATTCCAGGTATCTACGGCATCTAGGGAGAGTCTTCAACCTTTGTCCTCTATTTGTTCTGGATCTGAACCATTCAGACCAGTGGAACACCTTGATGTCCACAGGAGGTGAAATATTCCAGCTAACAAATATGGCGACTCCGCTGGGGAAAGTTATATGATTTGTTTTGATATTCCTCATTCTACAACTCTTGTCCGAATCTAGGCTCCTTCTTCTTCAACTCTCTTCAGTCAGATCTACTTTCTGAATTTCTTCATTTGGGTTTGAAACTTCCAGATCTGTTCAGATCTGAGTCATTTCGATCTTTTATGCTCTATTTCCATACTCAATTCAATAGTATTTGCCCTGATCTAGTCTTTTTTTGACATGATCCATCGTTCTTCTTGTGTTTTGGTTATCTACAGGGAACCACGCCTATGTTTTGTACAAGAAGCGGTGCCACTGCATGAAGAAAGTGGGCAGTACGCGGTGCCACCACTTGTAACCTGTTGGCGAGAAGCAGTGTTGTGTTGGAAATGCTCTGTCAACACCTGAGAAGCACGGTGCCAGGTAGGCATCATTCCAAAGGCTTTTTTCCTCATTTTTCTTTGAAAAAATTTGGATTTTGTTGCTTTCAGTTTTGCTTATCAGACTTGTGTTACTGAATTTGATGCTTGTGGTTTGATAATTTTATGGTTTAAGATTGATTTGAGTGGAATTTCAAAAGTTTGATTAGGTATTTTGATTGTTCATCCGCTTCTATGCTTGTTGGTTGTGTTTGCGAAAGGATTTCTTGTTTTCTAAAAAGCTCAGGGTGTTATTAAAATCTCTTTTTGTTTCTGTTGCATAGACTAAAATAAGAACACTAGCTTATCTTCTAGGTTTCATTTCTTATTTGCATAGTAAACTTCTTTTTCCTTCCTTTAAAAAAGAAATTTTTTGACTGAGACTAGGATATTATCATTGAGCGTCGGACATTGGTTTTCTGATTGGATTTACAAGCTTTCAAGACCTTCATGATCTTTCATCTCTCATACATTTAGAACTATCTCGATCAAAATAAAAATAAAAATGCTAGTTTTAAGTTAGATTTGCTTATGTTTTGAGAAAATTGAAAAAATAGAGTGCATTTGCATATAGGTGTGCTTCTTGTTTTTCTTTTAGGAAAAGAGATTCTTCCCCTTCTCATTTTTTTTCAGAAAGAAGAAATCAGTTTGGAAAAGTGATTGCTTGTCTTTGATTTGATGTTCATGACTGTTGTGTGGAAGTATTTTTGGTTTTGAAACAAAAGGAAAACACTATCTATCCCTTCCGTAAGTAGGCATACTGAACGGTAAAGTGAACATTTTACACTAGCATATTGCATGGTTTTACTTTTCTGTCAAAACATCATGCATTCACCTAACTGTACAAGTTAAAATTAACGGTAGTTGTAGGTTAAAATTTACATAGCAACTTGAGTGATAGGTTAGAGATGTGTCCGGGTGTCGTTAAGCGTAGGAGCTGTCGTTATTTGTCAGCATTACATTCCGGGACTTGTGCGGTTCTTCGTCCTGACTGAGAAAATCCCTTTGGCTGTCTTGTTTGGAGCCATACACTGAAAAAAAACATTTGGGGAGATTACTACACACATACCCTCGAGGTATATCGTGAGTGGCGCCTTCTTGACAATCCTAGTGAGAGACCTGACTTTTGAACTCCTCCTATCATTTTAAGTGTTTTTGTTTTGACCTATAGCTTGTGTAGGGAAATTATTTTTGGTGTGTTTTCTAGATTTTTAGACCCTAGGTTAGTTAGGAATTGTACAAACTGAATGAGTTAAGATAGCCTAGAAGAGTACGAGGCTTGCCACCTGATTTTATTTTTGGTTTAGGAGAAAATCCTATGGAAGCTATTGACCAAGGAGTTGCTACCACCTCCCAAGTGGGAGACAATGTGGTTGCAGAAAGTTGAGTACCATATTCTTCACACTCACCTCCCTTGGTCCAACAACCTTCTCTGGGAAATACATCGTTCCATTCTACCATAGAAGGTCATGTTGACGATACAACCCATCAGAATTTTGGTCCCAATGCTCTATTTTGGGAGACCCCTGTAGGACAAGCCATTGCCTCATTTGGCACCTATTTAAACTCTTCTAAAGATGAAGAAGAACACGGGAAATATCATGCTTGCATTCTCCATGCACACGAGATTGACAAGCAGATCGATGACCTATTAGGCTCAATACCAGCACGTTCCACATCTCTTCCCATGGGATATCGTTCACTGGCCGATTCTATGAGACCCATTGAACCGATTATAGATAGTCCAATAACAACCCACAATCTAGGTCAGATTACAACCCCTATCACCTCCCATGTTATGTCTATGCCTAATCTTCCCAGGTCTTCTACACTTGAGATTCAATCTTCAATTCCCATTTCGTCTACACCTTCTAGTGTTGGGGGGAAATCCCAAGCACGACCTACGTTATGTGACACCGAAATTGTTCCTAATCAAGGACATACCTCTAGCATAGAACCATCTATATTTTATGTCCCTCCCACCCATACTAATGTGGTTAATCCCCCATCCAGTTCAGGTCAACCCTTTGGGGCTCAAACTGTAACCATTCAATCTTCTGGAGGTTATGGTTATCAAATACCTATAGGTAATCATCCACCCAATCCTATAGGAATGCCTTATGCTGGAATTCCATACCCTAGTAACACTTTTACACCATGGGGGAAAACCAACTGGTCTTACATGCCAGCTATGGGAGGGATACCCATACATACTACAGGAGGTGCCGGAGGACCGCCTTATGGAGGTCCTCCCCCTGGGGGACCTAATGGTCCCGGAGGATCTAGAAAATTTCCTCCTTATGGTCCTGGTGGTCCTAGTGATCCTGGGGGACCTGGTGGCTTTCCTCCTTCTGGCCCAGGAGGGTCTGGTGGCCCTCCTCCTAGTGGTTCTGGTGGCCTTGGAGGTTTACCACCTCCTGGGGGATCCAGAGGGTCTAGTGGTCCACCTCTTGGTGGTCCTGGTGGTCCTGGTAGTCCTGATCGAACTCGTGGTCGCGGTGGCCCTGGTGGTCCTCCTCCGTTAGGCCCTAGTGGTAATAGTGTTCCTAATCCCAGAAATCAACCCCCTTGCGACCGGATCTTCCAGTATTTCTTCATCACAACAACCTGTTTATCAGTCTACTTATGGTCCTACTAGTAATTATGTGCCATATCAATATTACTAGTATGTGTATCCCAACCAACAATTACCTTTCCTAGCAACTTTGGACTTATCTGATTTGTCCAAGTTGATTAATGACCCCATTCGGCACAATCCCTCGTGGCCACCCGTTCCGGTAAAGTTACCATCGGACATTCCAAAATTCGATGGGAAGCAGGGAGATGATCTAAAGAACCATGTTATGACATTGGATTTATGGTGTTCTTCTAACTCTCTCATGGATGACTCCATTCGATTGCGACTCTTTCAACGAACTTTGACCGGTATGACCGTGAAGTGGTACATTGAACTCCCATAACATTCATTTGTGTATTTTTGGCTCATTGGAAACCGTGTTTCTTACACACTTTCAGCTCCCTATTCGTTATGAAATGGGCACTGATATTTTAACTTCTCTCTAGCAGAACACCTCCACGCACATTTCCGATCACATTCATGAGTGGAGAAGGTGAAGAAGGATTATTAAGGCCCCTATTTTGGATCAGTTACTAGCTGATTGGTTCATTAAATCCTTGTTGACTCCTATTGCCCGAGATGTGGCTATGGGTGGTGCCGTCACCGAAGAGCAGGCTATTAGTCAGGCTTAGTACCTAGACTTGGTTTATTCCCAGTATGGCACTCTTTATGACTTGATTCCTCAAGCTCCTTGCCCTACCACCGATCCTACCAAGCCACCAGCAGAAGTACCTGTTGAAGGGATTGTTGGTTCAATCCAGTCCCCGTCCATAGCGAAACCTGCCAAGCAAACCCAAACTGCCCCCCTACTCCTTCGACTGCAAATGTTTCCACCGAGGTCAATTCTATTCAAAGTACTCAAACCTCAAGTAATAAAAAGAAAGGTAGAAATCGAAATAAAAAACCTGGAAACTAGCCGGAGACTCCACGACCAACTAATGGTGATAACGACAAATGGAAAAGAAAAGTGAAATATCCCTGTATACTCTGTGGTGGTGACCATTTTTCAAAGGAGTGTCCTCGTCGAGACAAAATCTCCTAGTTTTTGAAGTCCAATCCCGCACCTGCAGTACTTACAGATCCTTTTCCCTCTCAACAACAACTAATAGACCATATGTCTAATCAGGGTAACTCTAGTTCATCAGAGGAAATTCATATGATGTCCTCAGATACCATCCATTTGCAAACTCGAAGTCAAAATTATGATAAACCTGTGGATAAAAATGAAGATCATCCATCTTCAAGGAAAGCCCCTTCTACTAGTTCTCCTGAGTCCTCGTCTACTGTCCCCTTGTCTATCAAGAAGCCTAATCTCGACATGATTTTGCACCCACCTAAGAGTACTCTTCGACAGGAAGTATTTAATCCCAATGCCCAAGCTGCTCAATTTTATAATATGGTTGAAGATCTCGCTCAGGAACCTTGTGCAATGTCTACCCTAAATGTTATAGCTGATTTTATCACACATGGTGAATCACACTTTTATGGCCTTCCCTGTCCCTATGCAGACTCCTTAGACCCCATGGACCATTTTTGTTCCTTTGATGTTTCCTAGACCATCCCTAAAAACATGCTTAAATTTCCATATGGAACTTTTAAACCCTTTATCATGTATATACGTGGGTTTGACCTCTAAAACTGCGTACATCGGGATGTGTGCCAAAATCCAAATTCTTTTGGAGTTTTCCTTGATGTGGATCTAACTCACTTGTCTCCTGGCCTTCCATATGCCTTGAGATCGCTCGGATTCGACATTTCATTACCCCATTCATGAGCTATATAGGGAACCCTTTGGATACATTGAAGGCATATGAGAAATTAAGAGCAAGAGAAATATAGTCCATTGTTGCCGGAACTTGTGCTTGAGTCTGCATCCCCTTTGTCCCTTGGAGCACTTTTGTGTTCTTGCCAAACTTACCTTTTTCTTGTGAGATTTCTATCGAGAGATGGAGGATTGAAGTGGTGGAGGCCCAAGTGGGAGACTCATGGGCCTCCACCACTTCAATCCTCCATCTTTCGATAGCAAGCTCACAAGCAAAAGGTAAGCTTGGGAAGAACACAAAAGTGCTCCAAGGGACAAAGGGGATGTAGACTCAAGCACAAGTTCCGACAACAATGGACTATAGTTCTCTTGCTCTTAATTTCTCATATGCCTTCAATGTATCCAAAGGGTTCCTTATATAGCTCATCAATGGGGTAATGAAAGGTCGAATCCAAGCGATCTCAAGGAATATGTAAGGCTAGGAGACAAGTGAGTCAGATCCACATCAAGGAAAACTCCAAAAGAATTCAGATTTTTGCACACATCCCGATGTACGCGGTTTTAGAGGTAAAACCCACGTATATACATGATAAAGGGTTTAAAAGTCTCATATGGCAATTTAAGCATGCTTTTAGGGATGGTCTAGGAAACATCAAAGGAACAAAAATGGTGCGTGGGGTCTAAGGGGTTTGCATAGGGATAGGGAAGGCCATAAAAGTGTGATTCACCATGTGTGGTAAAATCAGCTATAATAGATGCCCCCTAATGTGTGAGGTCATAGGGTTCATACGATGGCCGAAATACATTATAAGTCCATCCCAGAAATGAAGTTATGAAGAACCCAATGGAAGAACCAGCCACCCAATCAGCACTATACAATGATACAACTTTGCATATAACTGCGAATACATATAGAAGTCCCGGATACATAAGAGTACAATGGCCATGAATATGCATGATACAATATGACATATGTGGTCATCACCATGTACAATATATGTAAATAAGAATCTTCATGATGAATATATACAAAGGATCATGATCTCCATGAAGATTGAAGATATATAACAAATCAAGATCTCCATAATGGCTGGAAATGTCTGACATATACTGGAATCAAGTCACGAGAGCTGAAATCTCATGAACACTGGCACGATCAAGGAGGTCGCATATATGAGATGCCACCAATTTGGAAGGTCTTCTACACAAATCGCTACGAGTACATGTCCTACTATGTGAATAGAGGTGTCAAGGTCGAACATAGTAGTCCATCGTTTGATTACCGGTCATTGATGTATACCGTTAACAGACGCGAGATCACCCACCAATAACGAAAATGGGAATCAAGGTATTAGAGTGAAAACTAACAAGTGTGAATAAATGTGTTGAGGTCGAACACTTGAGAGAATCCATCAATCAAGGGACATTGATGTATTCCCAAATAACTGTCGATGGCGAGAGAACCTGCCACTGATGACTGCAAGTCTCAAGGCACTCAAAGATGACTCTAGATTCCTATCCTAGAATAAATGATCTGAATTCGATGGGATGAAATTCACTAGAAGGAGGGAATTAAGGCATCCCCCATCATCCAACACAAGGTACTCAGCAAAGCTATATACTGTGGAAGGACTCGATCATAAAGTTCACGAACTAGTAACTGTACCAGAAATGGCTGACATGCAAATTCAAGATAACTGAGGAATGGCCGACTCAAGTTTCAACTTCCTTCAAACAAGAGCATAACGGTAAATGGTGATTGAATGTAGGCAGCATAGACTCGATATGCAAAACTGGGACATCTCTACGACACAGGAGGCATCAATAGAGGCTCCATAGGGACTGGAAGCTTAACTAGTCAGTGGAGTTAAACTCAATTAAACAAGTACAGCTCCTAAAGTCAAACTATTAACCCAACCAATTGATGTGATATATAGTGCTCTATTCGAAGGCGATACAACTCGACTATTTCCAAATATAACATCTTTCCTTGTCCAGCTTTTTGGTTTTCTAATTTTTTTTTGGACTTTTTCAAAATATTTGAAAAGATTGAAAAAGAATAAAATTGCTTTATAGTTACAGACTAGGAGGAGACGAGTGTCAAATGGAAAAACAAACTAGTTCCAAGCAGTGGAACATACCTATGATCAATGCAAGGACACGTGTAGGATAGCGACACTTAGGGGAAAGTCCCCTCCCGAAAAAAATTGAGAATCAAGCTGCAAAGGATATATAAAATGGCTCTGCATGGATAGAAATGAGACACGCTCAGGCTATATGGTTGATAATAAAAGTTAGGGAAGCCGACATAAGGCTCAATAAGGCAAGAAAAACTCATGATAATGCAATTACAACTTGACATATACAAGGGAGTCTCGGGGAAATGGCCACCATAAATTTCAAGAGGAGTATGAAGCTCTTGCTCAAGGACATGGCAGTAATAAAAGGGACCTCGGACCTAAGAGAGGACTCACAACATGGGTACAAAATGCAAAAGGGAGCTAAATAGGACACCCATGTATAAGAAATCTCTACCATTCACATAGTACCACTTCTAACAACATCATGAAGGTTCCATGATACCATGGAATGAGTTCGTACCTAAGGTTAATATGGAACGGTCATAAGGCAATTCATAAGTGCAAGCGGATGTGATATCATAACCTATATGCCAGTTCATACATAATACCTTTGATAGGAATGAAAAGGTTGAAACCTCGGAGAGAGTGTACAAAAACTGGACCCTACATGACAACCATATTAGCCCAAAACAACCCAAAATAGTCAATAAAGAATCCAAACTATAGGATATAGGGAGGAATGATCATGACAACTAAACCCAAAGGAAACAACGCGGTGAATGATGGGACATAAAAATGAATGTAAAGTGTAGACCCAAGGTTCACGTATCCACTACCACCCCTGTGAGGGTGACCACTGGTGTAAAGACCAAGCGAAGGGAATAAAAATCCTCTGCAAATGCAGTAGAGGATGGAATATGACCATTCCCAAATCTATGAGCACGGTAAGGGTTGTGATGTCCGCAAGTTTGACACCAGGGTCCATACCAGGGCCAAGGACAGGTGATAGGATACCAAGCATGCCAAAAATAAAAGGACCCAAACTCAAGAGAGCATAAATATACTCAAGTAACCGCGATCCCAAAGGCCAACTAGTGCACAAAGAGCACACTCCTAAGAAAATATATAGCCAAAATACAAGCAAACCAAGGGGAGGATATGTGAGATCCCGAATGCAGTAGGTATGTGTCTCCTAGGAGAGGATCGAAACTCCCATACACTACAAGAAGAGGTATGTAACCAATTATAGTGGCCCTCAACTTCAACGCATAAAGCAACTGTGCTATCCGAACTCTACCTGGTGACGACACCTGCAGAATAAACTCTGCAAAGTACCCCCTCGATAACCTAGGTAAGGCAACTAAGTTCACCTCAATATAATCAATGCTCAGGCGGGATCGACCATATGGGCAGGGTAGCAAAGCCCAAAACTCTCGAAATATCCCCCAGATACAAATACAATCCTGGAAATATCTTCGGTGCTACTCAGTTATGACTACGGGTCATCCCAATCAATAACCGCACACACTGCCTTGTGCTTAACTCCCTTGTAAGAGGAGGATCCTGAGAAACACTAATTATACCAAGGAATTTCACACTCTCACCTGGACAGACACATACATGTTGTTGTTTAGTGGTCTTGGAGAATTTACTCACAATGAACTATTCCAAGACTCTAAAACCTAACCTTGTTGGTGCATCCTATAAAACAAAAGAGTGTAATTCATTTTATTATGCATTGATTTTAATTGGCTGTAATTACTCAAAAGGAAATGGCCATGCAACTCATGACATTATGACTCAGCAGTGAAATAAATATGCACAGCATAACAAACAATGCTAAGTGCAATATTTGTCAAATGAAAAATAGGGTATGCCACTACATGAGATGCTTAAACATATATTCCTTCCCGAATGCTAATGCAATCCTTCCTATATGAAAGCCTAAATAAAACTCTCATCCAAGAAATCCAATGCAAGTACCTCCTTAAATACATATGCAAAAAATGCAACTACTTTGTATTTTTCAATATAAAAGAATGAAAAATGCAATAAAAGTCATCTAAAACTCTCAGTATTTGGAGCAAGTATAAAACACAAGCCCAACAAGACACCAAGACAAAAAAGAGTAATGCACTAATGGAACAACAAAAAGGATAAATGACTAAAACTACTTTCAAATAAAAATCAATGAAAAAGCGGTCTCTGGTCACAAAAGAAGCATCCAACAGATAACATCAGACCCAAGGAAGACCCAACCACACTCACAACCCACCCAACAACTTCCCACAACATCAAACTCACCAAAAGGGAGGATGTACGTGACTGTTTAAAGAACAACTGCGCATTTACGCGACTTTTGGCCAAAAACCTGCGTATACAGAGAAGGCAGTGGTAAAAAGTAGGCCAAGGGTCAAATCAATAAAGGGGAGTGTCAATGGATGAACATACTATAAAATGAAACACAGAAACAAGGAGAAACAAAGATAAAGTCAAGAATATCAAGCACATTGTGCCCCCAAACCCCAAAGAAAAACAAGGAACGTCCCCAGTGGAGTCACCAATTTTGTTATGGAGAAACTGATTCCCCCACTTGGGCCTCCACCACTTCAATCCTCCATCTCTTGATAGCAATCTCACAAGAAAAAGGTAAGCTTGGGAAGAACACAAAAGTGCTCCAAGGGACAAAGGGGATGCAGACTCAAGCACAAGTTCCGGCAACAATGGACTATAGTTCTCTTGCTCTTAATTTCTTATATGCCTTCGATGTATCCAAAGGGTTCCTTATATAGCTCATCAATGGGGTAATGAAAGGTCGAATCCGAGTGATCTCAAGGCATATGGAAGGCCAGGAGACAAGTGAGTCAGATCCACATCAAGGAAAACTCCAAAAGAATTTGGAATTTTGCACACATCCCGATGTACGCGGTTTTAGAGGCCAAACCCGCGTATATACGCGATAAAGGGTTTAAAAGTTGTGTATGGCAATTTAAGCATGTTTTTAGGGATGGTCTAGGAAACATCGAAGGAACAAAAATGGTCCATGGGGTCTAAGGAGTATGCATAGGGACAGGGAAGGCCATAAAAGTGTGATTCACCATGTGAGGTAAAATCAACTATAACACTAGAAGTTCTCCAAAGTTTCCCTACGCAACGCAAAAACCTATTGACTGCATTAGGAGATTTAGACCCGGATAACACCAAATTGATTCATTTAAATGTTAAGAACTATAAGCCTAGGTTACCACATAAACTTTCTTTTCAAGTCATTACGAAAGTGGATGGAAAGAAAGTTTTTCGAACAATCCTAGATGAAGTTGCTTCGACTTCTGTTTTGTCTCTGTCTTGTTGGAAAGCCCTTGGCTCTCCCAAGTTTGTGACATCACCTATGACCCTTAAGGCCTTTGACGGATGGGGTTTCCAATCCCATGGTCTCATATCAGCTCTCTCGGTCGAGCTGGGAGGAAAAACCATTTCCATCCAAGTAGAAGTGGTAGATGCCCCTTTAGATTACAATCTCCTTCTAGGACGAAATTGGTTCTATGCTATGACTGCTGTTGCTTCAACAATATTTGGAACCGTCCAATTTCCACATCTGGGGAGAATTGTTACTATTGACCAGCTTGATTTATGTATGCCAGATGTTACTATCTCCACGTCTAATAACATCCCCATGTTAGGCTAGTCCCCTCCTCCTTACCAGTCGATTGGGGTAGGCGTGTTGAAGGATTCATCCCTCATCGGAGTTTTTCCATCCACTCCTCCTAGCATGGATTTCGTGTCAGTTCATATGATCCCCTCATTTGATTGTGAGCATGGGGGAAAACATGTTGTTGAGTCTACCTCGTTAAGTCCTCACGAAGCTATGTATGACGCCATTCAAACCTCTTTCGATGATCACACTGATGAATTTCATCTAGTGGTTTCGAATCCCTACCATATGGCGTATTGGTTAGAACCTTCTCTTCCCACTCTAGATTATCTCTCTGAGACTTTTCCTTTCGACGAGTCCATTATTGAGATCATGAGCGCGGATGAGTCCATTTGGGAGGATCACCATCTTAGATCCATGTTCCTCCCCAACACCAGTTCGGTTAACCATGATTTTGCATCCTTGTTTCCTACTGATATTGTCAACGTACCCCAGAGTCCTATATTGTTGCAAAATACAGATTATGAAGGAAACCTTTGCAACATTACATAGACGGACCCGATTGACATATCAGCCAATCCTGATACTATCCAGCATGTTCATGTTGGGCAGAACTGCTCCGTAGATGAATTTGAAACCTATAAGGCACTTTTTAAAGAATTCCATGATATTTTTTCTGGTCCTACAAAGAGATGTTGGGGATTGACCCATCCATTGTGGTCCACGAGATTAAAAAATATCCCTCGGCCAAACCTGTTAGGGAAAAACTTAGGTAAGTCCATCCTTGGAAGGCCGCAACTATACAGGTTGAAATTCAGAAGCTTCTGAAACTTGGGTTTATTTATCATGTACCATTGATGGAATGGGTATCGAACGTTGTCCCTGTCAATAAAAAGCAGGGTACCATTAGAGTCTGTATCGACTTTAGGGATCTCAATAAATATTGTCCCAAGGACAACTTTCCTACCCCGCACATCGATCAGATTATCGACAATTGTGCTAGAAGTGCCATCTTTTCATTTATGGATGGCTTCTTCGGCTATAATCAGATTAAGATATTACCCTCCGATCAGCATAATATGGCATTCATTTTCCCATGGGGAACCTTTGCATATAAGAAGTCACCATTTGGCTTGAAAAATGCTGGATCTAAGTTCTAGCGTGCGATGTCCTATGCGTTTCACGATGTCAAACAGATTATTGAACAATACCTTCACGACCTCCCTGCTCATTCACAGTGCTGGGAGGACCACCCTGGTCATCTTAGAGAGATAATCCTGAGATGTCTTCATTATCATATACGATTCAATCCGCATAAATGTGTTTTTTGCATTGATATGGGATGTTTGCTAGGATTTTTGGTATCCAAAGATGGCATCTGGATCAATCCTTTAAAAATTTCTGCCATTCTTGATCTACCAGCCCCAACTAATCTCCTTGAACTCCAAATTTTGCAGGGGAAGGAAAACTTTCGTCGCTGTTTCATGTGCAATTTCGCAGAGAAAATGCACGGTTATATGCATCTCCTCAAGAAGAACACACCATTCTTCTGGGATGACCAGGGCCAATGCGCCTTTGATAATCTTAACCATGCTCTGACTCATTCACCCATGAGACACCCCCCTAATTATTCAAAGGACTTTCTCTTGTATATTGCTGCCTCTGCTACTACCATCACTATGGTCTTAGAGCAGGACAATCTCCACATTCAGGAGCATGTGATTTATTACTCCAGTAAGAATCTCTTGGATTCTGAAACTCGTTATTCACGTGTGGAGAAGTTAGCCTTGGCCACGGTCATTGCTGTACAAAATTTTTGTCATTACATTCTACTTCGCACTACCACCGTATTGGCAGACCAGAACCCGATGTACTACATCTTGACTCGTCAGGTGCTCGGGGGCAAGTACTCCCATTGGATTGTTATCCTTTAGGAGTTTGATCTGGAGTTTGCCAAGGCTACATCAAAGAAATCCTTGGTCCTTGCAGAGCTTATGTGTGATCTTCCTTGTGATTCGATGAAATCTGAGCCCAATGATTCATTTTCAGATGAACTCCTATTCTTGATAAGCACTATTGATCCTTGGTATAGAGATTTGCTTATATATCTACAGACACAGCATTTTCAGCCGCATTTATCTCACGATGATCGCCGCCGTATCCATCACCACGTGAAATACTATCTCATCCTGAATGATACTTTTTATAGACATGGGATTGACTCTATTCTCCAGCAATGCCTCACTCATGAGGAGGATGAACATGTGTTGAATGATTGCCACTCTGGAGAATGTGGCGGTCATTTATCTAGGATGGCTACAGCCCAGAAAATTCTTCACACTGGCTATTTCTGGCCTTTTTTCTTCAAATATTGTCATGAGGATGTTAAGAAATGCCCACCTTGTCAACATTTTTATCCTAAAAAGCGCACCCATCCTGCTCTGCTCCACCTCGTCATTGCCGTTGGCCCATTTTCCAAATGGGGGATTGACTTCATGCATTGTAAGCCTACCTTAGCTGGGGGGGATGGTTACATCATCGTAGCCGTTGATTATTTCACTAAATGGGTTGAGGCCATGCCTACATATGCAGAAGATGGTAATACTGCTGCTCTCTTCTTGTTCAATCATATCATAGCTAGATTTGGAGTTCCGCAGTCCATCGTTACTGATCACGGATCCCATTTCAATAATCAAATGATGGAGAAAATGAGTGCTAAGCTAGGTTTTCTCCATGAAAACTCTACGCCGTATTATCCACAAGCAATGGTCAGGTAGAGGCCATTAACAAAGTTTTAAGAACTATGCTTCATCATATGGTTAGAGACCATAAATCCAACTAGCACCACATTCTTTTCTCCGCTCTTTGGGCTTATTAGACTTCTGTAAAAATAGCTACTAGTTTCATGCCATTTCATCTTGTCTATGGACTTGAAGCCATCTTATCGATCCAATGTCAGATTCCATCTTTACAACTTGCTGTCAAACTTCTCCCAAACACTTCCGTAGAGGAAGAAAGATTTTTATACTTGAGTAACCTTGACGAGACTCGTAGAGATTCTACCTTGGATAATAAGGCACATAAGAAATGCATCAAGGCGCAGTATGATAAATCCGTCCAACCTTGTGTCTTCAATGAGGGTGACCTAGTCTTGACCTATGACTAGAGATATGACAAACTAGGGAAGGGTAAGTCCGAGTCCATGTGGTACGGACCTTTCGTTATTCCTAAGGTGTTAGAGAAAGGATATTACGAGCTTGTTGATTACGATGGAATCCCTTTGGGGCAACCTTGCAATGGGTTGTACCTGAAAAGGAACTATGCCTAGGTCTTTCTCAGATGGTATCTTGTATATATGTATATTGATTGGATTTTAGTGTGCTTTTAGTATTTTCAAGATGGTTTTGAGTTTTGTATCCACATCTGTTTATACCATGTTTTGGTCATGCAGATGACTTTCTACAACTTCACTGATGGTGCTTGCCACCACACCTTGAATCTTGCCTCAGCTTCTTGGGTTTTCTATTCCCCAGCTAAAGATTTGGTCACTTCAGGAGTGGTTTGTATAGGTCCCGCTACTAATAACATCACTGAGTATGAAGCAGTCATCGGTCTTTTGACTGAAGCTACCTCCCAGGATGTTCGTGATCTAGTAGTCTTTCTCAGATGGTATCTTTTATATATGTATATTGATTGGATTTCAGTGTGCTTTTAGTATTTTCAAGATGGTTTTGAGTTTCGTATCCACATCTGTTTATACCATGTTTTGGTCATGCAGATGGCTTTCTATGACTTCACTGATGGTGCTTGCCGCCACACCTTGAATCTCGCCTCAGCTTCTTGGGTTCTCTATTCCCTAGCTGAATATTTGGTCACTTCAGGAGTGGTTTGTATAGGTCTTGCTACTAATAACATCGCTGAGTATGAAGCAGTCATTGGTCTTCTGACTGAAGATGCCTCCTAGGATGTTCGTGATCTAGTAGTATTGATGGACTCATAGCTCGTGGTTCACCATTTGAACCAAGTCTACACCATTAGGAACCCGGTACTCCTCCGCCTCTTTCGGAGAGTGCGTTTGTTAGAAATATCATTCGAAACTATTACTTATAGGAATATCCCTAGGGAACATAATGTAGTTGCTGACTCATTGTCTAACTACATCCTAGACTGGCATATTTCCCATTCATGACAGTAAATGAAACATGGTCCATTGTAAATAAACATCTAGAGACACGTAAAACTCATAGAAAACACATTTACCATTTGAAACATATAAACACCATGTAAAATTCTGCATATATATATACGAAAAAGTTTACAAAAAATAGGTCCCAAGACCTCCTCTGAAGCATGTAGGATTTCAGGCAAAATAATCATACAAAATCCTAAAGCTATCAACTTTCAGTACATATCCCATACACTAGTGGTGCTCGTGATAGCACATCACTGCTTGAGCTACCCTACATAGCAGCCTACTGAATCGACCTGGTACTTCCGTTGTAGATCTCTGATATCTCATCCGGAGGTCATCTATGTTAGCATCTGGGATATCCAGAGTCAACCTCTCCAGGTTCTCCTCTAGCTCTCCGGTAATATCATCACCTTGTGGTACAAAGCGGGCTCCAGCTTGCCTATCAAACGGAGATGCTCCTCCAGGTCTCGCTGCTCCAACATCTACATGAGAATATACAGGTCTCATCACTTAACATAAAATATTAAAAAGTTTGAAAAACATAAAAACGTTTTGTCCATTTTAGGGTTTCATTCTTCTTACCGATATCACCCCACTGGCCTCCAGGTGGGAGTGGTAGGTCAGGATCTCCGGTGAAGTTCGTGCCTGTGTAAGCATAATCCTCAATCATGAGGATCTGATCTCGTAGCCATATGAAGAATGGATCACCGAAATTCACCCTTTCCCTACCCGCTCCTATGCGAGCCATGACCTAGACCCACCTCAGCATACAAGGGTCCCGTGCTCTCAGACTTCGGAAGACCACCTGAGGTCTCATATGTGCAACCCGCTCGAAGAAGAAGCAGGCTAAAATTGAACCGAAGCCAAACTGCTTTAGCTCTCCTTGCTGACACTTAGTCAGCTGATCCTTGAAGATTGGAAGAATGGCTTCCACCCAGTTGAACATCGTGGGTGCCATGGCCTCTATGGCGTATAGCGTGTGTGCCCTGGAAGCCTGGTGCACACCTTGACTCCCGACCACCCTCTGCATGGTGAATAGAACAGTCCGTAGAGCCCTATCCGTCATTGCCCTGATGGGGATCTTCTTCCTCGATGTACCTGCCCTTGGTGCACAGTGTTGATCTATAAGCTCTTTGGTCATGATGTCCCCACCATAAGAAACTATCAGTGAGATGGGGGCACCCTGTCTCGATAGACTAGTCAGGAAGTAGATATCCTCTACCTCCACTGTAAGTATATGGGCCCCCACCTTGAAATACTGCTTCTATGGATTCCACATTTGCAGTATGTGTTCCAGTAACCGTTCATGCGACACCATGCTTGGGGTTCAGAAGAACTTTAGGATCCCACAGTCCTGTAGTGTGGCAATACAACTCGCATTTCTATCAGCAGTAGCATCCTCATTGTCATGCATTCTTTTTTTCCATATCACCATGTTTTGAGCAACCTAGACCTGCCAAAAAAAATAATGGTATGCATTAGAATCATCCTTAAATCATTGAAAATAAAAAGAATGAATTTATATTGCCCATACTATTAGTTTAAGTTATCCATGGTTGGAACCCCCTGTGCACCATTGGAGACAGGCCGTGGAACTACCTGTCCACTACGTTATTAGCGCGGTTCTCGGGTGGTACCATGTATCCTGCAAGGGGTAGCTGCAGTGCCCGCATTTTGAGTTTTAGGGCTTGCCATATGGGCCCAAAACCCCACCAAATCTCAAAATAAATGCTATGAAATGAAAGATAAGGGTCTTAGTTGTTACTTGCAACTGACGATGCTGAAAACAGACGGTGGAAACTCCTGGTATCAGCTGTGGAAGATCTGGCTAAGAAAATGCTCCAAGTGCTCTCTGTTAGAGGTAAATAGTGAAATGATTTGATTTTTTACTATTTACTTGACTTATATAGGCATTTTTGGGTCCGACTTACTATAGTTTTGATATAAAATCATATTTTAGTCAAATTTTATCTGTCGTAATCCATTAATGCTGGTCTTAAATGCATTTAACACTTGTTTTTGAGTCGTTTGCAGGATAAGAGAACTTTAGTAAGAATCTTTGAAAGTTTGTTTATGGTTTTTTTGCACTTTCACAAAACAGAAAAGGTCATTGAGCGTTTATTACGAAACTTTGTCATGCTCATTAAAATCTAGTATTAAAGGTTCGAGTCCATTTCAAGTTTCTTTCGAGGCTCGTAAAATTAAACGTTGTGTAAAGAAGCATTATGGAGTCCTCTTTTCACCTCTTTTTCAGGCTCCTTAAATACAAAAAGGTCATTGATTCCGTTTCTGATTCTTTCCAGGATCACAAAACATAACATTGTGTAAAGAAACCTCATGGAGTTCTCTTTAAACTCTTTTCAGGCTCCCTAAATACGAAAAGATCGTCGAGCGATCTTGTCTTCTTCACGCTCGTTAAAGTATTTGAAGGGTCGTCTGTCCGACGGTAGGTTATCTATTTTTCGGTTTAGATAGGACTACTTACGAAAAAGGAACGCTCCAGCTAATCATGACTGGAAGAGTTCTCTAAGGTATTATTTTACACTTTTTCGGGCTTTAGGGACTAAATCATACGAAAAAGGACCCCTTTGGAGTATTCTTCTGTATTCGTTTAGACTCTCTAAACATGAACAATACCGTTTTCAGTGGACTCGCTAAATCAAACATTGAGAGACCCGTTTTGGGAATGAACCCCTCCTCTCTCAGGTTTGTAAAACATATGAGTATGGACTTGTCTTCCGACAAGCTATATTGAGTGTTTGTTACCCTCTTTGAACTCGTAAAACCAAAAAGAGGCACTCATCACAATCATGATGGGGGAAATGGGAAGGGAATCATTTTGCAAATAATGACAGTTGTTTGTCGTTACCTTTGAACATGGCACTTGTCTGCACAATCATGTCAGTCAATTGGGTATTCAGCTAATCTCTGTCATGATCCAATTTCATGGGTCATGTCAATCCTTTGAGTCTTTCAAAATAATGCATTGTCCACTGTTGCATTGTGTGTTTGTCCTGTTCAGTCATGCTGCCAAGTCTTTTTGTCATGCCACCCGATGTTCAAAGGGGATTTGAAGAAGTTTTACCTCTGCAGTCTACACAGTTTTTGTGTTAGTATCTTTGAGTCAGTCTTATGGTTACTACATTCACATAATTCTAGAACTATGTTCCGAGTTTCATGGTATCAATGTGGGACTCATCATGGCCCTCCTTCGACGAGACTTTTTCGGTCGACATCAGCTCATCATCTAGGAAATGGTCTTAGAATCAATATTTAGTACCTTGAGATCTGTATGCCTCAATGAAATATTCTCTCGCTCTCAACATAGGTTCACATCATTGACCTTTGATCAATAGAGTCGACTAGGTGTTCAACATCAGGACATCTACTCACACTCAGTAGATTGTACTAGAGTACCTTGGGAATCATTGACATTAATGGTGATCTCCCTCACATTTGTTAACGGTTCACATCATTGGCCTGTAATCAGGTGGTTTCTACCATGTTTGAGTTCATATCATTGTAATCATATGGATAGAATCGTACTTTGTGGAAGACGAGACGAAGACCCTGGCTATTAGTTTAAAAGTGCTCATTGTTTTTCCCCGGGTTGCGATGGAGTTTTGTATATCTAGCATGGATCCACATTTTCATGGTCGTGGCTATGCTCAAATTTGCATCTATATGACATAGATATATGTTGTATGTCTAGTAGCTATGTCCAAGTTTGAGTTCTCTATCACATGGATCTACGCTGTATTCTAGTAGCCATGCTTGTTTATTCCTCTCATGGATCTTCCTTGTATTGGTCTGCAGCCATGAGTTTGGTTACTTGTGTCTATGAGTCAAAATACTGATGTACTATAGATGCCTACTTGACGACATGCTTCGATCGAGCCGAAATTTTCATCTCATGATGACGACTTGTTCTCTCAAAGCTCTCGTTTATCGTATCCCTCTAAGACTCATGCTTTGGGGGACATCCTGTTATACCAAAATCCTGTCACCATCTTGTGATAAGACATTTGACATACCTACTTGCCCTGAATCCTAGCTTCTAGAGTTGAAACCCATACTAAATTTCAATCTTTCATACAAATTCCTAGCACTGTGCTTACCTTGTTCACACCACCTATCCCTTGTTTGCCACAAACGGTGACACTGCTTATGGCCCTTAGTCCATAAGCGGTTATTACCAGAACCTCTTTGTTATTGAAGGAGAAACGTGGTACCCTGGGTAAAAAGGGAAAAAGAGAAGTTTCTCAAGGCTTCTAGATGATAAGCCTCATGTCCTCCCTTATCCCTACTGTTGTGGGTTAGTTGAGCTCGAGATCCCCCATCCTAGGATCTTGAAGGCCACCTCACCCACTAATCTCTCAACCATCCCTATCCATCTAGCCTTATAAATACAAGCTTATGGCCATAGTTGAGGGGGAGAAATATTAAGGTATTGTTATGCTGTTGGATTGATCACTTGGTCCATATCAATGGAGAGCATAGAGAGAGCTAGAGTTGGTTTCATGGAGATGCATGTCAACACTAAGGCTTGGTTGTAAAGTTCTTCATATTTATTTAATGCAAGCCGATTTCTGTCCCACATATATTTTTGTTGTATGATTTCACATGTATGTTGTTAGATTCCTTAGTCACTAACATAGATTAGTACATTATATTATGGTGGTTTCGATATATTTGCGTGTTGAATCTTATTGCAGGTACATAGGGTAACGATCGAAGCATTACATTCCAGGTATCTACGGTGTCTAGGGAGAGTCTTCAACCTCTGTCCTCTATTTGTTCTAGATTTGAACCATTCAAACCAGTGGAACACCTTGTTGTCCGTAGGAGGTGAAATATTCCAGCTAACAATGGCTAGTAAGGCTTTTCACTACGTTGGGCACATTTTAAGTACCTCAAGAGAAGACATGGTGGTTGGTGTTTGGGCCAAATCATCCACAATGCTATAGCTGATTGCAGCTCTAGCCGAGGTGTTATTGGAAATATTGTGTACGGGGGGGCATGGGAATGGGGGTAACTGAAGAGGTAGATTGACTGTTTTGGACATTGCTGTCGCTGATGTGTCAGCAGGTTTGGTGGTGTTACTGTACTAATTCTGTTTGGTTTTCATGTTGACCTCTTCAGTCGTCATGGCTAGCAGGTGGTGAACACCTATTTTGGCCATGGGAGGTGCCCTTAGAGCGTTGGGATTTGGTTGGAGAGGAGGTGCGGTTGTCACCAACCCTTGGACTGGTAGCAGGTTTTGAAGTACCATAGGAGGAGGTCCTTGTGGTGCTGGGTTTGGTTGGGCTTGATTTGCAACGTTGGCGGCCTGTTGAACTTCGTTCTGAATGGCCTGCTTAGTGCGACCAATGAGGGGACACTTGAATGTGTAGTGCCCATAAACATCACATAATGTGCACAGTTGGTTTGTGTGCAAATGGGGCATTGCGTCTTGGTGTGTTTGGTCATGGGGGGTTTTGAGCTGGCCGGTTTTCCATGGCATTTTTGGAAGGGTTTAGTTGTTGACCGCCTCCCTATGGTTGGTTGTTTCCTTGGTTTCGGGGTCGATTATTTCTATCTTTCCCTTGTTGATTGTTGGGGGTAGGCTGATTGGGACATTTTTTTTGTGCGAACACTTGTCCCAACGAAGCGGGTGGAGCAGGGGCAGGGAATTGAACTGTTTGCATTGGCGGTGCACAGTAGATTTATGGGGGTGATGGTGCCACAAATGTGGGAATTTTCCCCACATACTGTTGTGTTGGCCAAGCCATGGCCTGAGCCTGCTGTGGTGGCGCAGGTTGTGCGTAGGAATTTGTTGCTCCGGACTGTGACATCATTCTGGCATAGTCCAGAGTTTGGTTTTGGTAAGCAACACTACCAGTATTGCTTGGTTGTGATGGAAATGTAGGTGGTGTCGGTCGGTGTTGTGGCTATTGGGAGATCGATCCTATGATGCCATCTGTAGCATGGGATGCCCTCGGTGCGTCGCGGTAAGAGGTGCTTGCACGAGGAGCGTCTTGGATGACGATGTACAGGTATCCAGACTGAACGTAGATCAGGTCAAACTGCTGGGGTTTCAGTATGGCCTCTTCTTCGAATTGTGGACGTTCGGATACGACGTCCTTTGCTATGGGTGGGAGCAATGTCTTAAGGAACCAATCCAAGAAGATCTTATCATCAAGTTGTATTTTACATAGGCTACGTCATCGCCGCCACTCATGGATATGGTCAGTTATATGAGTGGCAGTGTTTTGACGATAGGATAACAGGATCTACACCCCCTCGTCATATCTGACGGGGAGTTGGAAATACTATAGGAACATGAAGGCTAGGGATTTGAAATGGGGGTACTTGGCTTGTGGAAACTCAATGTACCATTTGGCCGCATAACCTATGAGGCTGCGTTGGAATAGCCTCAGTCTGATGGAATTGTCTATGATGTTGTTTGACAAGCAGCATAGATGGAATGCCAATATGTGGTTTTGGGGACATTCCCCTGCTTTGCCTTCAAACTTGGGAATGTATGATGGCAGCTTGGTTGGCATGGGTGGCCAGAAAGCTTGGTGGTGGATGGGGTCGTTTGTTAACCATGCCAAATCAGGCAAGTTAAGACGAGCCATGAAAGGTAGGTTTGACCCCAAGTTGATGTGGGATGGAGCTGTGATGGTGGTGGGGTTTGTAGGTGCATAATGCATCTACATAGCTAGGGGTACTTGCGGTGGCACCATTGCGGATGGGCCAATGCCCCCAAGTGTTTTGGGGGGAATAGTATGAGTGGCGGGGACATTTCCCCCATGTATGACAGTAGGGGCAATGTAAGTGGAAGGTCCGCTGCCCCCCTGTGTGGCAGGAAGGGCAGTGTATGTGGAGGGGCCACTACCCCCATGTGTTGCAGATGGGATAGCGTGGCTGGTCACTATGGGTGGTGGCAACTGACTGATGATAGTTTGCATAACTATGCTTGGGCCACCTGTAGGGTTGTGGTTGACAAGTTGTGGTGTGGACATGGGTCCACTGGCTATGGTTATGCCAGAAAATGGTTCTGGATTTGCACCATCCATGGGGATTGATGGTGCTATGTCGAGGTCTGGTTCAGACTGATATGGGTCTGAATCTGAATCATAGGCTGTGTGGCCTTCTAATGTTGTGTGAGGTTGTCGAGAATAGGCTCGATGGTGTTAGTTCAACGTTCCAAATGGTGGTGTCTCGCCTCTTAGGCATGAGGAAGAGTGTGGGGGATCAATTGTGTTAGATGTTTATCAAACTGATGGGAATGATGTTTGGACCCCGATTTTAGTGTCTTCCTATTGGCTTTAGGTGGTCACTCGGCCACCAAGATTTCCAGAAGACAGCGCTTGGATTTTTCCTCACAGGTGTTTCTACTCAATCGGAAGGGGTTGTTGCCCATTTCACTTGGAAATTCCTCTCAGTGGATAGCTACTTTGGGGTTCCTGTGGTACTCCTCACAATGATTTTCTGGGCAGAAACCAAGTACTTCCCACGGTTGAAGCAATCAGGGACTTATGTCCTCAAAGACTGTAGATTTGATTGGACTTAATGTAAATTGATAAATTTTAAGGCTCTCTCGGCGTCATGAATTGAGTTGGGTTGATTACTTGGTATGGTGTATTTGCTTATCTGTCTTTCTAGTATTTCGTAGCTACAAATGGTTTATGAATTCATCATATTGTGGTAGAGTTCATGTCATTGTGTATACAAGCATTGAATAATCAGAAATTTGGAAACAGATACAATTTTTAACCCTGAATTTTGATGGCCTAACTAGATGACTACTGTTAGCACTCAGAATGTACCCAGGTTGTAAAAGGTAAACCCCAAGGTAACAACAAAAACCACTTTAGAAAGAAACTGGTGTTTTCTTCCAGAGAGGGATCTCTCAATACAGATTTAACAGGACCAGATATAAAACAACATTTAAAGATTCATATATATGGCTGAAACAATCACATAACCATTGGGCATGGAGTCACATACATATAAGGATATCACAAAGACATATACACAAGATTCATCAAAGGCAAGATAATCACATCATCACAGTCATTCAATTTAATCCAGGTGAAACAGAAGAGACGAGGAAACAACCCATTAATACAGAGCATCAAAGATGAATTCTATATCAACTTTAGTAGAAAAATGTATAAAATATCTGAAATGATGACTAGAGCATAAACATATGAATTCTAATCAACCAACGTTGTATTTCAGATACAAAGAAGAAACAAAATGAAGTGTTACACTGGGAAAATACGATCACAAAAAGAAAGAAGTACAGACTGTAATATCAATGACACGGGAATCTCAGATAAACCTCATGCATTCACTTTGTTATTCAAAATATATGTTCTCCAAAATCATTCCACAACACGATGGGTTCCAACCCCCATCTCATCAAAAGATGCAAATATATACATAAAATAATAGATCTTCCAAGAAGATTCATAACTGAATGATCGGCTTAATTTAGAGACTTGTAACTAAATCCCTAACTTTTAGGAATAAATTATAGCTCCAATCCTAACAGATCATAACGTAAAATCAACTTGATAATAGGTTTTCGCTTAGTCAAGCTCCATGTCTTTGTCGACCAAATAATCCTCTCTGTCATCTATAACACGACCAGACCCTTGTAATTCTTTCTCCTGGTCCATAATTCAGTGATAAATGGCAACTAAACTGACGAATTATGGGTGTTTTAAGCCTTACCTGTTAACTGTAGCGGTGTATTTGAAAATGACAGTCGAAGGTTGACGAATCCGCATGTTTTTTTCACCCGTATGGAGCCAATAAAACACCCATGGGATAAGTCAACTTACCTTTTATAAGACCCCACTCTGGGACGTCCTTTTGACAGTTTCCAATAAACCACTTTCATCTTCGGATTGCACCATGATTTCCCACGTGGATAGCGGTTTATATTCCGCAACCACCCTTTACCTTTATCTACCGCACATCTTCCCGCTCCGGATCCATCCGTAACCGTTGATCTCTTTCACCTTTAATTCTCGACCATTGGATCAATCGCCACATAACTAATTCCGTCGGGCATCCCGGCCTTATGCCTCATGCAAGTTTCCTTTCCGGAGTCGTCCACAACCATAGACACAATCTACCTTTATTTATCCGCCGTTAGATCAAGAGACACATACAGGATTCGGCCGGGCGCTTTGGTCTTATCTATCGTGCAAGTTTCGGCTCCGAATTTATCCACGATNCTCCCTTTATTTATCCGCCGTTAGATCAAGAGACACATACAGGATTCGGCCGGGCGCTTTGGTCTTATCTATCGTGCAAGTTTCGGCTCCGAATTTATCCACGATCATTGATGCGATACGCCTTTATCTCGCCACCATCAGATCGAGTGACATGTACTCGATTCCGTCGGGATTTATTATTTTAACACACATGCAATTTCTCAAGGCGGAGTTTATACGGATCGTGGATCTCTTCGAGGTGGATCAACAACCGTTGATTCATATACCATATTAAACGCTCGGACATGCTTATCTTCCTCACACTTTCTAGAGAGCAGACATAGTATAGGCCGTTGATTTTCAACTTTTCATTTCGCACCATTAGATTCCTTTTAATAACTAGATTGTTTTTTTCCCATCATCATGTTCTTATATTATATCTTTTAACCAAAGTTCGACAAGCAACTATCACCTCTTCTTCATCATGGTTTTTTCATCCTCCTGCTAAATAGATGTGTTAAAAACTGGCTCCATCTGGGGATTATATCCTCCCTGTGAGGTATCAAAGAACTCGTAGACCAGGTGCCTTCTTTTGATTTTCCGTAATAACATCTACAAAACTCATCTTTTTGCTTTTCATAGATATATCATTTTTATATAATTTTAGAAAAGGAATGGTATGCTTCCTGAATCTTAGGGCTTTCACTGCGAGTTTCAAATACACTCAGGTTACCATTCATGTTGACTTGTAAAGAAAAATAATTATTTATAGGCTATGATACAAATTTTACCTTCCTCCTCAAGATAGGTAATGCTTCAGATACCTTCCATTTACAGGGTTGCTCTCCAGAATAACCTCATTTGTATATTCTAGCAGAAATGCGTTTTTCCCTCTGTATCTAGCGACAATGTAAGGTCCTACCCACATAGGATCAAATTTTCCATGCTTGTCTTCATTAGGAGCATCCCACTTCAAAACTAGGTCACCAATTTTAAACTGCTCTTCCTTGATTCTCTTGTCAAAAGTATTTTTCATTTTCTCCTGATGTGACTGCACTTTGTCATAAGCCTTATTTCTTCGTTCTTCTAGTTCGATGATCTGATTTATCCTTTGCTGTAGGTTATTTGGTTCTTCTTGCTGATCTTGGAAATATCTCATAATTGGAACTCCTAATGACACCAGAAAAACCACTTCAGCCCCATACACCAGTTGGAACGGAGACATGCCGATTTCCCTTTTAGTGCTAATCCTGTTAGCCCATAGAGCATATTTTAGTTTGGTATGCCAAGACCTCTTATTATCCTCCAACAGCTTCTTGATGATCCTTACTAGGCTCTTATTTGAAGATTCAACTAACCCATTCCTTGAGGATAATAGGCAGTTGAATGATTAAGGCTTATATGATACTTATGACAAAAATTAATCATTTTCTTGGATTTAAAAGCAGCTGCATTTTCTGTTACTATCCTTTTTGGGCACCCGAATCGAGCCAATATGTTTTCTTCAAGAAAATCCATGATCACATTTTCAGTGGCTCTCCTGGTAGGAATTACTTCTATCCATTTAGTAAAATAGTCTGTGGCTGTCAAAATCCACTTGTGCTGACCTGATGAATTGGGGTTTATTTCACCAATAAAATCCAAACCCCACTGCTAGAAAGGAGCTTCAACTATTATTGGATTCAAAGGGAGAGGAAGTACTTTTCTCTTACCGTAAAAAATTTGGCATTGATGACATTTACTGATTTCTTTATACACATCTGAAAATAATGTAGGACAATAATAACCAGCTCTTAGGATTTTGTTTGCGGTCACTTTCCAAGAATGATGTCCTCCACAGTCTCCCTGATGAAATTCTTTGGTAATTTGCTGAGCTTCATCTTCCAAAAGACAATTCAGCAACACTCCTCCAGGGTCCTTCCAATAAAGGTATCGATTTATGATACAAAATTTAGCAGATTTTAACTTTACAGATCTCGCTCTTGATTTACTTAATCCTTCTGGTGCTTGCAAATTTCAGAGAACAAAAACAATATCAGAATACCAAGGAGACGTTACAAAATCAACCATTACTTCTATCTCTATATCCAACTGATCAGACTGGTGAGACAAAAAATTGATTTGTAAATATTCACAATTTGAATTTGTCATCATTTTCACCAATCTGTGTCCTTTAACCAGCTTCGTGGGATTTATTTCTATGTCATACTCCAGTAATGTTGCTATCCATCTCGCCCTCCTGCCTTCTAGATCTGGTTGCGTCAAAATTGCTTTTACTGCAGCGGTTGGAACATGTGCAATTATATGTGATTGCAAAAAATATACCCTGAAATATTTTAATGCTTTAACTAAAGCATATGCCTGCTTTTCCATGATGTCATATTTCAATTCTCCATCCCTTAAAATTTTACTGAAAAAAGCTATAGGCTGTTCCGAATTTTCATCATTTTTCTGTAATAATACTGTTGCTATAGTATGTTCTAAAGCATATGAGAATACTGAGAAGTCCTTGGTAAAATATGGACTTACCAGTATTCCACTTTATTTCATGACCTTTTTTCAACATATTTGTAATATTCATCAAAATATCAGCAAAGCTTGGTACAAATCTTCTCAATAAATTTACCTGTCCCAGAAATGATTGTATCTCCTTTTTGCTTTTGGGCTCTCCTACCTTCAGAATTGCACTTACCCTCTCAAGATCAATCTTTATGCCATGTTTGGATATTATATGGCCCAGCAACTTTCCTTCTTCTAATGCGAAATTAGACTTCTTCGGGTTCAAAGATATACCATATTTCCTACACTTCATGAAAACTTTCTCCAGATGACTCATATGTTCTCTGTCAGACTTTGAATACACTATGATATCATCCATATAAATCACCACGAAATGTCCAATTTCTCTTGCAAAAGCAATATCCATAGCTCGCTGGAAAGTAGCCCCTGCATTCATCAGACCGAAAGGCATTTTTGCATACATGAAAGTGCCCCAAGGTGTAGTGAAAGCTATTTTTTCTTGATCTTCAGGTAACACCTTGATTTGATTATAACCAGAAAAACCATCTAACATTGAAATTCTCTCAACTCCCACCACTTGCTGTAGTATGTGATCCATTTTTGGTAAAGGATAATTGTCTTTCATGGAGACCTTATTCAAATGGCGGAAACCTATGCACAATCTTATCTATCCATTCTTATTTCTGACAGGTATCAGATTTGCAACCCATTTAGAAAACCTGAGTGTTACAATGATCTTGGCATCAAACAACTTCTTTATTTCCTTCTCAATGATGGGGAGCAGTTTAGGATTTATCCTCCCGAGTTTCTTTTTAAAAGGTTTCTCCCCGGGCTTTATAGGAATAGTGTACTGTATGATAGATGTATCATATTCTTTAAGGTCTTCATAACTCCAAGAAAACACATCTGTATACTTTTTCATTAACTTCACATACTCTTCCTTCTCTTTTTCAGGCAGTTTCTTGGATAATTTTATGATTTTATGATTTTCTTTAATACCAATATTTTTATCCTCAACAACATCTCCAACAGGTTTTACTTTGGGATTCTTGGCGAAGTCATTCTGATCAAAAAGCTTTTCCAAAGGGATCAGGCCTCTTGGTATGAAATTATTTTTTAGCTGGATAATATCCTTACCTCCCAGGGTTTTCCTTATCTTCTTAGCATCTTCTTCTTCTGTTTCAATTTCTTCATCATTCTTAAGGGTCTCATCATTATTATTTTCAGTATCAAAATGAGTATTCACAAACTCTCCTGATAATTCTAAAAATATCCTGATCTGCATATCATCTTCGAATACTTGCCAATATTTGGAATTATCAGGAATAGAGGGTCTATTCACAATTTACACCCGGTATTCCCTTTGGCCTACAATAGGGGTTTCAAATTTTCCAGCAGCTACAGCTAAAGAATCAGCTACCAAATTTTCAATTCTAGGAACTACCTGAATCGTATGCTCTAAAAATAAATTACCCAACATATCCCACACTTCATTTCTATAAGCTCTCATCCGAGGATGCCTAGTTTGATAGCTCTCATTTACTTGATTTATCACTAACTCTGAATCTCCTAAGATCCTTATTTTCTGAGCCCCCAAATATTTTAAAGCATGTAATCCCAATAACAAAGCCTCGTACTCCACCACATTCTTTGTGCATTCAAAAACTAATTTGTATGATAGAGCTTTGAAATCCCGAATAGGAGAAATTATATACACACCGGCTCCTGCACCTATCTTTACAGCGAATCCATCAAAGTACATAATCCACTGGACCTCTCTTTTTTGTTTTGCTTCCAAAGCATCATGTTCCATCACTTCTTTTTCTTTATGTTCTTCGGACTTCTCCTGCAATGCCTTTTCTAAATCATGTGGGACAGCATCATTAAAGAAAATAGAAGACCCCAAATCAGTATCAACAGCATATATGTGATGAACTTCAGGTTTATCTTGACTGCTTACTACATAGGGATTTCTTTTTTCACTATATAATCTTCTGCTCCCATCTCAAATAGGAATTGTAGCATATGACATGTCCATCTGTAAACTACCTTTCACCTTGGAAGTCCAAGATCTTGACAACAGTACCCCGAACTTGGGTGGAATATCTGCCACTACCACATCCATAACTATAGTTTTAGATGGCAATTTGTTTAGGGTTACCACCATATCTTTAATCAAACCAAGGCATTTTACTCTTTTAGAATCAAATGAGTACAAATCTTTGTAAGGTCTTGTTACTTCTAATCCCAGACTTTCTACCACTCCTTTAGGCATTAGATTATGTGATGCCCCTGAGTCTAGCATAGCATTATGGACCACTTTATCATGCACATTTAGACTTAAATAGAAAGGAGGAACTTCTTCACCTTCTAAATTTTCAACTTTTGACCCAAATGTCAGATTGCCATTCCCCTTGATTTTTGACCATTTTTGTGATAGTATCCCTGTATTCAGTGTTTCTCAATAACTCATTAAATGGAACAGATATTTTTAGCTTCAAAAACTCATTTTGTAAATTAAAACCAGCACCAATCTTTTCCACATCAACTGGAGTCGCCTATTTGTTTCTTTTATCTCTTTGTACATCATTTTCAACCTCCTTATTTACATAAGGCTCTTTTTGTAGTTCTTTTCCCTTTTCCACATTCAAAGAACCAGAGGAAGGCTGATTTGGGTTTGCCTTCCCTTTATTTATGAGGACATCCCTGTTCCTCAATCTGATTTTCCTCTGCACATCATCCATAGCATGTAAATACCCCCTTTTACTACTCCGTTTCTTTTCCAAATTCTTCATTTTCATCTTCATGTCCAAACATATTATGTTCCTCTTCCGTAAGATATATTTCTGAATCCTGCTCTCTGAACAGATGAATCTCATTTTCAGGGGGATCCTCTTCATCAGCAACATAATTTTCAGGGAATGGTGGACGGATGGGTTGTTCTTCTTGATTTCTTGGATTTCTCTAGTCTCTCTGTCTATTTTGGGGAGGAACAGGGGGATTTTTCTGAAATTTGGATTCCTGATTTGGGGATCCCCTTGCTCTCTGTTGAAAGGCCTAGTATCCATAGTTAATCTATCCATCAACTTTTCCATGGTTTTCAACATCATTTCAAATTTAACATCAGCAGAAGAGGATGAAGTAGAATGCAAATCATTAGAGGAATTTTGGGGTCTAAAATGGGCCTCCTAAGGAAAATAATAAAATAATAGTTAAAATAATAAAATAATAATTAAAATAATAAAATAATATTGATTAATTTTGGAGGAAGAAAGAAAAAAACTACTTTTTGTGTTCGTATTTTCGACATATCTCCCTGTGTTTTTACTCAAATTTCGATTGGGAGAGCTCGTTGGATGCAGAATTTGATTCCACATCCAACGAGTACCCACACTACATACTTTTGAGGGACCCCGCTACCCCAAAAACAAGAAATACCTGAAAAAATGTGATGATGACATCATCGTCACATTTTTTCAGGTATTTCTTGTTTTTTGGGGTAGTGGGGTCCATCAAAAGTATAGAGTGTGGGTACTCGTTGGATGCAGAATAAAATTCCGCATCCAACGAGCTCTCTCAATTGAAATTTGAGTAAAAACACAATGAGATATGTCGAAAATACGAACAAAAAAAGTAGTTTTTTTAATGACAAATATGTCAATTCAACCATTATGGTTGACTTATTTTATTGAAATTCTATTGGTTCTTGAATTCCAACTCACAAAAACTTATTTTGGCACGTTTTCTTATAAGGCCCATTTTAGACCCCAAATTTCCTCTAATGTCTCTTCTTTTCTCCTCCTATCCAAATCCCTATGCTTCATCTTTCCACTCGCCATCATGTTAGCTTCCACTTCTAGGGCATCAGTAAACATGGTAGCAAGAGTTTTTGATTTCCTCTCCCGCAATGAGAATGCAAAATCATTATCAAAGGCCCCAGCATAATGTAGTTTAGCAGCTGCAGGAGAAGGTTTTATATCTTCTGGAATAGAGTTGTAATCCCTCATGAATCTGCTTGAAAATTTGTGAACATATTCGAAACCCCCTTTTTTGAGACTGTTATACTGAGATAAAGGCTGCAGAGGATTCTGTTTATCATCCCACCTGTCCAGGAAATAATTTTGGAAGGCCTGAAAATTTACTATAGACCCGTTTGGCAAGTCTTTGAACCACTTCTTTGCCTCTCTTGACAAACTTTGGGAAAATAACCGCATTTTAACATCAGGATAATCAACTTCTTCTAAGTCAATAAAATCTTCAAACTTGGCAACATGATGTTTCGCGGTTATATCACCCTCTCCATCAAATAAATAAATTCTTTGAGAATAATTTTGAGGGAGATCATGTAATACAGCAGGCAAACGCAAGGGAGCAAATCTGGCGGCCATTGGTCTGGGTGGGTTCACAGGAACTGAAGAACTTTGAGTACTTTGAGAGGTAAATGTGTCATCTTTGGTAGTTTGTTGTAAATCTCTCCAAAGGGAATCTAACATATAATATTATAACCTACGAGGATTGAACTCAGTATTTTTAAGTTCAGATTCAGATTTAGTTCTCAACAGGTTCTTTCGAGTATTAACTTCCCATTCTGGATTAATATAAGAATCTTGTGATGATGATGCGCCGAACAAAGGAAAACCTAACTTTTCTTTATTTTTTCTTCTAAACAACTTTTCTGGATCTTCAAAACTTTTCAATATTTCAGTGTCAGAGTTACCTCGGGTGTGTCTTCTTGAAGCCAGAATGACTCCTTAAGATTTGAAAAAATTAGAAAATGGAGTCACCAGGACAAATATACAAACTTCTTTTCTTGATAAGAATTTCTATTTTCCCTCAGAATTCTTCCTTTAAAGACTGTCGTTCTCCCAGGGCAGATATGCTCATTCGTTCCCCGACAACGGCGCCAGTTTGTTAGCACTCAGAATGTACCCAGGTTGTAAAAGGTAAACTCCAAGGTAACAACAAAAACCACTTTAGAAAGAAACTGGTGTTTTCTTCCAGAGAGGGATCTCTCAATACAGATTTAACAGGACCAGATATAAAACAACATTTAAGGATTCGTATATATGGCTGAAGCTATCACATAACCATTGGGCATGGAGTCACATACATATAAGGATATCACAAAGACATATACACGAGATTCATCAAAGGAAATATAATCACATCACCACAGTCATTCAATTTAATCCAGGTGAAATAGAAGAGACGAGGAAACAACCCATTAATATATAGCATCAAAGATGAATTCTATATCAACTTTAGTAGAAAAATGTATAAATATCTGAAATGATGACTAGAGCATAAATATATGAATTCTAATCACCCAACGCTGTATTTCAGATATGAAGAAGAAACAAAATGAAGTGTTACACTGGGAAAATACGATCACAAAAAGAAAGAAGTACATACTGTAATATCAATTACATGGGAATCTCAGATAAACCTCATGCATTCACTTTGTTATTCAAAATATATGTTCTCCAAAATCATTCCACAACACGTTGGGTTCCAACCCCCATCTCATCAAAAGATGCAAATATATACATAAAATAATAGGTCTTCCAAGAAGATTCATAACTGAATGATCGACTTAATTTAGAGTCTTGTAACTAAATCCCTAACTTCTAGGAATAAATTATAGCTCCAATCCTAACAAATCATAAAGTAAAATCAACTTGATAATAGGTTTTCACCCAGTCAAGCTCCATGTCTTTGTCGACCAAATAATCCTCTCTGTCATCTATAACACAACCAGACCCTTGTAATTCTTTCTCCTGGTCCATAATTCAGTGATAAATGGAAACTAAACTAACGAATTATGGGTGTTTTAAGCCTTAATTGTTAACTATAGCGGTGTATTTGAAAATGATAGTCAAAGGTTGACGAATCCGCATGTCTTTTTCACCCGTCCAGAGCCAATAAAACACCCACGGGACAAGTCAACTTACCTTTTATAAGACCCCACTTCGAGACATCCTTTTGGCGGTTTCCAATAAACCACTTTCATCTCCGGATTGCACCATGATTTGCCACGTGGACAACAGTTTATATTCTGCAACCACCCTTTACCTTTATCTTTCGCGCATCTTCCTGCTCCAAATCTGTCCGTAACCGTTGATCTCTTTCACCTTTAATTCTCGACCATTGGATCAATTGCCACATAACTAATTCCGTCGGGTGTCCCGGCCTTATGCCTCATGCAAGTTTCCTTTCCGGATTCATCCACAACCATCGACGCGATCTACCTTTATTTATCCGCTGTTAGATCAAGAGACACATACGCGATTTCGCCGGGCGCTTTGGTCTTATCTATCATGCAAGTTTCGGCTCCAGAGTTATCCACGATCATTGATGCGATACGCCTTTATCTCGCCACTGTCAGATCGAGTGACATGTACTCGTTCCGCGGGGCTTTATTATTTTAACACACATGCAGTTTCTCAAGGTGGAGTTTATACAGATCGTGGATCTCTTCGAGGTGGATCAACAACTGTTGATTCATATACCATATTAAACGCCCGGACATGCTTATCTTCCTCACGCTTTCTAGAGAGTGGACATAGTATAGGCCGTTGATTTTCAACTTTTCATTTCGCACCATTAGATTCCTTTTAATAACTAGATTGTTTTTTGCCCATCATCATGTTCTTATATTATATCTTTTAACCAAAGTTCGACAAGCAACTATCACCTCTTCTTCATCATGGTTTTTTCATCCTCCTGCTAAATAGATGTGTTAACAACTACCTCACATTGATATTCCTCTTCAACCAAGAGCAGGTGTTGGGCTCTCAACACAATGGGACTAAGCCCATCCACAGATCCGTAGGTCACCTCCCAGATGCAATGTTGGTCAACAGGGAGGATGCTTAGCACCGTGAGAAGCCCTCCTTCTCTACCCCCTCTACCTTCTAGGTCATCTGGTTTTAATGGTTTAGAACAATATTCAATGGAGGGCCTAGGAATATACGAGCTTGCCCTTCGTCGCATCCTAGAATACCCCGAAGGGTGATGACTGGGTAGAGGAGGAAGGGTGAGCAAGACAGTTAGTTTTATGCTGATTTTAGTTAAGCTACATTCATTTAATTAAGCCATTAAAATTTGTTTGGAATTTACACATTGTTTGTTGATGCAATTATAGGAAATTAAAACAGAAATTGAAATTAAACTTCTGTGCTGGACAAAGGTGGCTGAGCCACACTAACAATCCTTATTAAATTGAAATTGAAACTCTGATTGACAGACCGCACATTTCTGATCGAATTTGGCGAGGGGGTTGCAAATTTTTTTAAGAAACAGGTGAGGGGGTTGCATAGATTTCACAAACAGTCGTGGTCTATGTTTCTGAGTGAAGTCGCACCTTTTGGTGGATTAAGTGTGCCCTGGGCATGCCTGTTAGGCCATTAAGTGTGCCCTCATCCCCTGTTCAATCCTGATAAGTGCGACCTACCCCGATTTGGGGTTTTTCTGATCTTGAGTCAGTTCTGGCTGACAGTATCCTCTACTGTGGCCAAACTGACTTAGATTTTCCTAGTAGAGGCTTGGTGGCATGGTGTATTTTGTATAGCATTGTTGAAGCCTCTGCTAGGCAAATTCGAGTCAATTTGGCCACAATATAGGTTACTATTGACCGGATCTGACTGAGGATCAGAAAAACCCCAAATCCGGGGTAGGTCGCACTTATAGAGCCTGAACAGGAGATGAGGGTGCACTTAATGGCCTAACAGGCATGCCCAGGGTGCACTTAATCCCCCGAAAGGTGTGACTTCACTCAAAAACACAGACTACAACTGTCTGTGAAATCTGTACGACCCCCTCACCTGTTTCTGAAAAAAATTTGTGACACCCTCACCAAATTTGATAAAAAATGTGCAGTCTATCAATCAGAGTTTCAATTTCAGTTTAATAGGGACTGTTAGTGTGGCTCAGCTACCTCTATCCAGCACAGAAGTTTAATTTCAATTTTTGTTTTAATTTCCTGTAATTGCATCAACACACAATGTGTAAATTCTAAACAAATTCTAATGGCTTAATTAAATGAATACAACTTAACTAAAATCAACCTAAAATTAACAATCTTGCTCACCCTTCCTCCTCTACCCAGTCATCACCCTCTGAGGTATTCTGGTATATGACGAAGGGCAAGCTCGTATAGTCTTAGGCCCTTCATTGAATATTGTTCTAAACCATTAAAACCGGATGACCTGGAAGGTAGAGGGGGTCGAGGAGGAGGGCTTCTCACAGCACTAAGCGTCCTCCCTATTGACCAACCTTGCATCCAGGAGGTGACATGTTGATCTACGGATGGGATTAGTCCCATTGTGTTGAGATCCCATCACCTTCTCTTGGTTGAAGAAGAATATCAGTGTGAGCTAGTCATCTAGTTAGGCCATAAACATTCAGGGTTAAAAATTGTATTTGCTTACAAATTTCTCATTACTCAATGCTTGCATACATAATGACATGAAATACACCACAATATGATGAATTCATAAACCATTTGCAGCTACCAAATACCAGAAAAACAGACAAACAAATACACCATACCAAGTAATCAACCCAACTCAGTTCATGACGCTGAGAGAGCCTTAAAATTTATCAATTTATACTAAGTTCAAACAATCTACAGTCTTTGAGGACATAAGTCCCTGACTGCTTCAACTGTGGGAAGTAATTGGGCTCTTCCCAGAAACTCATTATGGGGAGTACCACAGGAACCCCAAAGTAGCTGGTTGTTGAGAGGAATTGCCAAGCGAAATAGGAAATGACCCCTTTCGATTGAGTAGAAACACCTATGAGGAAAAATCCAAGTGTTGTCTTCTGGAAGTCTTGGTGGCCGAGTGACCACCTACAACCAATAAGAATCCACTGAAACCGGGTTCCAAACATCATTCCCATCAATTTGATAAACATTTAACACAATTGATCCCTCACGCTCTTCCTCATGCCTAAGAGGCGAACCACCAGAATTCAGAACACTCAACTGGCACCATCGAAACTGTTCTCAGCAATCTCCCACACCATCAAAAGGCCACACAGCCTCAGATTCATATTTAGACCCATATCAGTCTGAACCAAACCTCCATACTGCACCATCAAGCCCCACGACTAGTGTCAACCTGGATCCATTTTCCGACATAACCATAGCAAGTGGACCCATGTCCACACCACAACCTGTCACCAATAACCTTGCATGTGGCCCAAGCATAGTCATGCAAACTATCATCAGTCAGCTGCCACCACCTATAATAACCAGCCAAGTTGGCCTGCTTGCAACACATGGGGGCAGTGGCCCTTCCACACACACTGCCACTCCTACCACACAGGGGGGAAATGGACCATCCAATTACATTTCCTCTACTATCATACATGGGGGAAATGTCCTAGCCACCCATATTTTCACCCCCACAACACTTGGGGGCATTGGCCCATCCAAAATGGTGCCACCGCAAGTGGCCTCAACTGTGTAGATGCATTTGCTTGAACTAGCATCTATACTTGTAAACATATGATGTCGCCATATCATCTACCTGGCAATGGAAAGCTACATATCCCACCACCATCACAGCTCCATCCCACATCAACCTAGAGTCAAATCTACCATTCATGGCTCATCTTAACCTACCTGATTTGGCTCAGTTAACAAATGACCCCTTTCACCACCAAGCTTTCTGGTAACCCATGCCAACTAAGCTGCCATCAGACATCCCCAAGTTTGAAGGCAAGGCAATGGAATTTCCCCAAAACCATATTATGACAGTCCATCTATGGTGCTCATCCAACAGCATCGTAGACCATTCCATCAAGCTGAGGCTATTCCAATGCACCCTTACAAGCGCTCCAACCAAATGGTACATTAAGCTGCCACAAGCCAAGTACCCTGATTTCAATTCCCTAGCTTTCATGTTCCTACAGTATTTCCAACTCCCCGTCAGATATGACGAGTGGGTGGAGATCCTGCTATCCTCCCGTCAGAACACCGCCACTCATATAACTGACCATATACATGAGTGGCGGCGACGCGGTAGCCTATGTAAAATACAACTTGACGACAGGATCTTCTTGGATTGGTTCCTTAAGACCTTGCTCCCACCCATAGTAAAGGACATCACATCCGAACGTCCCCAATATGAAGAAGAGGCCATACTGAAAGCTGAACAGTTTGATATCATCTATGCTCAGTCTGGATACCTGTATACCATCATCCCAGACTCTCCTCATGCAGGAACCTCTTACTGAGATGCACCGGGGGCATCCCATGCTGCAGATGGCATCATAGGATCAGTCTCCCAATAGCCACAACACCGACTGACACCACTTGCAGTTCCATCACAACCAAGCAATACTGCTAGTGTTTCTTACCAAAACCAAACTTTGGACTATGCCAGAATGATGTCCCAGTCCGGAGCAACAACTTCCTATGCACAGCCTACGCCATCGCAGCAGGCTCAGGCCATGGCTTGGCCTACACAGTAGTATGCAAGGAAAATACCCACATTTGTGGCACCGTCGCCCACCCAGATCTACTATGCATCACCACTGCAAGCAATTCAAACCCCCGCACCTACTCCATCCACTCCATTGGGACAAGTGTTCGCACAAAAAAACTGTCCCAACCAGCCTGCCCCCAACAATCAACAAGGGAAAGCTAGAAATAATCGGCCTCGAAACCAAGCCAATAACCAACCATAGGGAGGCGGTCAACAACCGAACCCTCCCAACAATGCCACAGCAAACTGACCAGCTCAAAACCCCCCATGACCAACCGTGCACATTATGTGATGTTTATGGGCACTACACATTCAAGTGTCCCCTCATGGGTCACGCTAAGCAGACCATTCAGAATGAAGTTCAACAAGTCGCCAACGCTACAAATCAAGCCCAACCAAACCCAACACCAGAAGGACCAACTCCTATCATGCTTCAAAACCCGCTACAAGTCCAAGGTTTGGTGACAACTGAACCCCCTCCCCAACCAAATCCCAGCACTCCGGAGGCACCTCCCATGGCCGAAACAGGTGTTCACCACCTGCTAGCCATGACGACTGAAGAGGTCAACATGCAAACCAGACAGAATCAGTATGGTACCACCACCGAACCTGCAGACACATCAGCAGCAGCAACGTCCAAATCAATCAATCTACCTCTTCAGCTACCCCCATTCCCATGCCCCCCCATATGCAGGATTGCCAATAACGCTACGGCTAGAGTTGCAGTCAGCTATAGCATTGTGGATGATTTGGCCCAAATGCCAACCGCCATGTCTGCTCTTGAGGTACTTAAAACATGCCCAACGCAGCGGAAAGCGTTACTAGGCGCCCTTGGGGTAGTGAACCCCTCCAACTCCAAGTTGATCACATTCGACACAAAGAATGGAGAACCACGCATGCCATCCACAATCTCCTTCCAAATCCTCATATCTATCCGGAACTTGGTTGTGCACTGATGCATAGTAGATGAGGGGGCATCGATGTGCGTTATGTCCACCCTGGTTTGGCAGAAACTCAGATCACCAATTCTGCAACCATCCTCTACAACTATGTGGGCTTATGATGGACATCCCACTAAATCCCAAGGTGTCCTCCCCCATGTCCCCATCACATTAGCTGGGAAGACAGTGTTGATTGACATAGAGGTCGTCAACACTCAATTGGACTATAACCTTCTCCTTGGAAGGAGTTATATGTATGCCATGAGAGCAGTCGCATCAACTATCTTTCGTCTCATGATGTTCCCCCACGAAGGGAATATTGTGACGGTTGATCAGCTCACTTATCATGATCCACAAGGGTTAACGACACTCGCCAACATTATCCCAACCATCACCACTATTGAGCCACAAGGGATGACTACACACGCTAATGTCCTCGTTGCAATCAACACTATGGTTGACAACACACCAGCTACTACATTGTTGAATGTGGGCCCTGGGTTGTTTTCCAATACCACCATGATGGCTCCTTTCTCGTTAGTGTCACCGCCACCGACACAAAATGAGACTGCATACTTGTGCATGGTATCATCTAGCGCCGCTACACCCAAACAACAAGTGTAGCCATAGCCCCAACACTGTCCACAGCCACAACATTATCCACAGCAGCAGCGTTTTGCGTAACCGCAACCACAACCACATCCCCACATGCAACCAGTAGGGAGTTATCTGGGCTCATCGCCAATCCACATGATTCCCTTCCTCTTTCCCCCACCTGGGGTCATGAGCAAGCTAGTAATGGCCACCTTAAGCCTACCTAACTTTACATTGGGAATTCCAGTATGGTATCTCGATCCACCGGCTCAACCAGCAATGCCTCAAGTTGTTTTAACCTCGTTGCAACCCATCGCGGTCGAGTCTCACCCTCCACCCGACCCGCAAAATCCAACCACCGCTGTTGGTGCTTAGGGCAGACCCAGGTTCTAATACTCTTATCTTCTCACCAACAAACAGACCCATAGTGTTGGCCCTTTTAGCAACAACCTGCGAACAAGTTGCAGTCTCACTCGGAACAGCTATGGGGTGCCATAGAATCAGGTTTCTACAGGAAAAAGAGGGATATTACTGTACATTTAGCCTTAACAAAGATTAATTATGCAATATAGAGCTTCGACATTCACTTAAATAGCTTCGCAGTTTAGATAAAAGGATAGTTTCTTGCTTAACCCTTAATTGGGAATTCACAGCGAAGTTAATTCTTAGCAATTTATCTTACTTTATCATTCATCTACTTATCAAATGCATAAAAACATAACATAAACAACATAAAAGAACCACCACAACACAAAATATACGTGGTTCACCCCCAGTGTAGGGGCTACGTCCACAGAACTATGTTTATATTCAACTCTTTACAACAACACAGTTCTGATCTGCGCACTCAGCTACAGATCTTCTCAATCACCCAAAATTGTGCACTCAACTGCAGGAACTGTGCACTCATCTGTAGAATCTTTCTTACAAAACCCTCTGCACACACAGCTGCAGAGGTCATCCACGCACTCAGCTGGGACTTAATCTTTCTTACAAAACCCTCTATGCACACAGATGTAGAGGTCATCCACGCACTCAGCTGGGACTTGACCTTAAACCCTGAAAATAGGCCTTGGCTTTGCATCAAATTATCATCATAACAAAAACCTTCAAAAAAACCCCTTGTCTCCTTTACATAAGTGCCTATTTATACAAGTGCACTATTACAATACCATGGGCTTAAACCATGGGTCATTTACAAAAAGAGGGGCTTCGACCCAACCTCGAAACCCCTAAGACTATTTTGAACCGCAACTCTGCTTACAAGCTTTGCGCCAAAACCGCGAAGTTGCCAAAATTAAGGACCTTAAAGGTTCGAACCCCAACAGGCCCCTAAGACTCACTAGTGTCCCGTCTCAGGACACTTCGCTGCTTTTCTGGTGGAATAATTTTTTTGGCGAAGATAGTGAATTGCTTGTTGAGGATGCACATGATATCGTCGGCTGCTTGCTCCGTCTCCACTATCTCCTTCAATGCTACTGCAGATGCTTTGCTGGCCTTTTCTTGTGCAAATGCATCATACTCTTTCAAGACTTTGAGCTGGCTGTCCGCAGTAGTGCTCAACTCTAAGGCCTCGTTAAGAAGGGGCTGCATAGAGTTCACCAACAATGTTTCTTTCCTTCTGCACGACTTGATTTCTTGCTAGAGCTCATTGCTCTGCTTCACCTTAAGCATCTTCTCCATAGGAGGCAACGCTTTGATTTCTGCCTTTACTGCGTCTAGTTCTATCTGTTGCTGCTTGATGGTTTCTTGCAGCTTTTCGACTTCTGGGTTGTCCTGCAAGTTTTCCCAGGCCTCGACACTTTCGTCTAGTAGCTTTGATGCACTGGTCACAAGATCTGAGATCTTCGTTGCTAAGCCCTGGATATCTCTGCGATGCTGCTCCCTGACCTTTGGTGGGCTCTCCAGGATGATGTGAAGTTGAAGCTCCACAATCTGAGCCTCATGTTCTACTTTGAGCTTCTCTATTTCACTGCGAGACTGCTGTGCGTAATCTTTCAGCTTGGAGATTCTTTGCTCCGGTTCTTCTTCAGCCTCCATGTCAAAGTCAGGGAGATTTCGACACGCCTCATCTAATACTTGCATTAGTGCATCCTGCTTGCTTTCTTCTTCCCTCTTCTTCTGCTCAGCTTCTTCCAACTGCGCTGCGAGGCTCTCACTCTACTTTGTGGTATTCTCTACCTGCATTTGTGAGTAGCTGTCTCGTTCTTGGATCTCCTTCATGATTGCCAACTGACAAAGATGTAGCTCCGGCATAGACAACTTGGCATAGTCTATCTCAACTATCATGCTCATCTGCGATCGAGATGCTACGTCAGTTATTATAAGGACTGCACTTGGCACTTACCCTCGGTTGTTTCTGGCTGGCCATTGTCTTGTATCTGGCTGCATGCTTACTGGGGCACTGCTTTATGTAGTGTCGGTTGCTAATCTTTCAGCTAACTCCTTTAGCTCTGTAGTTCGCTGCGCTATGCCAGTGAGCGCATCAAGGTACATAGCTGCAAATTCTGACCATTTGCTGGTTAATACTTCTGTGGACTTCATCAGAGCCTGATCAAGCTCTTCCATCGTCATGGCGGGATCTTTGACAATGTTCTTGCCCTTTAAGACCTTATCTTTCTTTCTGGGCTGAGGCTGAGTCACTTCCTTTGCCTCTGGAGATTTGTGCTTATCTGGGCGATTAGGATCTAAGATGGTCTTGACCGATTCTTCTTCTTCTTCTTCATCTCCTCCATCTCCACCCTGGTCACCTTCGCTCTGCTACGACTCACTTTGTTCTTCACTTTCTTCTGGTGGGTCACTCTGCTGCAGCTGACTAGGCCCGGCACCCACATCTGTTACTAGGGGGACTTGTGTGGTGGGCCTTGTTCCCGCATCCTTCATCCATTTAGCCGACCACTGCTGAACTACTGCAAGGATGTCTTATACGGTTACCACGTATGGTAACTTCCACCATTTGTGCTTGTTATCTGTATGGGCCTAGATGAAGATATGATGAATGTCAGCCCTGAAGTTGGCCACTCCCACATATTGAGAAAATAGCTCATTACTGATCTGCAGTGTTTTCAGGATCTCATATGAGATGCTTATCGAGTAAAAGGTGAACACATAGTTTGTCATCTGCTATAAGGCTTTATCCTGCGAGACCCAAAGAGATGCGTGCCTTGCTGAACCAGGAATTTGTGGAGGAACATCCACAAACTGTGCCTCGGTAGGTTCTCTCCATCCTACCAGTGCAGTAAGCACTATCAACCATGAGTAATGAAAGGGTCTACCTTTCTCCTGTGCATCGCGGACATCTTCAAGGAATTCTCGTGCAATGTACTATGCCCATTTGTAACTGTAGCCTTCGGCATAGTTCGCAGCAATACTGACAATCGAGGCAAGTACTTCATTCAGTCTGCACTTCCGCATTAGCTTGCATGCTAGGAGCTCTGCGGTGAACCGAATGTTTTGGTGCTGAATTGTCGAGGTTTGATATCCTCGCTTTCCTTTCGTCAAGCCAAAGCGGTCCTTCATATGCTACTCCAACTTCGTATGCTTGTGCTTGCCAACGAATTCAATTCCAGGATCAGGCCCTTCCTTCGGCAAGCCTGTAATATTATGAATGAGCTCTCTATCAATAGGAATTCACTGGTTTCCTATCCATAGGTTCCCATCATGCACCAACGCCAATATCTCCTTTACCACCACGGTCACCTGTGTGCTACGACCAAAGTGAGGAACATTCAACATCTTCAGCACCTAGCCATCTCGCTCCAAGCCAGTAGCCCACTGCTGCACTTCAATCAACGTCATTCCATCCTCCGGATAATGGACGGTGTGCAAGTATTTCCCAGGTGTGAACTGTTGAAATTTCCCACGATCATTCGTATCGTGGTCTGCGTCCTTTAGTCGGTCTATTTTCCTTGTCATTGTTCCAACCAACTGCACACCCTGTGGCGGTGAAGGGGTGCGTAATGTGAACTTGGTTGTCCGCCGAGGTGTCTAAACTCCTAGTCGAACAGGTGGAAGATATGGTGGACGCTGCGATGCAATGTTCTCATCCTCACCAAAGTCTTCAAAACCTTCAGGTGGGAGCTTTGCTGAACCATAGGGATTCATCTCAGGATCCTCTGGTGTCTTCCCTGATGGGTTGTGTCTTTCCTCGTTCCGCTTAGAAGGAACTTCTTCTCTAAATTTATTTTTGGTTGATCATGTCTGCATTGGCTAATTCAGTGCTGGGGGAGTCTCTTCGCAAGGTACAGATGTAGGTGGATTTCTCATAAGGTTCTGTAGACCCCTCTGTCTGAATTCTCTCAGCAATTCCTGAACTCCACGATCAGCTGACATGGACTCAACTAAAAAAAATGCGTAATGCGAAATTCGCAGGCCTGGGTGTCTTCTTATAGAATCCAACGACTAAATATGCCATAACTGTGCATTAAAGACACCAAATATGACAGAGCAGTTGTAGATCTTGTCCAAATGGCACTAGATTTCCCAAAATCTCATCATTACAGGTAGTTAATGCAGTTAACGTACTGACGCCGCCAAATCTAATTCTTTTCCAATGGTCGCATTTTTAAGCTTTGACACACTTTTCGTCTTCAGCACAACCACTAACTTTAGCTTCGCCATAATGAGGACCTTCGACACGTCCTGACACTAGCTTCGACAGAGCTTCGAGCTTCGACACTTCGTAAATTCTTCAACAATCTACTGAAGTTCTCTGAGAACAGCTTCATTATAGTCTAGTACCCAATTTCAACTATTCTTGGTACTTAGACTCTTCTTCTTGCTTGTACTTCAGATCAAAGGGGTACAGGCTTGTCCCTGTACTTCTTTAATCTACTTCCATTCACCATGGAGGGAAAAATTTCTCCATTCAATTTAGCTAACTGAACTGCACCGCCATCAGTAACTTTCTGAACTATGTATGGTCCTTTCCAATGTGTCTTGAACTTACCTGGGAACTTCATGAATTTACTGTCATACAAGAGCACAAGATCATCATTCTGGAAATGCTTATTCTTAATGTGTCTATCATGCCATACTTTTTCTCTAGCTTTTTGTACTTGCTGCTGAAAACCTACAATGAATCTGTCTTCTTCTAGTTCCAATATCTTTGCTAGCCTTTCATTCAACATAGCTGGATCATCCATCTCTATGAAGGAAGATATTCTGAGTCTAGGAACAATGTACTCCATGGGCATAACTGCTTCTTGTCCATATACCAGCCTAAAAGGTGTATGGCCTGTCAACTTCTTGCAAGTGGCTCTATAAGCCCATAGTACTGCTAGAATTCTAAGATCCCAATCATTTGTGTTAACATTGCAAACCTTCGTCAAAACGTGCTCTAGAATCTTATTAAAGGCTTCGACAGTTCCATTTGCTTGAGGATGGTAGGAAGTACTCTTCTGATGATATACTTGAAATTCTCCAGTCAATGCTTCAATAGTTTTATTCAGAAAATGTGATCCTTGATCACTCATAAGAATTCTAGGACATCCAAACCTTGACAAGATGTTATCAAAGATGAAATTTGCAGTTGTAACAGCACTACAGTACTTGACTGGTTGAGCTTTGGCCCAACGAGTAAGGTAATCAGTTGCTGTAATAATGTATCTTGCTCCAGATTTCTTTGGAAGGGGATTGATTGGTCCAACAAAATCAATAGCCCACTTGTCGAATGCTTGTAAAGTTACCTGTGGAACCATAGGCATCTCATCCCTCCTGGATGGTTTGCCTGTCCTCTGATAGATATCGCAGCTGTGGCAATACTCTCTTGCATCCTTATGAATTGTGGGCCACCACAACCCAGCTGTCAAAATCTTCTGTGCTGTAGCTTTTCTTGCATAATGACCTCCTGCTGCTCCAGAGTCTGCCTCAGCCAAAATCAATGGCTTTTCATGCTCCAGGACACATCTGCACAGTATTTCATCTGGTCCCATCTTATATAGCTTTCCTGCTGTCAAGGTAAAGTCAGATGCTCTAACCACCAGTTGCTTCTTCTGCTATGTTGTCATCTTAGAGGGTGCAAAACCTGTAGACAAGTACTAAACAATATCCTGAAAATAGTCATCAACCATCTGGATGGCAAACAACTGGGCATCAGGAAGACCTTCATCCAAACTAGTGGGTTCTTCTCCTGACTCGAGCCTCGACAAGTGGTCAGGCCCTAGGTTAAGTCTTCCTGGCTTAACTATGATCTCAAAGTCATACTCCTGAAACAAAATCAGCCATCTGCATATCCTTCCACCTAACACAGGCTTGTTAACCAAATACTTCAAAGCAGAATGGTGAGTGAACATCTTGAAATGAGATCCTAACAAATAATGTCAAAATTTCTGCAAAGCATAAACCATAGCTAGACCTTCTCGTTTTGTCGTAGTATAGTTCTTTTCTGTTGTGGACAATTTTCTACTTGCAAAAGCAATAAGGTGATCAATATTACCTTCACTTGACTCAGCCAATACTACACCTAAAGCAACGGAAGACGCATCGACATGAACATGAAACTCCTTACTCCAGTTAGGGAATACTAAGATAGGGGTAGTTACCATCTTTTCTTTCAAAATATCCAAGCTTTCCTGACATTCAGGTGTCCATTCAAACTTAATATCTTTCTTCAATTTCTTTTCCATAGGGGCTGTAATCTGAGCATATCCTTTAATGAATTTCCTGTAATATCTAGTATGACCAAGTGTAGTGTGAAGTTTCTTAATAGACTTCGGAGGTGGCAAGTTCACAATAATGGCTATCTTCGCAGGATCCACCATCAATTCTTGCTTGCATACAATGTGACCTAGCAGAATTCCAAAAGCTGCACAAAAGATACACTTCTTCAAGTTCAATGAAATCTGATACTGTCTACACTTGTCCAGCATAATTCTTAAACTGGCTATATGGTCTTTCAATAAACCAAAGATAGTCCAATCATCAAAGTAAACTTCTAAGAACTTATGAATAAATTCCTTAAATGCAGATATGACTACTCTGGAAAACATAGCAGGTGCATTCTTCAATCCAAAGGGCATAATAGTATACTGAAAAGATCCCATTTCTGTAGCAAAGGTTGTTTTATGTTGATCCTCTAGAGCAATTCTAATCTGATGGTAACCTGAAAATCCATCAGTGAAAGAATACACTTCTTGACCTCTGACATTGTCTAAAACTTCATCTGTAAAGGGGGTAGGGAAAGGATCGTGTAAACAGGCATCATTCAGCTTCCTCAGATCAGCACAGATTTTGATTTCTCCCTTGGGCTTCTTTTCTTGTACCACCATAGGGCTGACCCATTTGGACTCTTCGACAGGCTCAATGATTCCTGCAGCGAGCATCTTATCTAGCTCCATCCTGACTTTTTCTTTATGCTTAGGGTTCAGCCTATAAGGGCACTGCTTCATAGGCTTAGCATCAGCTTTCAAAGGTATTTTTATCACTCCTATATCACCAAGGATACCTTTCATTTCTAAGAACTTCGTCGGAAATAAGTCCTGATACTCATGGAGAAGTTCAGTCACTTTGCTTACCATTTCTTCGCCCCAATAATCTCCAATGGTAGCATACTTAGGCATTTCTTCTGATCCAATGTTTACTTTCCTTGTCTTCAAGGGCCGAGTTACTTCAGGTTATTCGATTGCTGGTCCATGTACTTTGTAGTGTCCTTCTGACTCAAGAATATTAATGTTGCGCGGGTCATCGTCTTCATCAATGGTGAGATTATAACATTATTTTGCATTAGTTTCTTGTTCCTTCCAATCAGGTTGGTGCTCAGCTATTTCTTTATCATCAAACACCTTAGTATGGATCACCCTAATAACTGCGTCCAAAGTAGGGAAAACCTCATTATTAGAAAATGTAAGTACAAAACTATCAACAAGGCTATCCCAACTTACAGTACCATGGCGAAGCTCAACCTCCGCATACCAGTTCTTTGCTACAGGTTCCAGAGTGTGTACAAACATATGTACCCATTCTTCACAAGGTACATGCTTCCATGCTTCATAACACTGCTCCAAATGTTCCTGAGGGCTAGTCTTACCATTAAATCTAGTTCGCATCTCCTGAGGTTAATCCATGAATCTCAGGCGAAGAAACTTTTGACAAGATCTCCAATTATGAATATACTTTTTATGAGCACTCCACCATTGGGAAGCTGCCGCTCTGAATACTGAATCTAGAGTCTCCATTTTCTGTGAATCTGGTACTTGCTTTGAGAATTGTATAATAAAATCTTCTGGGTCTGTAAAGCCATCAAAAATAGGTAAGACTCTCTTCTATGAGCCAACCCATCTGAGAGACTTGGCAATTCTTGGACATCGATGTCCATGTAGCTCATAAGGTCATTTCTACCAATTCTCTAGGCCTTCGTCTGAATCAGTCATGCAAGAACTGTCACACTGCCAATCCATTATACCTTCAGCAGTAGGGTTAACATAGTCTTCTTATTTAGCTGTGATGTTGTAGATATGATCCAAAACATCTCAATCTTCATCTCTGACTGGCTCTGTATACCTTTCTCCTTGAGAAGGGTCCAATGGTACTATGAATCTCAAGCCTTTCCCTTCAAAATTCATCTGTCTATTCTTAAGGTTGATTACTGCATAATTGTCTATTTCCCATTCAATTCCTAGGAATGCTGGATAGGGGTTGCTATCATCAATTATTTCAATGAATTCAAAATCTGCTAAGGTGCTTACTCCATCAATATCCACTGGTACACTAGGGAATCTTCCCAAGGGCACAATCTTCTACTGATTGGCTAATCTCAACTGTATAGGGGACCATTCAAGGGTAGGTTTTCCCATTTGTTCCCATGTTTTCTTAGTTAGTACATTCACTTCTGATCCTAGGTCTAAAATGATATCAGTCATGTCATAATCTCCTATTTGAGCATGCAATCTCATTTCTCTTTCAGTCCTTCTAACTCTATTAACAACTTTTCCTCTATCAGAGCTTCACTGAGATTTGCAAGACGCGATAACTTTCTGTAACTCATTCAAAGCATTCTGGTTTCTTAATAGCTTCATACAACTCTGTAAAAATGATGTCAGTGTACTTACTTGATCTGGCGAAGCTTCTTGGAACTGTAGGATGTTGTTGCGCAGTTGCTATTGATGTTCTTGGATCAACAAAGTATTTTTTAGCTTCCATAAATGTTCCTTTTTCTCTTCCAACATTGAAGGCTGGAATTTTCTCTGGGGTCTTGCGAACCCAAGCCTCGTCAGACTGTTCATCCTTATTTTGCACCTGCGTCGTAGCTCCACTCCTTGTAACAACATTAATGGCTAGGACAGGTCTTTTTTCTACAGCAATCATCTAAACATTCTGAGTAGGAGCGCCATTTCTTTCTTGTATTTTGGCTATCAACTATGGGCATTGCTCAATCACATGATCGACTGCTCTGCAATATCGACATGTTGTAGTTGGGTTCTGACAGTCTCTAGATATGTGTCCTGCCTAATTACAGTTATAGCAAATAACCTAGCCTCGACCTCTTCCAGGCATACCAACACAACCATGACCTCTGAAATTACCTCGACCACCGCGGTAACCATATCCATCATTTCCTTGTGCATCGGGTTGTACCCTATAAGCATCATAGGTTCGCTCTCTCATTAGGTCAAAGCTGTGACATTCGTCTTCGTTGTGTCCAACTGAATTACAGAACTTGCAATAGGGATTCTTAGGTACTTGAACATATCTCTGCAATAGATGGCAATCTTCAGGTTGATGCTGGCGAGTTGTTCTACAGATCTCACAATATAGGACATTAGGGTTAAATGGGTTCGGTGCACCAGTATTCAAGTAATTCCTTAGTGCAGGACACTGTTCTTTGTCATGATATTTTGTTTTACATCGTGTACACAAAATCTCTTCTCGAAGAGATTTCCCTTTTTTCATGTCACGAAGCTCCAAAGCCATTTCTACTAACTATGCTTGTATTTGAGCTATTCCAGAATTATCTCCAACATGAGCTGTTTCAAGTTTCATAGCAATTTCCAAAGCCTCTTGCTGATTAGCAACCTTCTGTTGCATAAGTGGAGTCCTGATATGAGGCAATAGTGCTACAATGAACCATTATTTATGTTGCTCTGGTCCAATAGTGAAACTAACTTGATCCAACAGAACCTTGAACCTCTAATCAAAGTCCCAAACTGATTCACCTCGCTTTTGCTGAATTTCTTTTAGTTCAGTTATACACTGTGACTCTGATTTAGGCTTCTTGAATTCTTTGATCATTTATTTTTTAATATCATCCAAGGCATAGTTATGAGTACTGGAAAACTTCATAAACCAGGTCAAATCTTGGTCTCTGAAAGAGGTGACCAGCTGTGCTCTTCTTGTATTTTGATCCATAATATTCTTAGCAGTCCAAACAGCTTCGCATAAGAACCAAAAATGCTCAGGATCCTCTGATCCAGTTCCTTTAAAGACTAGGATCTTGATATCATCATTCACCTGGGCCATATTGGATTGAGGGGGGGTGGGGGGGGGGGGGGGGGGGGGAGGGGGGGGGGGGGAATACTGGTAACAGGAGGATGGGAACTTTCTGAGGTAGACTGACCTACGACAGAACTACTCGGGCTAGGTTTACTTTCAGACTAAGACGGGTTCTCAGGGATAACAGATCTTTGCTGTGGAGTTATAGGAGGGTTTCTAGGAGGGTTTCTAACAAAAGGGGTTTCTTCAGATTCAGAGTCTTCTGGACTTAAAGGGGTATAATCGGTATTATGGCCTAGGGTATAGGATCCAAAAGTTCTCTTGTATCTTTTACCACTTCACAGCAAACCACTTTGCTCGTCGAATTCAATTTCGCTTCCAAACATAGGTTAGTAGCAATAAAGCTAGCAGTTTGATTTGATAAGCAATATGCCTTTCTCAGCCAAGAGCATTTTAATTTTCAGATTTAATGAATTCGGGTACTTACCCCTTGGTCCTTTGAAAAACTGTCTTTCTGCTTCGCTGAAAGAAGTATGTGTGTCGATGGCGAACTCCGTCACAAATGCTTCAAGGGTTCGCGTTGTCCAAAAATCAATAGCTCGTGATATCGCGTTGTTCACCCTTTTCAATATATTAACTCTTTCTGGGGTCCAGTTAGGAAATTGATCTTCCTTGAAGTTTGTATTTCTTTCTGTCAACCTAGACAACCACTGGTGCAATTCTATGTGGATACTACCAAATAAAATTTCATAAATATCAGTAAAAACGTACCTTTGCAAGAGTTCGTTTAAGCTACGACGAGGATCCTTATTTTCTTGTTCAACAAATTTCAGATAGGTATCTTCAATCCAGTCACTAATTTCTTTTACTGAGGGCCTCCAAAACATATCCCTCTAGGTACGACGTAGATCCCTCTTAAAGCAGATACTGGTTCAGCTGGCAATGGAACCAATTTGTTGGTGCTTAGGGCAGACCCGGTTTCTAATACTCTTATCTTCTCACCAACAAACAGACCCATAGTGTTGGCCCTTTCGGCAACAACCTGCGAACAGGTTACAGTCTCACCCGAAACAGCTATGGGGTGCCGCAGAATCAGGTTTCTACAAGCAAAAGAGGGATATTACTGTACCTTTAGCCTTAACAAAGATTAATCATGCAATACAGAGCTTCGACATTCACTTAAATAGCTTCGTAGTTTAGATAAAAGGATAGTTTCTCGCTTAACCCTTAACTGGGAATTCACAGCGAAGTTAATACTTAGCAATTTATCTTACTTTATCATTCATCTACTTATCAAATGCATAAAAACATAACAAAAACAACATAAAAGAACCACCACAACACAAGATATACGTGGTTCACCCCCAGTGTAGGGGCTATGTCCACATAACTGTGTTTATATTCAACTCTTTACAACAACACAGTTTTGATCTACGCACTCAGCTGCAGATCTTCTCAATCACCCAAAACTACGCACTCAACTGCAGGATCTGTGCACTCAGCTATAGAATCTTTCTTACAAAACCCTCTACAAACACAGCTGCAGAGGTCATCCACACACTCAGCTGGGAATTAATATTTCTTACAAAACCCTCTGCGCACACAGCTATAGAGGTCTTCCATGCACTCAGCTGGGACTTGACCTTAAACCCTAAAAATAGGCCTTAGCTTCGCATCAAATTATCATCATAACAAAAACGTTCAAAAAAAACCCTTGTCTCCTTTACATAAGTGCCTATTTATACAAGTGCACTATTACAATACCATTGGCTTAAACCATGGGCTCTAACCATGGGTACTAACCATGGGTCATTTACAAAAAGAGGGGCTTCGACCGAACCCCGAAACCCCTAAGACTATTTTGAACCGCAACTCCGCTTACAAGCTTCGCGCCAAAACCACGAAGTTGCCAAAATTAAGGACCTTAAAGGTTCGAACCCCAACAACCTCACCCACACCTGCACTGCCCCACCCAAAAAGGGCTAGCAGCAAAAATGCGAAACCTACTGTAGAGCCACAACAAGTCCCGCCTTGTGCCATCTGCAAACAATAGGGCCACCCAACTCAAAGTTGCCCTGAAATCCCAATGATCCATGCGCATTCAGATGCCATGGAGACAAACAAAAACATCCCCATGGTTGAACTTCCAACCGCATTGATAGTCAGAAACAAGGCATCGAGAACAAACCATGCTTGCGCCCTTTGCAGTTTGTATGGACATTAATCTCACCATTGCCAAGACCTGCCCGAATTTGGAATGGCTCTAGGTGACCTTCATCAACATTCCCTTGAGTCTGAAATCACCTTGATCAAAGAAGTGCAACCCCCACCCCCTTCTTCAGACACCATGTCCATCTACATTATGTCTAGTTCAACTAACCCACTTATCTCCGCCATCATCGATGGTCCATCAGACTTGTTTCTTCCATTGTTTCCCCAGCCACAGCCGCAACCTCAGTCGTAACCTCAACCTCAGTTACTAGGGAAGCAGTGGGGTTCATTCCCACTCAACACGATCCTTTTCCTTTTCCTTTTCCTACCATCTAAGATCGTGAGTAAGTCTATCTTGGCAACCCGTGATCTACGACATTTCACACTGGGAGATCCTATGTGGTACCTTGAACCACCTACCATACCTCTGAGGCCCCAAGATATGTCGAATCATGCCCAGCCAATTGAGATGATGTTGCACATACCTCCATATCCATCAAAGACTCCTCCCGTCTCTAGGACTGCCCCTCTTCCTCCAAAAGAGACTGGAGGCAAGGCAACCAAAGCCACAACTAATACAATTTTCATGATATCTAGCACCAGTTTCCCTTTCACCTCATCGGCTGTGAAATATCCACCTGATCTATCCCAACACCATTTACACGATGACAGAGATATATGTAAGACTGCCTTCAGTTTTACCCCATTCCCTTTAAACCATAGTGTGGAATCGGTTCTTCCCATAGAATACCAGATTTCGTCATCCCGTCTTGCGAATGACCTTCATCTCGGCAAGGGGGCATACCTCTTCGTTGACTCAGACAATCGACTCTTGAAGAAGCCACGCAATGGGCTCCACCTTAAGAGAGTCTATGCCTGATATAACCACTATGAGTCCCTTATAGCATAGTTTTTTTTTTCAACATTTTTTCACCACAAGTTAGGGGTAGCACCATTAGCTACCAATCCAAAGTCACCCGGAACTGGTTCGATACACCTCTCACACCTCCGGGATCAAATATCCTAATGAGACCATCATCTCATGTTTAACAAACAAATTTCAGGACCGTTCCCTGGAAGTTACCTCGATTTACAAGCCACATCATGGTGATACAAGTGTCTTCGGACTTGTACTTGCATCACACTTGCCTACCGCTACTCATGCGGGTTCTCGAGCCACCGCCCTTTAAGGGTTATCGTTTCTATTTTTTTATTTTGTATTTTTAACACATAGCTGCCTTCTCGATCCACCGCACCTAACGCGGACCTCTGGACCACTATCCACAAAATAATTTATTTTTCTTGCATGTATTTGGCATAGAAGTGCCCACAGACTTGCACTCACATCACATGTAGTCAAGTCCATCCACTGCAACACACACACACACTCTCCTGACCTCTATCCGAGAGCCACCTCGATTTGCATGCCTCTGCCACACCGACTCATGAGCCTTTGCCGCGATCTATCCCATGCATGTATTGGTATGTTTGAGAGCCTTTTGCTTTATCCATATGGCACGGATGACCTTTGGATCTCTGTCCACTGTCTTGACATAGGGCACCGCCTGTGCCACCACAATCGGTTGACCACACTGGAGTTTCGTTTAAGCTCTTTTCTGACTCCTTAAAACAATGAAAAGATAGCTGAGCACAACTACTTCCTTTCCCACTTGCTAAAGTATAGGAAAGGGCGTCTACATCGTCTCGTATACCTCCTTTTGCAGACCATGTAGACCATCAATTGAAAAGGACTTCCTTGGCACACTCAAGCCAAGACCGTTCCCCTCTGCATACTTTTATGCTTTCTCGAGCAGAGGGGCTGCTCTTTACAAAAAAGCTCACCACGGGTTGTCGTTAAGCTCTTTTCCAGCCTTCTTATCAAGAAAATATTGCCGAGCAAACTTGGTTTCGTTCATGCTTGTAAAAGTATCTGAATGACCGACCTGTTAGTATAGGTTTAACCTTTTCCGGCCTGATTGGAATACCAACGGTAAAGAAGTCTCTCATCCCCCAAAGGATGAGAGAGCTCTCCTATTTATACTTTTATCCTTTTTTGGGCACAGGAGACTACCAATGAAAAATAGCCCCCACTAGAGTCTTCTTCGTGCTTTCAGACTCTCTAAAATTGAAAGCACCATCGAGCATTTACTTTCTCGGGCTCACCAAAAATCCACGAGATCGTACCACAACGGTTTCCCTAGACACCACCCCACAGAAAAAAGTTTGGAAGCATTCCCACATTGGGTCTCCTTTGTTCACAGTACTCTGCAATGTGTCTTCCTTGGATCCCATCAATATGAAAAGCATCTACCTCCTCCAAGTATTTCCCATTTGCAGTGACATTCCTAGTATTATAGCTATGATCCCATTCCCATGAGTCAAGTTTCATTTGCTGCCTGGTCTGCCCTACCATCATACTCTGAAAAAAGGAAGTTTGAGTCTACCACACTCCCCCTGCCCCTGTTCAATTCTTTCCCTCCCCCCCCATTGACTGGGTCAGTCCGCAGATTGTCTCACACCTTTCGGTTATCTCCCTCGCGCTTCTAGTCAAGGAAACATCATTGCCTTGACAAGGGGCAGGTATCCCTCTGTCGATGATAACACATTTATTCCAGAGGATAGACCCATAGGTCCCTATATCCTGGTTTCATTAACCTCATTGATGAGTTCCTTGGACCACTTGAGAGGAATCCTTAGTGCCTCTTGGGATGGTTGTTTCTCACGTGCTCGACTCCAACTACATCATCGCAATGTTGAGATTTGTACAGGGTTTGGTCCACACAATACTTGGTCGAAGACCTCGGATGTCACCTGAATATAGCACATTGATGAGTCTACTAGAGGGACCTAAATAGGTTATGTCCCTTGTGATTTCCGAGTTGCGTTGGAGATAGTGTTCAGAAGCCCCAGCAGTGCTTCTATATAGATTTATGATTGATGCAGCATACTTGTACCACAGAAACTCTGACTCTCAATCAGCGAGTCCATATAGCTATGTACCGTTCCATATCTAGTAGACCATCATTCATGAAGATATAGAATTCCATGAGAATGCCATGGGTCCAATGTACCAGATCAATATTGTATTCAGCATCACATTGAGGAAACCATTATTGTATCATCAATTGTATATGATTGGCTCTTGTATTTTAGAGCATAGATCAAATTATTCTTTTGACATTGTCATGAGCATGGGGATGCCCGCCTCATCCATATACATGTTACACATTATTTGTATCTCACCCATTGATGGGAACCATATTAATACAAAAACCAAAAGCCACCATGCCCCAGCCCCGACTCCATTAATGCAAAAAAAAACTATTACTTTTAATTTAAAAAATTTGTATTGTAAATCAATTCTAGATATAATCAGTTTTCTTCCATCTCTCTAGAATTTCCCATGCTAATCACTGAAATAACACGCATGCAAAAAAAATTTTAAATAAATATTTTCATGTATTGTTTGTGATAATACTTTCACGACCAATACGTTGAATCGCATCCTACGTCTTTTAATAAAGCTTGTCACTTGTGTGTATACATATAAGAGTAGGGTATAAATGGCATCCTTTCATGGCCCTTTTATCTGAATCATTTTTTGTCAACCAACATTCATTCATTTATTTTAATTGGATCAATTTCTTCCAACGAATATTCATTCATTTATTTTAATTGAATCGATTTCTTCTAACCAACATTCATTTATTTTAATTGGATCAATTTCTTCCAACCAACATTCATTTATTCTAATTGGATCTTACTTTGTTATTCAAATTATTGTACATGTATTTTAATGTAGAAACATTATAATATTCTTTTGTACATTCAATTCAACTCTATGTATATCTATATGCATGCATATGTTATATGTCACTTTAACATAGAGGTTTTTTAATTTCCTTCCTGGAAATTTCATCATATAGTTGAAAATTTATAATGGTAATAGTTTATGAACGAAATTTATTAATGGCATAGACTACCTCCAAGAATTCTTTTTCAGTGACAGTATAATTTAGTTCGGTGGGAGCTAATTTCTTGCTAACAAAGTAAATGGCATAAGATGCTTGGCCCTCTTTTTGGCCTAGGACTCCTCCTATGGCCGTATCAGAAGCATCAGTGGATATATGAAAAGGAAGGGACCAGTCCGGACCCCTAAGTATTGGTGCCACTGATAATTTATCTTTTAAGACTTCAAAAGCACTTTGACAAGCTTCATTCCATTGGAATTATACATCCTTTGTAAGCAACTTAAACATTGGTGTAGCCATTTTAGTGAAATTTTCAATAAAATGATGATAATAGCCTACATGGCCAAGAAAGATCCTTACCTATTTTTGAGTTTTTGGAGAGAGAAGACCAACAACTACTTCTATTTTAGTAGGTTCTACCTTGATTCCTTGGGACGAAACATGATGCCCCAAGACTATAGCTTCTATTAATAACATTTTACATTCTTCTTGACTAAGGGCTAAGTTTTTTTCTTGACATCCAATCAGGACCTTCTCAAGGTTATCAAGGGCCTCTTGAAAGGTATTACCATAGTTTGTAAAATCATCCATGTACAAATCTACATAGTCATGTATAAGATCAGCAAAAGTACTTAACACTCCTCACTGAAAAATGGTAGGTTCTTTACACAAGGCAAATGGAAAAACTCTATAGGTGTATGTTCCCCAAGGGAATGTAAAAGTGGTCTTATCATGATCCTTGGGTGCTGTTAAAATTTGATTGTATCCACTATACCTGCCAATGTTACACACAAATATCATCATCAACATGTGATAAGATCCTAAGCATCCATGTTTTCCCTCATTCCCAAATATTGAAGTGAAAACATTGATCCAGATGTCAAGCTTGCATATAAATCCTAGCACCACTTCTACCCTTAAGCCTAGGAATGGTACCTTCTTCAGCACCACCTACGTTGTGTTGAAGACAGGTGGTGGTACCCCCTTTACTCTTTGTTTGAAGAGCGGTTCTGACCTAGCATCGCTCTGTCATCAAGGAGCAAGAGCGGTTGCCTTGGTAAAAACTGAAAAATAGATACTTCACAAAGCTTCTAGATCAAAAGCTTCATGGCAGGACTTATCGCTATTTACCTAGGTTAATTGAGTTAGAGATACATTCTTTGGGGATCTCCTATCCACCTCACCCACCAAAATATCAACCATCTCTATCCATTTGAGGCCTATAAAAACAGGCTCATACCCCATGGTTGAGGAGAGAGCAAAGTCATGCTGCCATTTTGACATTATGGCCTGATCCATTAAGAGTGAGCATAGAGGATAAATTTGGAGCTATTGGGGATAATAAATCGGTTTTGTGAAGGAGTGCATCAACACTAAGGAACATGTTGTAAACTCTTACATTATTTATCAATGCAAATTTGGCTCCTTTCCCATATACTTGTTATGTATAATCTTGCATGTTTATTACCAGATTCCTTAGTCACCGATATAGATCTATAGACGATGTTCTGGTACTTTTGGTCTTTTGTGTTTGATGTGTTTATGCAGGTATTTTCTTGGAAATATTTTTCCATAGGTGAAGATCCACATCATTCCATCAAAGATCGTATTCTAGGTGTCTGCAGTTTCTAAGAAAAGTCTTACAACCTTGTTGTGAAATATTTGTTCTGGATCTGAACCATTTAGACCAGAGGAACAACTTCTGTCCGCAGAAGGTGCGAAATTCCTAACAACAAATCTGGTGACCATACTGGGGAAGAGCTTTAGAAGATCTGATCTTCCTTAGTCTTCGAACATTTGTCCGAATCCAAACTCCAGCTTTTTATCATTTTAGTCAGATCTACCATCTGACCTAGTTAGGTTTTGGGTTGATATCATCAGATCTCTTCAAATATGACCCATCCTGACTTTCTATGCTCTTTATTACTGTTATTTTATCATTTTTTATGCTAGTTTGCCAAGGTTTAACTTTTTTTTCGCTCTTATTGTGTTCTAGACATTTACAGGGAACTGCATATGTGCAGTGGGTAATAAGCAGTGCCACCGCTTGTGCATAGATATCAAGAAGCGGTGACATCACTTGCGAGTAGTTAGCAAGAAGCGGTGCCTCCTCATAACCGCTCTGTCAACAACCCTCTGGAAGTGGTGCCAGGTAGGTTTTTTCCAGACCTCTACTTTTTCAAAAATTTTAAAGGAAATTTTTGTTTTTGAATTTCTTGTCTTCAGCTGGCATTGTCTATACTTGTTTGCAAATACTTGAGTGTTTCAAATATGAAATTTTTGATGTGGTAAATTTTTGTTTGTTAGAATCAAAAGGCTAGGTTAGGTTCATCATTGTTACTACTTTTATGTTTGTTCATTTTGAAAGGAGTTCTTGGAACCTTTAGCTCAGTTAGATCTCTTCCTGCTATTGGATAATACTAAAAGAAAGACTCGTTTGATTGGTTTGTTTGTTTCCATTTTTTCGTTAAGTTAGTGAAGGACTTTTTTTTACTCTGAAAAAAGAAATATTTTTGGTTGAAATTCATTTGTATTGTTGTTTGAGGAAAAATTGTTGTACCTATGATTAGCCTCATAAGATTTCAGATCTCTAATTTTCTTCCCTTTATTTCATATTGTCATCTCATCAAAAGAAAAAATTAGTAGTTTTAAATTAGATCTTTCTAGTTTAATAGAAAAAAATTGAAAAAATATCGAATATGCTCTTGATTTATTTTTGTCTTTCTTCTTAGGATAGAGATATTACTATTCGGGTACACAGAGTACTCCCAAATACTGAACACCTAAAGCAACCACTTCACACAAATGAATCACAGATCAATACACCGATGTTTGTCACGTGGTTAAAACCCTCAAGAGGGAAACAGTCCATGGCCCCAGCCAAATAGCTACTTGGAGCAATTTATTATGCAAAATAAAGAAATTTACATGAGATTATCATAATCTATCAACTAGCCAAGGACCCCCCATGCTCTTTAAATAGAGATCATGGAACAATCGAGTGTTAAGCCATGGATCAATGGTAGGTATGATCTAAGAGAAGTTGAACCGTCAGATCACTTTATGTCTAGAGCATATCATGACTGTTGGATTAGAATATTTAAAAATGAATACTAATGCAATATAATAAAGAAACACACTTTACATAATGGATATATTACACAAGTTGATATTAACTAACTCCTAAGTGTCTAAATATCCTAACATCCCCCCTTAAGAACAACTTGGGATAGGATTGAAGGATTTATAAAAGTGACACTATTAGGAGAAGGAAGGAGGCATTAGAGCCTATCCCCCCTTAAGGACACATTCCTGAACTCCTAACATAAATCAAAGTTTAGAAAACTTTGCTTCTGTAAGAGACTTGGTGAAGATGTCTGCAACTTGATCATCTGTAGGGAAATAGAGAATTTCAAGAACACGATCATGAACAAGATTTATAATGAAGTTCATGTGTAGCTCAATGTGTTTGCTGCGTTGATGTAGAACTAGATCTTTGGTAAGCTTGATGGCACTTTGATTGTCACACCAAAGTGGAGTAGGCTGCTGCTACTCGAATCCAAACTATGAAAGGATCTGTCAAAGCCATAAATATTCTTGATTGGAATTAACTGCGGATCGATATTCTGCTTCTGTTGAAGAAAGAACAAGAGCTTGTTGTTTCTTACAAGCCCAAGCGACAAGTCCAGATCCTAGAATGAAAACATAACATGCAATAGAATTTCGATCATCAGGATCGTGTGCCCAATCTGAATCAGTGAAACCAACCAACAAAGGTTCCCCCCCTATACTGTAATGAATCCCAAACTGAATTGTACCTCGAATATATCGAAGTATTCTTTTTGCTGCTTTCCAGTGACTTTCATGAGGATTTTGCATATAACGGGAAACACGACCAACGGCAAAGGAAAGGTCAGGATGAGAATGAGTCAAGTATAAAAGACTACCAACAAGCTGAAGATACAAGGTGGCATCTACTTCAGGGGAAGTACAAGTGGCAGGAGGTTTGAATCCAGACTGGAAGGGAGAAGGGGCTAGTTTACAATCTTCCATGTGGAAGCGACGAAGAAGGTCACAAGCATACTTAGATTGGGAAAGAAAGATTCCTTCTTTGGTTTGCAAGACTTGGAGACCAAGAAAATAATGCAAATGTCCTAAGTCTGACATTTCAAAATTTTTCTTAAGATTGGATTTCACATGGTTTATAAGTTTAGGGTCACTACCAGTAAGGATAAGATCATCAACATAAAGAACAAGTATGATGATATGGTTTCCTACTTTCTTGGCATAGACATTGGGGTTAGAATGGCATCTAGAAAAACTAGTGTCAAGGAGAAAGCTATCCATTTTGGCATACCAAGCTCTAGGAGCTTGCTTAAGACCATATAAGGATTTGTTAAGGAGACAGACAAGGCTAGAGTTATCCTGAACATATCCAGGAGGTTTTTCCATGTCAATTTTCTCCTGTAAATCACCATGTAAAAAGGAAGACTTGACATCCATTTGATGGACTTCCCAGTTATGTAAGGCTGGAAGGGAAATAAAAAGGTGGATGGAATTCATTTTTGCAACAGGAGCAAAGGTTTCATTGTATTCAATCCCTTCAACTTGGGAAAAACCTTTGGCAACTAACCTTGCCTTAAGTCTTTCAACACTTCCATTTGATGCATACTTAATTTTGTAGACCCATTTACATCTGACAAGTTTTCTTCTTTTTGGGAGAGGAACAAGATCCCAAGTATCATTCGCTATTAAGGAACGATATTCTTCATCCATAGCTACATCCCAATATGGATTTCCTGAAGCTTCTGCAAAAGTTTATGTATCATGATTTTCGGAAACTTGAGCCAAAAGAGAAGAGGCTCACTGAAACTAAGAAAGTGTTCGACGTTGATCTCTAGGATCACTGGCAATATCACCAGCTACTTCACATGTTGAATGGACCCATCGAGGAAGCATCGATGCTGGTGCAATTGGAGGAACATGAGTAGGTGGAGGTGTATTTTCATCCTCACTGTCATCATCAAAAACTGGAGTTGGAAACCTGTCAAGGAAGTTGGAAGAAGAATAAGAAGAAGAAGGCACAATCGCCGAATCAGGCTCACATGCCAAAGATCGTACACCCGCCAAGTTAGCCTTGCAGGCCAAGAGATTTTCATCAAATTTAACATCTCTTCTAATCATTATATCATGTGAATGGGGCTAAAGAAGTCTATAACTTTTTACATCTTCATAATATCCAACAAATATGCACTTTTCACTTTTAGGCTGCAATGCTTTCTATTTTTCATCCAAAATGTGAGCCCATGCTTCACAACCAAACACATGAAAGTGACTTACATCTGGTTTAATTTTACTCCATGCTTCTTCCAGTGTTATACCTTGTAAAAATTTAGTGGGTGTGCGATTAACTATGTAATTTGCACAATTTATGGCCTCATCCCAATATTGAAGACTTAGTCCCTTAGATTGGATCATGCAATTAGCCATTTCTTTTAAAGTCTGGTTCTTCCGTTCAGCTACACCATTTTGTTGTGGTGTATATGGAACAATGTGTTGTTGTTAGATTCCTTGTTCAATGCAGAAAGTAGTGAACTTGTTGTTAACATATTCTCCTCCATTGTCATATCTTAACTTAATAATTTGATGACCAGATTGTTTTTCAACAAGGGCCTTGTAGGCCAAGAACATGTTAAATACTTCGCTCTTAAGTTTTAGGAAGTAAACCCAAGTGCATCTAGAGTAGTCATCAATGAATTTAAGAAATATTTGAAACCAGAAAAGGATGCATATGGAAGAGGACCACACAAGTCACTATGCACAAGCTCCAAGGGAACCGAGGCGTGCCAAGGGGCATGCTTCTCAAAATTGTCTCGATGATGTTTTCTGACTACACAACCAGAACAAACACCATCCTTGTAAGATACCATTGGAATACTAGTCACCATATTGTCTTTACATAGTTGTTGCAATGAGTGATAATTTAAGCGACCAAATAGCTCATGCCAAAGTTTTCTCAAGTTATCAGTATGAGCAACAAAAACTGAAGGAAAAGGTGATGACCCAAAGTTGTTAAATTTGTACAACCTAGTAATATCATCAACAATTCTAGAAGCAAGGACGTTTTGAGGATTTTTAAAATCCTTGATTACAACTTGGTGAGGTGTAAACGTCACAGTTTTACCTTCACCTGAATGAGTAATTTGATAGGCTGATAACAAATTGCAGGAAATTTTTGGAGCACATAGTACATCACTGAAATGGCCATTTTCTACTGGAACTGTTCCAAATCCTACAACACTTAGAGATCTATCATCACCAATAAATATTTGTTTGGTGTTACATTCATGCATAGTAGAAAAGATGGCTTGATCCTTAGCCATATGATAAGGTGCTCCAGAATCAATGAGCCATTCAATTGAAGTAGAAGAAGAAGATGAAATATAAGAGTAACTAGAAGCAAAAAGTGCATGTCCATGAGAGGTAGATTCTAAAGATGAATCTAGGTTGATGTGGTGCTTCTTCATTGCTGCTTCCAAGGCTGTCATATTCTTGAAACGCTTAGATTCATCATGATTATCTTTCCCACAAAAATTGCAATGACGCTTAGTCTTCTTTCCTTTTCGCTTGGATCCTTTGTCATTTTTTAAAGAAGGAGCTTACTGAGAGGGTTTGGGACCCTTGTTGTTTGGCTTATTATTGTGAAAATTATGTTTCTTGGGAGGCTTGGACTTTTCTTTCTGTTGGGACAATAAGGCTTTCCTAGATGTATCTGCATTGTTAATTATTCCAAGATAAATGAGCTTATCTTGGTCTCTAATTAAGGAATCAGAAAAGGATTCAATACTAGGCTCTTGATAGCCAGCTGCAGTCAAGGATTCTTTCATGGAGTAGAATGTAGATACAAAAATAGAATATGCAGGTCCAAGTTTGGAAAGAATATGATAAATACATTGTTTGTCTTCTTTTTTAATCTTGCATTCTGCACATAAGAGTATAAGAGTTTTATACTTAGATAAATAGTATTGAATGAATGAAAAATCATTTGGATTGAAGGAAATCAACTCATTCTCAAGTTGATGACTCCGAATTTCATTGTGTTTACCAAACATAGATTCCAAATTTTCCCAAGCTATATCAGGTTAATCAATTCCAGATATGTGGAATCGCAAATCAGTAGAGATCGACATCCCAATCAATCCATGAGCTTCATCACATCTATTTTTCCATTTAATTTTCTTATCATCATCAGTGGGTTCGGTTTCTTTTCCTGAGGTTATCCTAAAAAGTCCACTACTTCGTAGAACATCCTCCATACGAGATTTCCATGAGAAATAGTTAGAACTTGTAAGTATAATATCATAAGGGGCGGCCATATTGTAAAATAATGACTAAAAGAACAGAAAATAACTGTTTGTATGCAAAGAGCTAAAAAAAATGCGGCTTAAAAAAAATTGCATTGAAAAATGATTCTAGATGATGAAGTTATTCTTGATCAAAGAAAATGTTGAAGATGTCCCCAATAGTGACGTGGTAGATATTTACTTGAACAACTAAAAAAATGAACCCCCCTCTTCCCAAGATCAACCTTTGACAATCACTTTACAATAAAGTTTCTTTTAAGCGAATCACTTTTGTAGAATAACTGATGTTCACTTTTACAATAATGTTACTTTAAATAGTGCAGCAATAAATTAAAAAACTTAAGTGACTCACTTTTTATTTTATTTTATTTAAGTGAGATGCACTTTTACAATAAAGTAACTTGAAAATAGAAATTGCATGCACTAAAAAGTAGCTTAATAAGACTTGAACTCAAGACCTATTAAGGAATAAAGTAACTTTGGATCAAGTGAGCTAAATTTAAAAGGTACATAAAAAAATGGAAAGAGGAAGGGTTTTTTTTTTTTTACTCTTCTCTCTCGTTCTTGGTGCTTGCCTTTTTTTCCTACAAATCACAAAAAAAAAATGAAAAACAAAAACAATTTTTTTTTCCACGCAATGTGGTTAGATCTTGGTTAGCTTACCCAGGAAGTCTAAATTTTTAAGTTTTCTCGTTGTTTCTGATTTGTTGCGATCGCAAAAGGTGCACAACAAAGAGCATACGTAGCCGAGAAGACAAGAAAAAAACTTTTCCTTTCTGTTTATGATTCGCCACGATCGCACAAGGTGCATGGCAAAGAGCATACACGACTAGGGAAGGCAACAGTCCAAGACTAAAACAATAAAGATCTAATAATAAAACTGATAAAATATGAGAGATTTAAAAAAAAATTAAACAAATCCGTCACTGTAACATTATACCTTCAAATTTGCCGAAATGGGTGTTTCTGGATCAAATGAAAATAGTTTTCGGTGAAACGAATACTATTTCCCACTAGAAACAACGCTCTGGATACAATGGAATAGATCCCATGGGCCACAAATGCACAAAAACTCCAGAACCAGAAACCCTTTCAAAGTTTCGGAAACACCGATTCCAGATCTTGATCAAAACTGAAAGAGGCTCTTCATAAACGCGCTGATACCATGTTCGTGTACACAGGGTACTCCCAAAAGACCGAACACCTAGAGAAACCAATTTACACAAATGAATCACATATCAATACATCGATGTTTGTCACGTGGTTAAAACCCTCGAGACGAAAATAGTCCACGGCCCCAATCAAATAGCTACTTGGAGCAATTTATTATGCAAAAGAAATAAAGTTACATGAGCTTCTCCTAATTGATCAACTAGCCAAGGACCCTCCATGCTCTTTAAATAGATATCATGGACCAATCAGGTGTTAATATACGAATCAATGGTAGGTATGATCTAAGATAAGTTGAACCATCGAATCACTTTATGTCTAGAGCATATCGTGACCGTCAGATTAGAATATTCACAAATGCATACTAATGCATACTAAAGAAACACACTTTACCTAACAGATATATTACACAAGTTGATCATAACTAACTCCTAAGTGTCTAAATATCCTAACACTTACCCTGTCTGCTTACTTTGAAAATATTTGATTTGAAGAAGTATTGTTTTCTTTTATTCTCGGAAAAGGATTGTTTAGTGCAGTTGTTTGGGAAATTTTTGGTTTCAAAGAAAAATACTCTCTCTCCTTCTAGTAATTAGGCATACTCTAAATGGTAAAGTGAATGAACTTGCATTTCATACTTGCATGGGTTTAAATTTCTATCAAAATTCCATGCATTCACCTAATCGTTCACTTTAAAATTAATGGTAGTTATAGGTCTAAAATTGTAAATTAATTTGAGTGATATGTTAGAGACGTATTCAAGCATTGTAAAATGTAGGAGTTGTCCTTACTTTGTTTTCACTACAACTCGAGACTCGCGTAGTTCTTCCATGTACCATCAGTATATCAAATGGCCTTTCACGTACCCTTGAGGTATATAGAAAGGTACTTCACGTACTCTATTGTATATCAAAATGCCCTTTGTGAGCGATTGTGCATTAGACATCACTACTACCGATTTGAGATCCCATGTACCTTGAGTATATTGGGATACCCCACTAGGACACCTTGTCCATCTGAGAAAAACCCTTTGGCCATCTTGTTTGGAGAAATACACCAAAAACAACATTCGAGGAAATTACTACACATGTACCCTTGTGATATATTGCGAGTTCCACCTGCTTGACAATCCTGGTGAGAGACCGACTATTTGAGCTCATCCTATCATTTAAGTTTTCTTGTTGGCCTATAGCTTGGGTAGGAGAAAGTTTTGTGTTTCTTTTCTTAGTTTTGAAACCCTAGGTTAGTTTAGTGACTTATACAATTTGTCTGAGTTTTAGTTGAGACGATCTAGAAGGAATCAAGGCTTACCACTCGATTTTCCTCTTGTTACGGGAGAAAATCCAATGGAAGCCATCGATCAAGGAGCTACAACTAGTTCCCATGAGGAAGAAAATATAGTTGTAGAAAGTGGAAACCAATTCACTTCTTATATTAATCCCTTGGTTCAACAGCCTCCTATGGCTGATACTTCCTTTCATCCACATATGGAAGGACATACCAATAATCCTGATGCTCCTGAGTATGGCTTGGATGCTCGATTTTGGAGAACTTCTATGGCTTAAGCCATTTCCTCATTCAGGGTTAATAGAACCTCTCTTGAACAAACTTATCTAGGTGAAGAAGAATATAGAAAAATCCAAGCATCTATTCACCGTGCACAATATTTTCAAGAGAAAATGCAAAGGCTAGACATAGTTTTGGTCACACCTGCACCTCACACCGAATCTATACCATCTATATTACCCCATAACATAGATACTTAGCCTGTGGCCAAAATTAGAGCTTCTATTGATGGTCATCCAGCATATGTTGAGACTTCTCACAATCTAGGTCAAACCTCCAATTCTGCTACTGCAACTTTGAATTCTAGGTTTGTCTCTAGTTATCCCACACTTTCTATGGCTAGGGGGAAACCTTTAGTTCAAGTAGTGTCTGTACCTTCTAACGTCAAGGGGAAACCCCTTGGGTGACCTATGTTACCCACTAGTGGAACTATTACTAATAATAGGAAAACCTCTGTTGTAGGACAATCTACAGTATATGTTCCTCCCACCAACACAAATATGGTAAGCCCTACTTCAAGTTCAGGTCAACCCTTAGTGGCACAGCCTATAGTAAATCAACCCTCATGGGGTTATGGTTACCCAACAAATCAAATGCCTGTAGCAAACATGAATTACCAACTTACCCCTATAGGAATGTCCTACAATGGAATTCCATACCTTGGGAATGCGTTTACACCATGGAGGAAACCCAACTGGTCTTACATGCCAGCGATGGGAGGAATACCTATTCATACTACTAGAGGTGCCAGAGGACCACCCTATGGATGTCCTCCCCCTGGGGGCCCATGTGTTCCTCTTCCTGGTGGTCCTAGGGGTCTTGGTGGTCCTCCTCTTAGTGGTTCTGGTGGTCCTCCTCCTAGTGGTCCCGGTGGTCCTGGCAGTCCTGGTGGTTCTAGTGGTCCTCCTCCTAATCGTCCTAATGTTCCTAGTGGCCCTGGTGGCCCTAATCCTAGAGGGAAATATTTGGGAGGTTCATCATCTCATCATCATTTTCAACAACTTGTGTATCAGTCAACCTATGGCCCTACTAGTGGATACATGCCTTATCAATACTACTAGTATGTGGATCCTAATCGTCAGTTACCTTTCTTGAAACTTTAGATTTACCTGATTTATCCAAATTGATAAATGATCCCATTCGACATAACCCTTTGTGGCCCGCAATTCCGTTAAAGTTACCATCTGACATTCCAAAATTCGATGGAAAGAAGGGAGATGATCCCAAGTACCATGTTATGACCTTCCATCTATGGTCATCGAATTCCTTGATGGACGATTCTATCTGTTTGAGACTCTTCCAGTGCACATTAACCGGTACAAATACAAAATGGTGCATTGAACTTTAGTTCATTGGAAACTGTATTCCTCACGCACTTTCACCTACCCATTCATTATGAAACAGGTACAGACCTTTTGCCCTCTCTGCGTCAAAATACCTCCACACACATATCCAATCATATCCATGAGTGGAGAAGGCGGAGAAGGATCATTAAAGCTCCTATCTCAGACCAACTCTTAGCTGATTGGTTTACAAAGTCTTTGTTGCCACCCATTTCTCGAGATGTGGCCATGGGAAGTGCTGTCACTAAAGAGTAGGCTATCAGTCGTGCTTAGTATATGGACTTGGTGTATTCCCAATCCAAAACTTTGTATGAACTTATTCCTCAAGCTCCTCGTCCTAGCACGGACCTGGTTAAGCCACTTGCAGAAACTCCTATCGATGGGGTTATCGGTTTGATCCAACCCCCATCAACAACAAAACCTGCTAAGAAATCTAGTGCTTCTACTAATGCTCCTTCTAATCCTATGGTTTCCACCGAGGTGAATGATATTCAAAGTATGCAATCATCTAGTAATCAGAAAAAGGGAAAAGGTAAAAATAAAAAAATCAGAAACCAACAGGAAAATCCCAAGCCTATGGCCCCGGAGAACGACAATAAAGGAAAAAGGAAAGCCAAATATCCTTGCATATTGTGTGGTGGTGATCATTTCACGAAGGAATGTCCCCATCGAGATACAATTAGAAAATTTTTAAATAATAACCCCGCACCAGCAATTCTTACTAATCCTTTTCCTTCTCAGCAACAACTGATAGACCCCATGTCTAACCAAGGAAATTCTAGTTCTACAGAGGAAGTCCGAATCATGTCTTTGGAAAATTTTAGTTTAGCAACTCGTAGTCAGTCATATGACAAGTCTGAGAAGAAGAAAAATGAAAATCCTTCTCTAGATAAAGCTCCTCCTACTGGCTCTCCTACATCCTCGTCTAATGGTCCCCTAGCTATCGAGAAACCTAATCTTGACATGATTTTGCGTCCACCCAAGAGTACTCTTAGAAAGGTTTCTTTTAACCCTAATGCCAAAACTTCACAGTTCTATAATGTTGTTAAAGACCTCGCTCAGGCACCGTGTGCAATGTCTACCTTAGAAGTGCTCCAAAGTTTTCGTACGCAACACAACAACTTATTGACTGCCTTAGCAGCCCTAGACCTGGATAACACAAATTTGATCCATTTCAACATGGAGAACTAGAAATCTAGATTTCTTCACCCACTCACTTTTCAGATCGTAACAAAAGTAGTTGGGAAAAATATCTTTAGGATTGTTCTAGATGAAGGTGCTTCAACCTCAGTTTTGTCTCTATCTTGTTGGAAAGCCTTTGGATCTCCCGAGCTTATGAAGTCACCCACAACCCTAAAATCCTTTGATGGAAGAGATTTCCAACCCCATGCTCTCATGCCAGCACTTTGAGTTGAGCTAGGGGGGGAATATGTTTCCATTCAGGTGGAAGTAGTGGATGCCCCATTAGACTACAATCTTCTCTTAGGAAGAAATTGGTTTTATGCTATGACCGTTGTCGCTTTGACGGTATTTAGAAATCTCAAGTTTCCACATTTGGGAATAATTGTGACAATTGATCAACTTGATTTCTATACTCCGGATGTTACTACCCCTACGGTGAATAACATCCTTGTGCTAGGTCAGTCCCCTCCTCCTTATCAGTCGGTTGGGGTAGGTATGTTGAAGGACACTGCCCTTATGGGTGTGTTCACATCACCTCCTTCTATCACAGACACGACGGCCATCAATATGATCTCTTCGTTTGGATATGATCCCAAGGGTACAAGTTGTTGAGTCATCCTCTCATAGCCAACATGAAGCAGTTTATGATGATATCCAATCCGTTTCCGATGCCCATACAGATGATATTCATCTTGTGGCTTCGGATCCTTACCACCTGCCCTACTGGTTAGAACCCTCTCTTCCTACTTTGGATTATCTCTCCCATAATTTTCTATCCAAAGAGTCCATCATAGAGATCATGAGTATGAGTGAATCAGTATGGGAGGATCATCATCACATATCCTCGTTCCTCCCCAACACTAGTTCGGAGGATAATGATTTTGTATCTCTCTTGGGTACTGATATTCTTGACATTCAGCAACATGTGTGTTGTTGCAATATTCTGAATCTGAAGGCAATCTATGCAACATTACTAAAACAACTTCTATCAACATATCATTCAAGCCTGGAACTATTGAACATGTTCACGTAGGGAAGACTTGTTCAATGGAAAAAACTGAAGAATATAGAGCACTTTTCAAGGAATTCTGAGATACTTTTTCCTAGTCTTATGAAGAAATTATTGGGATAGACCCATCTATTATGGTCCATAAAATTAAAACCTATCCCACAACTAGACCTATCAGGAAGAAATTGCATCAAGTCCATCCTCGGAAGGATGTGGCTATCAAATCTGAAGTTGAAAAAATTCTGAAGGAAGGATTCATTTATCCTATACCCCTGACGGAATGGGTATCTAACATCGTTCCCGTGAACAAAAATCAGGGAACCATTAGAGTTTGCATCGATTTTCGAGACTTGAATAAAGCTTGTCCTAAGGACAATTTTCTGAATCCATGCATCGATCAGATTATCGAAAACTATGCCAGAAGTGTCATCTTCTCATTCATGGATGTATTTTCTGGCTACAATTAGATTGATATATTTCCCACTGATGAGCACAAGACGGTATTTATATTCCCGTGGGGAACCTTCGCCTATAGAAAGTTACCCTTTGGCCTCAAGAGCATTGCATCCATATTCCAACGCACCATGTCCTATGCGTTTCACGACATTAAAAAAATCGTGGAGCTGTACCTTGATGATCTCCCTGTGCATTCACAGCAATGGGAATACCATCCTCAACATCTTAGAGACATTTTCTTGATATGTCTCCATTACAAAATACGGCTGAATCCACACACATGTGTGTTTTTCGTTGAGATGGGATGTCTCTTAGGCTTCGTGGATTCTAAGGATGGAATCTAGATTGATCCATTGAATATTGCTGCTATACTCGCCCTACCTTCCCCAACAAACATTCTTGAGCTCCAAAGTTTGCAAGGGAAGGAAAAATTTCTTCGTCGTTTTTTTTGTAACTTTTTCAGGAAAATGCACGGTTATATGCATCTCCTCAAGAAGGACACTCCATTATTCTAGGATGACCAGGCCTAGTGAGCCTTTGATAATCTTAAGCATGCTATGAATCATTCAACTATGATACACCCCCCAGATTATTCAAATTATTTTCTCTTATATGTTGCTACCTATGCTACTACCATTGGAATGGTTCTAGCCTAGGAGGATCAGAACGACCAAGAACATGTGATATACTACACTAGTAAGAATCTTCTCGATTCTGAAACTCGATACTCACGTGTGGAGAAGTTAACATTGGCTATAGTCATTTCTATCCAAAATATTTGTCATTGCATCTTACTTCGCATGACCACCGTACTTGCAGACCAAAAACTTATTTACTACATCCTAACTCGTCAGGTGCTAGGGGGGAAATATTCCTGTTGGATTGTCATCCTACAGGAGTTTGACCTTGAGTTTTCCAAATATAATTCAAAGAAATCATTGGTCTTTGCAGAGCTGATGTGTGACCTTTCCTGTGCTTTGATGGATTCTGAGCCCAGTGATTCATTCCTGGATGAATTTCTATTCCTGATAAGCATGACCGACCCATGGTATGTATATTTAATCATTTATATCCAAACACAGAGATTTCAGCCCAATATATCTCGTGATGATCGTCGCCTCATCTGTCACCATGCGAAATACTACCTTATATTGAATGATACATTGTACAGTCATGGTATAGATTCCATTCTCTGACGATGCCTCACCCATGAAGAGGTTGAATAGGTTCTCAATGAATTCCACTCTGGAGCATGTGGCGGTCATCTTTCTGGGATGGCTACCACCCAGAAAATCCTTCATTCTAGCTATTTCTGGCCCTCAATATTCAAATATTGTCATGAGGTTGTTAAAAAATTCCCACCCTGCCAACATTCTATCCAAAAAATAGCACCCACCCTGCTTCGTTACACCCCATCATTGCCATTTTTCCTTTTGCCAAATGGGGTATAGATTTTATGCATTGTAAGCCTACCTCAGCTGGGGGGCATGGTTACATCATAGTAGCCGTGGATTATTTCATTAAATGGGATGAGGCTATGCCTACATATGTAGAGGATGGTAAGATTTTCGCCCTCTTCCTCTTCAATCATGTTATAGCTAGGTTCGTAGTTCCACGGTCTATAGTCGTTGATCACAGATCACAATTCCAGAATCAGATGATGGCAGAATTAAGTGCGAAGTTGAGTTTTTGCCATGAAAACTGAACTCCCTATTATCTGTAGGCTAATGGTTAGGTCAAGCACATTACCAAAGTCTTAAAATCTATGTTGCGTCAAATGGTTGGATATCATAAAACCAACTAGCACTAGACTCTTTTATGCTCTCTTAGCTTATAAAACTTCAGTAAAAACAACGACTGGTTTTAGACCCTTCCATTTGGTTTACGGACTAGAAGTTGTCCTACCTATTCGGTGACAGATTCCGTCTTTGAAACTTTCCATTGAAATTCTCCCCAAGACTTACACCGAGGAAGAAATATTTCTATACCTAAACAATTTTGACGAAACTAGACTAGATGCTGCCTTAGTCAATGACACACATAAGAAACGTGTCAAAGTGCAGTATGACAAATCTGTCCAACCTTGTGTTTTTAATGAAGGGGAACTTATTCAGACCTATGATTAGAAACATGATAAACTAGGAAAAGGGAAGCTCGAATCAATGTGGTACAGTCCTTTTATCATTTCTAAGGTTTTAAAGAAAGGGGCCTATGAGATCATAGATTATGACGGAATCCCCTTCGGGAAACCGCGCAATGGGTTGTACCTGAAGAGTTACTATGCCTAGATCACCTGTGTATGGTACCTTGTATATATGTACATTTTTTACTTTCAGTGTGTTTCAGTATTTTCAATATGGTTTTGAGTTTAGTGTTCCAGACTATTTATACCATGTTTTGGTTATGTAGATCAGATAGCCCTTTATGGTTTTGCTGATGGTACTTCCCGTCATACCCTGAACCTTGATTCAGCCTTGGGTTCTATATTCCCCTGCACATTATATAGTTAGTTCAGGAGCGGTTTGTATTGGTATAGCTACCAAAAACATCGTCGAGTATTAGGCAGTAATAGGTCTACTGATTGAAGTTGCATCTCGGGACATTCATGATTTGGTAGTATTCATGGACTTCCAGTTAGTGGTTTGTTATTTAAACCATCTCTATACCATCAGAAACCCCATACTTCTCCATCTCTTCCAGAGAGTGCATCCACTGGATTGGTCATTTGAGGTTATTACTTACAGGCATATCCCTAGGGCAGACAATGCAGTTGCTAGTTCATTCGAAAACTATATCCTAGACTAGTATAGTGCTCATTCATAACTTGGAAATCAAACATGGTTCATCATATTGTAAATAAACAGTAAATAACAAATAAAACTTATGTAAATACATTTTCCATTTGAGACATATAAACACTAGTAATAAAGTCTGCATATA
>LPNX011099292.1:289899-380547 GCA_001517045.1 Pseudotsuga menziesii
GTCTAAGATTTCAGTAATACATCATGCAGGAAACCATCTAGTGATGATCATGATAACACATGATAGCTCGTGCTAATCTACGTAGCAGTTGTCTAAAATGGACTGGAACTCCCGCAGTGTGCCTCTGGTATCTCATCGGGAGGTCATCAATATCTGCATCCAATATATCCAGGGTTAAACTCTCTAGGTTCTCCTCTAACTCTCCCAGCTGGCCATCATCGCAGTGAAAAAATCGAGCTCCCATTCACCTGTCCATTGGGGATGATCCCCCAGGTCATGCTGCACCAACGTCTGCATGATAAAATTTAGGTCTTGTTACTAATAAAAAATATAAAACATGAAAATGCAAAAAATACAATCAACATTTTCCAGTCTTGTTTCTTACCGATGTCCCCCACTATGCACCAGGTGGAAGTGGTATATCAGGGTCACCCTTGAAGTCAGTACCCACATATGCCTAATCCGCAATCATGAGGATCTGTTCATCCAACCAACGTTAAAATCCATCATCGTACTTCACTTTGACTCTACCACCTCCCATACGAGCCATAAGCTCTACCCACCTCAACATATGGGAGTCTCTGAGCCTCATCTCTGTATATATCACTTGGGGCCTCAAGTGGGGCACCCGCTCAAAAAAGAAAGCAAGTTAAGATGGATCCATAGCTGAACTGTTTCAATTCCCCTTACTGACATTTAGTTAGTTGGTCCTTGAAAATCAGAAGTAGTGCCTCTTCCCAATTAAAGAGAGTGGGTGCAATAGCTTTTATGGAATATAGTAAATGTGCTCTAGATGCCTCATGAGGCCCTTGGCTTCCTTCCATCCTCTGAATAGTGAATAGAATGGTGTGGAGGGATCATCCACCACTACCTTTATGGGGATCTTCTTCCCTAAAATCCTAGTACCAACCAGATAATAATAGTTTATCGACTCTTGAGTGGTCACATCCCCTCCTTGGGGACCAGTCAATGAAACATGAGCACCCCGCCTAGACAATCATGTTAGAAAGTATATGTCCTCTACCTCTATGGTCAATACATGAGCTTCAACCTCATAGTACTGTTGTTCAGGGTTCCACATGCGCAGGATATGCTCTAGCAGGAACTCATGGGATATCATACTCGGAGTGCGGAAAAGATTCAAGAGGCCACAACCTCTCAAAGAAACAATGCACCCTGCATTTCCCTCAGCCAGGGAATCATCATTGTTATGTTGGCGTTCTTTCCATATAACCATTTTTTGACGAGATAAAACCTGCCAAAAACAACAAATGGGCTAGTTAAAACCACATTCAATCATCAAAATCATCAAAGAGATTTTATCTTGGCTTGCCCATTTAGTTTTTTATCCTCACGGTCGGCATCGCCTGTCCTCCATTTACACAGAGCAGTGGCATCACCTAATTGAAGCTAAATAGAGGCAGTTTTTATCAGGCACTTCCTGTCCCATAAGGGGCAGGAGAGGTGCCCGCAATTTGGATTTAGGGATTGCTCAAAGACCCCTGAAATCCAATCCAAAACAAAAATGGAAATAATAGAATGAAAGAGCAGGGTTCTAGCATCTACCTGGCTCTGACGGTACTCGAAACAGACGGTGGATGCTCCTATAATATATGGCTGAAGATCTGGCTCCAAAAGTCTCCCAAATGCTCTCAAAAATTGGTAAATAGTAAAATGACTTGTTTTTTACTATTCAATTAGATTTTAAATATATTTTTAGGGTTTTTTCACACTATTATTAATATTTTTAAATCATTGTGATATGGAAACACCCTTTAATATAGTTTATAAAGTCATTTATTCGAATGTTTAGGAGACTAATGGAATTTTCTAAGTCTTGCAGGGATGAAAAGATAAACATTAGTGTCTATGGAGTTGTTTGTTTTTTACTTTTTCGTACTTCCAGAAAATGGAAAAAGTCCCTGAGCGGTTGTTTCGACACTTTGGTCACGCTCTTAGAACTAAGTATCAAATTCCCGAGTCTTTTTTTTATTCTTTCATGAAAAAGAAACCTATGAAGTCTCCTTTAAAATCTTATCGGACTCCCTAAATATGAAACAATTGTCGAGCACTTATCTATTTCATACTCGTAAAAGTATTTGAAGAGTCGTCTCTCCGACGGTAGGTTATCTCTTTTTCGGTTTGGACAGACTATTTACGAAAAAGGAACAATCCAACCAATCATGACTAGAAGAGTTGTCTTGGGTATTATTTTATACTTTTTCTATCCCTGGAGACTAAATCATGAAAAAGGACCCTTTGGAGTTTTATTCTGTCTTCATTCAAACTCTCTAAACATGAATGATACCGAGTTTGCTTTCACTGGACTCAATAAACTAAACACTGAGAGACCCATTCAGGGAAGGAACCCCTCTTTTCTCAGGTTCGTGAAATATATGAGAATGGACTTGTATTTGGATGAGCTAAAACGAGTGTTTGTTACCCTCTTTGGACTCGTAAAAATGAAAAGAGGCACTCATCAATCATGATGGGGAAATTAAGGGAAGTGAATCAGTTATTTTTGCAAATAAATGGGTTGTTTGTCACCTTTGAACATGGCAATTGTCTGCATATCATTCAGTCAATTGGGTATTCAGCTGACTTACAAGACGATCCAATTTCATGAGTCATGTAACTCCTTTGAGTTGTTTCAAAAGAATGCATTGTACATTTTTGTATTGTGTTCCGAATCATCGAGTCAATACTTCCAAGTCTTTTGTCGTGCCACCAGATGTTCAAAGGGATTAAGAAGTTTACCTCTACAGTCAAAACAACCTTTGTGTCAATAGTTTTGAGTCAGTCCTATGGTTACATTATCTACAAAATTCCAAAACTTTGTTTTGAGTTTCATGTCATCGATGTGGGATTCATCATGGACCTCCTTCGACAAGACTATTCCTATTGACATCAACTCATCATCCGATAAATAGTATTAGAAACAAGTTTAGTACCTTGAGACCTGTATGCCTCAATGACAGATTCTCTTGCTCTCAACATAGGTTCACATCATTGACCTTTGATCAAGATACTCAACTAAGTGTTCAACATCAATTCATCTATTCGCACTTAGTAGATTGTACTAGGGTACCTTGGGAATCATTGACATTAATGGTGATCTCCCTCACACTTATTAATGGTTCACATCATTAACTGGTAATCAAGTGGTTTCTACCATGTTTGACTTCAGATCATTGTAATCACATGGATAGAATCGTACTTTGTGGAAGACGAGACGAAGACCCTGGGTGTTAGTATGAAATCACTCATAAATTTCTCCCCAAGTTGCGATGGAGTATATTGTATGAAGTACCAGCATGGATCCATATTTATATGGTCATGGCTATGCTCAAATTTGCATCTGTATGCCATAGATCTACATTGTATGTCTGGTATCTATGTCCAAGTTCGAGTTCTTTATCAAATGAATCTACGTTTTATTCTAGTAGCCATGTTTGTTAATATCTCCCATGGATCTGCCTTGTATTGGATTGCAGCCATGGTGAAGACACGTTTGCTCGTGAGTCAAAAGTATAGATGTATTGCAAATGCCTGGTTGATGTTGATCTCCGATCAAGACGAATCTTGCCTCAAAGTGATAACTTGCTCTATCAAAGCTCTTGCCTATCGTATCCCTCTAGCCTCATGCTTTGGGGGGCATTATGTTACACCCAAATATCCTCATCAACATGTGATAAGATCCTAAAAATTCATGTTTTCCCTCATTCCCAAATATTGAAGTGAAAACATTGATCCAGATGTCAATCTTGCATATAAAAACCTAGCACCGCTTCTACCCTTAAGCCTAGGAGTGGTACCTTCTTTAGCACCTCCTCAGTTGTGTTGAAGACAAGAGGTTGCACCCCCTTTACTCTTTGTTTGAAGAGCGGTTCTTCCCTGGAACTGCTCTGTCATCAAGGAGTAGGAGCGGTGCCCTTGGTAAAAAGTGAAAAAGAGAGACTTCACGAAGCTTCTAGATCAAAAGATTCGTGGAAGGCCTTATCCCTATTCACCTAGGTCAGTTGAGCTTGAGATCCATTATTTGGGGATCTCATAGCCACCTCACCCACCAAAATATCAACCATCTCTATCCATTTGAGGCCTATAAAAATAGGCTCATACCCCATGGTTGAGGAGAGAGCAAATTCATGCTACCATTTTGACATTATGTCCTGATCTATTAAGAGTGAGCATAGAGGAGCAAGTTGGAGCCATTGGGGATAACACATCGGTTTTGTGGAGGAGTGCATCAAAACTAAGGCATGGCTTGTAAAATATTACATTATTTATCATTGCAAAGTTGGTTCCTTTCACATATACTTGTTATGTATAATCTTACATGTTTATTATCAGATTCCTTAGTCACCGATATAGATCTATAGATGATGTTTTGGTACTTTTGATCTTTTTTGTTTGATGTGTTTATGCAGGTATTTACTTGGAGATATTTATCCATAGGTGAAGAGCCACACCATTCCATCAAAGATCATATTCCAAGTGTCTGTAGTTTCTAGGAAAAGCCTTTCCAAACTTCTTATGAAATATTTGTTCTGGATATGAACCATTCAGACCAGAGGAACAAATTTTGTCCACAGAAGGTGCGAAATTCCTAACAATAGTCAGGAAAGGAAAAATATTTCTTACCAGAAAGAGTATCTAGAACTTGATCAATAAAGGGTAAAGGGAAGTAGTCTTTAAGAGTGGCCTTATTCAACTATCTAAAACTAACACAAATACGCCATTTCCTTGTGACTTTATTTGGGACTACCACTAGAAGAGACACCCATTTACTGTCAGAGATAGGATATATGAAACCAACATTGAGAATTTTTTGTAGCTCCTCTTTCAGTATATCTTTAAAAGGAGGGTTCATCATCCTCTGAGGCTTCCTTATAGGGGATATACTGGCACCCATGTAAATATTGTGAATACTAGTGTTAAGGTGTATACCTTTCATGTCAGTGTATTCCAATGCAAATGCTCCAGATTGGATTTTAAGGACCTTAAGCAATTGTTCTTGTTGACTCTCGGTTAACCCTACATTTATATGTAAAAATTTTCCAGGGTTAACCTCAGAAGGCATGGTATAAGACCCCATATTCTATTAAATTGCAAAGACACATGGTGTATTCACGAATGTTGAGAGGGCCATATTTTCATGAAACTCATCCCAAAAGTTTGATCAAGTTGAGCAAAAGAATAAGGAAACTCTATACAAGTTGATGAAGAGATAAATTGGTTTAACACATTCTCAGTAGTCTGCTCCTGAAGTGCTCAAGAGTAGTCACTAGGAAAGAAGAGATCTTCAATATTTTCATCCCCAAAGGGGCAATCTAACCACCACAAGTTTTTTAGTTACCGGTTGTGTTGGGGGGTATAAATCCATTTTTTGTGTAGACAACCCATTAGAACTAGTCATTTCCCCATCCCTACATCCTATGAAGGCGTTGGCAGTATCCAACCATGGTCTTCCCAGTATAATAGGATTCTCTTTAGAAGGGTCCTTTGATTCTACTACCATGAAATCAAAAGGATATTCCCATGAGGCTACTAATACAACAATGTCATCTAGAACTCCAACAGGTTTTACCATAGTATGGTCTGCTAGTTCTAGAATTGAGGGGGTCAGTCGAATAAATTGTCCCAACTGTAAAGCTTCTAAGACTGTAGTGGTCATCATATTAATGGCAGATCCTAAATCGATAAGTGTATTATCTATGGAGGTATTATTTACAATAACAGTTACTACTGGGGCCCTTGGATTTGTATATTTAGCAATCTGAGACTAGTCTATAATACACTCAAACATCTCTCCTATAACATGAATTGTTAGGGGGTCCTTCTGTTTCTTTCTTGGGCATTTAATACATAGTTCCTTTATTACCTTGTTGTAAATTGGTATATCCTTAATAGCTCGCAATAGACGAATTTTGACACATATATTATTTAGTTCATTCAAAATGTCATACTCAAGATGGACTATAGGTTTTTCTATGCTAATTGTTCTGGAAATGGAGGAATCCTTTGTTCCTAAATGGGTTATTTCTGCAAATGGGTATGCATTGAAATATTTGGAAAATCCTACAGAATAGTATTATTCATGACTTCATTAGGATCTTCTACTTCTTCATTTTCCTCATGAATGACAACTGATGACTTGGGTTTGTTATTCACAACTCTTCCAGATCATAATTGTATCTCATGTACAAGTACAGTCTAAATAACGTAGGATGGAAGAGTAACTCAATGTTGTTAATATCTTGAGTTGGCTTATTATTTTGATTAGGTATCAGTTGTGTGGGTAATAATGTAGGTCATGGAGGGTTTTTATTTTGGAAATGATGAGGTTGTTGGGTAATAAGAGGGACTGGAGGCACAAATCCTTGTAACAATGGCTAGGTATTGGCTGAATGGTGAAGATAAGGATGAGTAGATACATGTGGTGACTGGGGGTAGCACTGTCCCCTCCACCCTTGTAGCCAATTCTATTGCTGAGTAAATTGAGGAGGAGGAGGATACTGGGGTGGCTAATGCTACCAACTTGCAGCGTTCCAATGTTGAGGAGGTTGGTAGGGTTGGTAATAAGGTGGGGGTTGTGGTGACAAATTCTGATATGGTTGGGGGCCCCTTGGTTTCCAAGGAGGCCTCCTCTAGGTTTCACCAATGTCCCCACTTTTATATATGCCTTGTAACCCTGTAATGATGGGAAATCGTCTATTGGATTCTCTTTCGTACAGATATGACATACGGAGATGTTATTTAATGGGAATTTCCATTGGGGATGTTTAGTTATGCATATTTGAAAAAATATGCTCATCGATGCAAGTTCCTCTTCTTGTCTTTTTCTTAGCTTGTAACGCATCTACTTGGGAAACCATTGCTCCTAAAATATCAGTTTTGAAATTTTCCAATAGGTTTCCTAACTCTATCCTTGTGACTCCTCCCGAACTAGGAGTATTTCCTTTTAGATTCCTATTATAAGGTTCTCGAAGATTCCTCCCAACTTCCCCCCTACTTCTAGAGTAATTTCTACACATCTCCCCAATTTGTGCGAAAGATCTATGGGATACATCACCAGATGCCATGATATTAAGGCTTTCTACCAGGTCTTCTGAGATTCCCTTAAGGAAGAGTGTTCGTACTACATCTTCTCAAAGATCATTATGTTTAGATTTATGTAGTGTATAAATAAATATTTCGATATAGTCTTCCAAGCTCTTGTCTTCAAGTTGCTGTATCTTAAAAATATCGTTTCGAGAATTTCTGGGTTTGCAATACTCTTGATACTTACACAAGAATGTAGTTGTCATATCTTCCCAAGTCCTGATACTATATTCTCCTAATCCCATGAACCATCATAAAGCAGAGTCTTTTAGTGTATTAGGAAAGAGTTTTAATTTGTGAGCATCTTGTAGATAGTTATAACTTCTATAGAGGATGTCAAATTCGAACAAAAATGTGACGGGGTCTTCATTGCTCTTCCCATAGAATGTAGGTAAGGAGGAAGGGGGTATGTTATTCATATTTACATCTTGTGCAGTGTTTAAAATAGGGAACTCGGAGGTAGTCTTAGTTTGATTTTCTCCTCCCCCTTCATTATTTCTAACCTCATCGTGATCTTCATTCTCTCCTCGTCTATCCATGTAGGTTTGATTCCTAAAGAGTGTAAACCTAGGAGGATCCTTTCAAGGTGATAATGGGTCATCTCAACGTTCTTTTTTGGGGGAGATCTTCCTTCAATCAACCGTACTCTTATTAGGTCCTATAGGGATGGTAGGTACTACTGTGGAGGTTTCAATTTGTGAAATAAATGTAGCTGTTGAGCTACCAAAGAGAGATTGTACTTGGGCAGGATCAATGAAATTAACAAAGTTAGGATCCCCTACTAACAAGAAAGTTGTATTGTTTGGTTTTTGCACTAGTGGAGGATTGAGGATTTCCAATGGCTGACCCTCTTGGAATTCTTTAGAAATGAGGTCCTTAGGATTTCCCGCCAGGATTTATTCATCGTCTATGGTTTCTCCTATAAAGTATTTAGATGTCCAAGTAGAACTACTTCCTATGTGGGTTCTTCGATACCTTTCTGCTGAGTTAGTGGTTGGGATATTTTGTCCCCTATAAAGTTTGGTAGGAATTTTAATAAGGTTTTGAGAACTAGTTCTAACGTATCTACCCTTAGAATCTCTAGGTCTATTCATGAAAAACTAAACTAAAGGAAAACCTATGCTACTAGTACTGCTACTGCTAGATTTGGGGGCACCTTTTATAAAAGATGCATAGATTCTTACCTCTCATCTTACTGCCCCCCCAACACCATCCTATTACTAAACTTCATTAGGAAATTCTATCTATTCTACCTTGCTGAGCAACTCCCTGGCAACGCCGCCAAAAATGTTGGGTGTTATAATGCCTTAATTAATTCACCAAATATTGAATTATCTACCGAGGTTGGTAAACTTAGTGTTGACATACAATATATGCGAAGGTAAAGGGGTTCCTAGGGTGTTGTGTAAATATTTTAACAAAGAAAAGATCGAAAGATCTTTCAAAATGAAAAACCAAGTCAAACTCCTAGAAATTCAACTATTAAGGTCATTAAACCGGAACAAAGTATTAGACTAGAGCAGTATCAACCTATACTACTCTACTCTATAAACAAATACTAAAAAGTAAAGATATAAACAATACTACTCTAAGAAAGTAAACTTACTATTAATCAACTATTCCACTTCTTAATCTAAGAGTTAGAAAGCTTCATAAACAACTTCAGAAACTAACTATACAAGGAATTATAATATTGGAAACAAGATTACAACAACTGGATTTACTTTACGAACTTAAACAACTAAACTATATATCCAACTAACAAATATACATAACGGTCAAACTAAACTATCTAGTTCCACTCTCCTTGGGGGTTCTGAGGATATGCATTCATTGTGATTGGAACTGGAGAAGGAGTAGTGTTAAAATGGCTTTCAAAAGAAGTAAAAAAACTGAATGGGATTAAATCTAATTTAACTTCTACAAATATGTGCAAACTAAGGAATGTCCAATTACAGGTGATGGTAAACATGGTGATTTATTACATAAGGAAATGACTCTTAATTAAGGAATATGTTATAAACAATTAATCTATTAAGAAAAAATATTCTTTTTAAGTATTACTTTTATAAATAAATAATTCTTATATGAAACAGATGCAAGGGAAAATCTAACTTATAAACAAGTAAAAAATTAATGAAAGAAGCAAGTAGAAAACTTAATAAAGAAAACTTGATTAAGAAAGCAAGTAGAAAACTTATTAAAGAAAACTTGATAAGGAAGCTCCTCTAAACAAAAAGATATACACAAAGGTAAACTAGACTGGAGATATACCTATCAAACATTATAACAGTAATAAACTTAAGAAAATCAGAAACCAAAGAAACAGAACAGAGCATAATTTGAAGCATAGTAAGGTAAGAGGAAGTGAAAGATAAGGAGCAAACTTGATAAATAATTTGAATAATATAATCTGAGGTTCTAATGGTAAATATAACCATTATCTAATTACCAAAATAGAACAGAATTCAAAAGCAAAAGAAACATAACCTTTAAACGGGCTTAAAAAAAAATGGTAACATCAAAGGTTGAATGAAGGACTAGATAATAGACTAAACAGATGGTTTGAATGAAAGGCTGAACATGAAGTATGAATAATAGTTTGTATACAAAAACCAGTGGAAAGTGGCCTAAATGATCTAATTATCAGCTGATTTTGTGCATATGGAAACAAGATGCATAAAAGACAGTAAGTAAACTTATTCAGTAATAAAACTAGCAATGAAAAGACTTATGCTAATTCATGCTTATAAAGAAACTATTGGTTATAAAACAAACTGTCACGTCCCCTCCCGTCAATCCGATGCAAGGGAGAAAACATGACCCAACATCCCAGGATTAGCTTTCAATCTCAACCCCATCCATCAGTAATAAATGCATGGATAAATAAAATATTATGCATGTAGATCATTCTTAATACACATAGCGGAATTACACACTATCCACACACCATTTCATCATGCATCTCAATATAAACACAACGAAATAAACATAATAACACACACACAGAAGGGAGTACATCAGCCTATTTCCTTCCAGGAAGAAAAATGATACAACCATACAATAATCAATCCCATTCTCATGCTATGCATAGGATTCATGTCTACTAGCTGAAGATAATCATATCATTCAATTAAACCAAGTAATTAGACATGCAGAACATAATACAAAATGATCACAATTTAAACCACAGAGAATACTTATCTTTAAGATGAAACTATCCAACAAATGGCTATGTGAGAGAAACGTTCCACCCAACCATAGATCTCTATCCATCCTATATTCTTTCGGCTGAGATATCAACCCTGAGCTAGGATGTGTATCCACTAAGGAGGAACTAAATAGGCTCACTCATAGCCATGGTTTCACTCAACCAATCATGCTAACACATAGTTTGGTTTATCAAGCATGCAATAAAAAAGGAGGAGGATGTTGAGCTAGTGAGATCAATCATAGAGCTACAGACATATCAAGCTAAATTCAATCAATCCAATGCTTTGTTCCAACATTCACACTTGGATTTCTCACAATTCTTCCATCAAATAAATCTATCTCGTCACTGGATTTCTGGGCTATAAAACCTGCATTTTCCAATGGATTTCAGGGTATTTAATACTCTCAAATTCACCCCAAGTTTCATATCTATCCATCCCCCATTGGATTTTACTGTCAAATACCAATTCTGGGCATTTTTGGCTCTTCGAAATGTGGGATCTTGCAAAGTTGCGATTTTGGGTTTTCTTCTCACTGTTGGGCATGTGTAATGGATGGAAACTGAAACTTCCATTATCCATAATGGAATGGGAATGACAAACTGAACCCATACACTGTCGAAAACCTATGGTTCAATCCCACACCCCTTCACCACTCCCTAGTGGATACACATGGCCCATTCTCATTAGTTGCTTCCATAGCCAGTTTTGGTATTTTATTGCATGATGTTTATTTACATAGTTTTTACAATGTTCCATGGATTAATTGTCAAAACCCCAAATTTTCCGAAAAATTTAATTTTTTTTTAAATGCATATAATTTCAATAAATGCAGTCACTAATTGTTTGATTAGTTATATGTTACTAAATTCATATCTGAATTATCTTTTGATTATGCTTATCTTTATAGAACATTTTCTTTTCAATTACTGACTTGATTTCTTCTTGCGACCACAAGGTGGGATTGTCATGAAAAATTGGGCTTACTTAGCTTCCGAGCTAATGCAGAAGTTTTCCTTCTCTTACAGATATACAGGTAAGAGGTTCGAGTGCTGCTAACGAAATTCTAAAGTATTCAATAAAGATTCGTTGCACAAAAAAAATAATTCAATAGAAGAATATTCATGCTAGTCAGATTTCTCAAGCTTATAGAGGTAAAGCATTAAACTGTGATTCCTTTTAAGATCTTACTGATATAAAATTGAATTCTACTAGTAAACATGACAACTATTTTTCCTTCATAAAGGCAGGATTTAATATTCCTACGAAGTACTAAACCATTTGATGTTCATACTAATTGCAAGTGTAAAATTCATTAAATATTTCTTTACTAGCACAGTAAGTATGGCAGGATCACAAAGTCAAAGATCTAATTTTAATTGTTCATAATTACTGGATCACGCCATGATTGAATTGGTTGCTGCAAGTGTAAAATGATAAGGGGTTTACGTACCTAACTTCCACTTTCTTTACTTCAAATTTTTAAAGGGGTTTTACTACTTTAATACCAGCCACCTTTAAAGACTTTCATTAGTGATTAAAGATCTGAGTTGCTTGGGAACTATATCTCCTCCAAGGTCAAGAATTAGATGTTAAGCTTATTGAACGTCTTAAGATTTACTACACTCAAATACAAACTATATGAGTTTTATAACTATACCAACAAGCAAAAGGGTTAAACTTAACAAAATTTCATTATCATAAATGATTCTATAACACCTTTCATAACCTATGAGCTTATCCTTGTCAAAGACTATTTGTCATAAAATGACTCTACAACTAGTGATTGAGTTATTATTTTACAAAGTAAAAAGAAAGTCCAAAGGATAAACACTAAGGTCAAAGAATAAAATCATGATCATGATCGAATTAATACTTAACTTGATTCCTATAGTTTTATAGTCTCTATACAATTATTTCCTTAACTTTCTTTTATGAACTAGGGTAAATATATAGTATAGAAAATCGGTTTATAAAATAAAGGTCGCGCCAAGGTAACTATTAATTCTCTTCGCTCTTGTAACATATCAACAAACATGATAATCTTCCATGTGTATAAGTGCTAGATCATACAATGGATAAGGTTCCACGTTAAAATGTTTTCCAAACATCATTCTAAGGTTTATGCGATTGATTTTTATAATGCAGGTGGTTGACCAACCTTGTAGAACTTTCACGATATGATTTGGGTTGCAAATCATTGGAAATTTTGTTCGTGGAACTATTGCGTTCCTACCCACTGCATGCTAATTATTAAAGTGATACGTGGGCTCTTTCCAGCCAAGTATTTGCAGGTTAAAAAGGTTGACTCGAACCCTAGCTCAACATTCTTTCGTTGCCTTCGAGCCTCCTGCCGCTCTGCAAAAACTTCCCTGTCCGCTCCGTCGCTTGCACTGTCTGCTAGTAGTTGTTTTGCTGGTTATACTCCTCGTGGGTTCGTCCACTGCAATGTAAGGAATTTGCTGTAACCATCATTTTTTTGTTTGTGCATTGGTCAATGTTGATTCTTTAGGTTTTTTCCATCTTGCACCCTCTTTACTGTGTAGAGTCTTCGCTTAGCATTAGTGTTGCGAATTCGTTGGCTTTCGCCTCAGGGCTGCTGTGCATAAGGGTTTGTCGCCATGTAATACCTTTGATAGAGTATGAAGAGGTGACCGAGCCTAAAATAGATGTTGTACTTGATGTTATTGCTCTCTGTCATGACTGGTTGCTTTTCGTGCTAGCGAACTCCTTCTCCTTTGCTGTAAATGAAGGGTTTACCTTTCCCCATGCTGGTGGTTGTTTTGCTGCTCTTCAGTGGTCATATTTACGTTAGACTTTAAGGTAATATATAGGGTTTACCCTTTTCTTTTCCTTTCAGAATAGTTTATTTAAACAATAATTTACATAGTTTTTAACATTACACTCTTCCTTCTTGACTGGGTTGGCCTGCTCTCCTCGGCGTGGAAAGTACAAGACTGCGATGACTATCTGCTCACGGTAAGCCTGGATTTAACCACGACATCTTCCTCCTTGTTGGTCCTTTAGGGACAGTCATGGGTTTGGCCTTCGTGGTTTGTAACCCTCGCGGTTATCTTGGTTCAGTTTAATGAACCTGTTTATTGCTATTAAGAGGTTCGACCCTTCGTTTAGTATGGGATCTTCGGATGAGGTCGAGACTGTGGTTTTGAGTTTTTATTTATTTACTGTGTAATGTATATATATATATAAACCTATTTGTACAGGCTGTAAAATACTCATTTTGGATATGTTGCTTAGCCGAGAGGTGTAAAGGAGATAAAACTCTTTCCTTTTTTATGAACCTCAATGCATACTTAAATTTTGACAGGGTTTTACCATGAACTTGGAGCTATAAAAATGTCCAAACAGTCTTCTTGAAATATATATTTTGTTTACAGTACAGTTTTGAATCAATATGTTGTGTAAGCTCGGCTTAGTAAGCCTATCTGAGTTCGAATACTTCAAATTCTTGTAATTTAATATATACTTAAATTTACTCTCTATAAATTATTTAGATTATTAACAGGTAGGGTTTCCTGTACATGGTTAATATATTGATTTATTTTATTATTCAAGGAATTTGTATATGTTGTTATATTGTTCATACTTTTCGAAATATAAAGTCTTAATGTTTTTAAAAGAATTCTTTATGTATCTGTCAGTTATAGTTTGGGTACAGGATTTGCATTTTATTAAGATAAGAAAATTTTATTTATTTATACAATAAAAATGTTAAAATGTTCTTCTAATGTACATATTAGAAAGTATACTATTATTATTATAATAGTAGGTATACTGTTACTATTATAGTAAAAAGGTTATTGTTTCTGTGAGTACTATTACTTTCATAGTTATTATATCTAGTTGATTTTGTAAAAGTATAAAGAATAGTATTCTGTTATTTATTTCTTATGATGTCTGTGCTAAATACTTTATAAAAGTTTTCTTAATATTTAATTTATCTTATTATGTTATGATGTTAATAAAAAAAAATTAAACATTCTACAGGCCATTTATAATTTATCTCGTATATGTATATATATACTTTGCAATATTTATTTAAACTGCTATAAAAGCTTAGATTGTTAACTACAGACCTCGTTCAAGCTCAGCTAGGTAAAATAAATGCAGAAACTAGATAAATTTACAGCTGTATGCAGATTATAAACAAACTAGTGTTCTTTCAGAATAAATTCATAGTTTTGTTATTACTACTTACAGATTTCTTTTCTATACATTCTATAATATAACATCTGGGCAATAATAACTGTAGAAGAAAATCATTTCTATTCATTCTGTAACTACATACTTTAGCTAGTAATTTCTTTACTCAGTTTCAAATAATACAGTAACATTTCTGGAATAGAAACTATACAGAAAACCTGTGTACTCATTTGAGTCTAGTTCTGTTAGTAAGAAAAACAAAAATACAATTTCTTTCCTTGTTCTAAAATCTAACATGATGACTTAAGTCTAATCCTAACTCTACCTCTTTTACAGAATGCTATTGCTCTGACAGTAAATAAAAGTATGCAATTCTTTAAACAAACTAACAATTTATCATATAATTGCATCCTACTATCTTAATTCATAATTCCACCCCTGTGCTGGAGTACGGTCTGGTAACTCCAGGGGAGGAAAAACACAGACGGGGTTTTATTTCTCATCAAAATGATTCTAATTAATAAACAAACTGAGAACACTTCCATGACTAAACCCTCTAAGTTTCTACATCATAAACTGTAACATAACATTCATTCATACACAGATATTAAAACACAAATTATTAAATAGTAGAACCTGTTATGGACGTTGGACAACAACAGCAATGGGAGGTCGTTCCTCCCTACCAATTCCTGGAGAGCGCTCAAACAACGAATCCTCAGGACCCCCGAGCTTGCTCTGGTCTCCCTAGCTAGAACTAGGTGCAACAATAGTCAAATACCAGTCTTCAGACTCAGTATCAATCCTAAACTTATCAGTATGTTCTCCCTGCTAACAAGCTGTAACAGACCAAGTTACTACAGACTTTCTCTCAACACACCTTCCTTACTATTTTCCCTTTTTCACCAACGAATTTCCTGAATAGCATTCCACCTGAATGATTCTTCTCTGGAAAATATCTGAGCAACCTCAGCTCTATTCATTGGGTACTTTTAAAAGATTGCCTAGGTCTTTTTGGGTTAGTTGTCATTTATTAAGCCACCTGTTCTGATCCCACTTTCTTGGGGGATCATGACCCCAAATATAGTGAAGTTGCCACCTGCAACCTAGGAAGTGTTTGAGGATGCTGCCACTTGTCTTTTGCCCTCCACCTAGTTCCTTCCACCAGTTTGACCAGTAACCTCTTATTAACAGCTCTCCCATGCTGTTGTCTCCACATTTTATTTATTGATAATAAAATATTTAGAATTACATTCCACTTCTTTTGACTCTGCTGAGTCATCAGTTCCTACTTAGCATTAAATTTAACATAATGTATTAGGAAATATAATTAAAATAATTAACATTATTTTACAAAATTGGGGTATGTGACATTAATAGCACAAGGGTAACATAATATCGAATACTTTCCTAAAAAATATGAGCATCCACTAGCATAGCCTTGGCCTTGAGCTCCACACTAGGAAAACATACATCACATGTATATAATATTTACATTAAAAACTAATATATCCTAAGGGTCAAAATGGAGTATTACACAAACTAAGGTATAACCAAAGTAAACTCATAACAAAACAAGAGTTAACATAACTAAGCCTACTGTAAATTGATTCTAGGACATAAAGCAATTCAGATCTATGTGACTATGGACATAAAATTGAACAACAAACTATAAAACGACTGGAAAGGAAACTAACTATGCGCGCAATCGGTTATGTAATTCTGGAAATGAAACTATATTGACTGCAAAGTAATACTCACAATAAAACACATGCTACATGAGATAATAAAACAAACAATTATATGAAACTAAATTACGTAAGCAAACTGGAAATGAAACTATACTAACAACAAGAAAGGAAATGACTAAAATACTCACGGAAATGGAGACCGTTGGTTGTAGAGGGGACCTCTCAGCAATCAGGGTTGCACTTCAATCTCTCATAGAGACATGAGCATAGATGAACAACAGAAATATAACTTATGTTAAAATTTAGAACAGTATTACAGAGTTTCTCTCCTAACATCGACTGATTAGCATGCTAACTTATGCTCTCTCTTTCTGTGGTCGACCGCTCCTAAAATAGTAAGCCATTATTACAAACAAACGACCATATGCCAACAGAGAGTCATTATCATGCTCCTTCGTGCGATGGTTCTACTGACGTGGGCTGTGGAATATAGTTTCTTATTGACATGGGCATGAGTTGTGGTGTCGAATAGAGAAGGTAGGATGGCGAGCCTTCTAGAGTGAGGATCATCTAGTCATCAAAAGCGTGGGCAATGAAGCAACTAAAAAACTGTTCTACACTTTAACATTTGGGAATATGCCAACAAACAGTGCGCGGTTTGATCGGCATGTTGAATAGTGAGTTGGGTGTGCTCTGCACATATCTAGCATGGGTGCATGTCCAATATCAGCTCGCGCAAAGACTATAAACTGTAAAACAATTTCATATATCAAATAAATTTCCAAATATCATCAAATTGATTAATAAAATCATGAAATGATAAGAATAAACTATAATTTGCATAAATCCCAAATGTAATCATACCTGAGGTTGAATGATAAGTTGTATGACAAGAATATGTAAAAAAGGTGACAAAATAGATGTCAAAAGATTAATTTATCATTGGAAAATAGTAACAAAACTGGGAGCAATAGGTGCCTGCACACATGAACAAATGCCCTTCTCCTCTTGTTATGAAACACAATTCCACACATGATACGGTGCAAGTGCTCAACCCCATCTGACTTCCAATCGATGTTTCCCAACACAGCAATTGATTCAATTCATTCATATGAATTATTTGCAATCAACATATGAATTCTCTCAACCATCACCAAACAACGACCACATATTTGCAATCACTATGGAATATGATGTTTACACTACAATTAACGATCCAACCATATAAATAGTCTTCAATCAATGATCTAATATGATAAGTGTGTGATCCAATCCACAAACAAATACACAAAGCCTCTTTGAGATCCGAGGTCTATTTTAGTTTGGTTATGTAAGCAAAAACCTCCTCCAAACCAACACCATGACGATCTTTTGATTTGGTTTCCAAAAAAAAAATCATGTTACAACGCCGGCTCAACGGTCATTTTTTTTATGTTTTGTCCTTTCCTTGTATGCGGTTACAATGCTAGTGTGGATTGGAAATTCTAAATGAATTTTTGTCACAACTCGGTGGTGTTTAATGAGCAAGGTTCATGTAATCTTTTTCTTCCACAGAAGATAAAACAACAAGTCACATGTTCCTTACCAGTTTCAGTGGTTTCATGTAAAAAAACTCTGATATTAACTTCTTGTATCATTTGCTGTTGGTGAATAAATTTGCAATGGGTTACAAAGGTAGTTGCTTTGAGGAAAGAAAGAGCCTTTAATTTGGGTAAGCCTTAAATCTTGGCTCGCCGCCCATGGAAGTGACTTGGAAAAATTTAAAACCCAATGAGCCACTTGTATTTCTTACAACGACTTCTATAAAGTTTTGCATATAGTGCTTTAGGACTCCTTGTCGTCTAATTGTATTCCATGAATTTTAATGTTGCAAGTTTTAATGCCATTCGTTTTGATTATGAACTTGTTACGGTCAGAGAATATGATTTATAGCAGTTGTTTAATTGTAAGAATGAGAAGAGAATTTTAATATGGATTTGTTATCAATGCTTTTTTGGATATGTTATATAAACTCTGGATATTTTTGAGCGAGGTTACCAAAATTATTCGTGTAGCTTTACAACTTATTATTTTCCATGTCAGCAGCACAATTATTCCTAACTTAAAATTTTGAGCTTGGGCATATAGTTAGAGTCGTTGGGCTCTACCATAAATTATTATAGACTCTATGCTTATGTTTTACATAGTGTTCAAAGTCCGTAACTTGTAAATAAATTTACATTTTTGTTTACCCAAGTTTGTAATGAAGAGCCGTTATTTTAGTGGTCTGTAATGTTACATATACCTGGATCTAAGTATTACCACAAATGCTTTAAATTTGTTTTTAAACTAACCAACAACTAGTAGGGATCTCGTATTGACTTTAAATATGTCAATTATGTTCATGTGCGCATAGGGTTACTCGTCTCTTTCCCTATCACTGTTAGGGTTTATAGTAGATCTTGGTTTATAATTAAACACCATCTCATACGGTTTTATATAAAATTACTTAGATAATAAATATTACCATGATTAGTAAGAATAACATTGGCTCAATTCTTAAATAAGAAATCATTAATTAAATTTATTTTGGTAGTTGGAGAAAATAAATAAAAAATAGCCTATGTCACAACTGAGCTTAATGGCATGGTAATGCTTAGTCCATGTGATAGTGAAACTCCATCTAGCAGCTAGAGGTCAATCTAATGTGCACAAGGTTTAGTCAAACTGCATTTTACAGCTAGGAGTTGAAGTAATGTGCAATTCCTGTGATATTGGAGCTCCTAATAAACCCCTTTGAACTCCTGATCAATTTCTTTGAATTCATATGATAACTGCACTTAGTGGCATGGTAATGTGCAACTGATGTGAAAGTTGAACTCCATGTGACAATTGGAGTTGAGTAAATGTGCATAAGGCTTAATGAAACTCCATTTGGAAGCAAAGAGTTAAGATAACTTGGAATTGTTATATTAACTACAATAGCTTTATATTAACTTGTAAAATAATTATTATATACAATTATTAGCTTAACTCCAATGACTATACAACTATGAGTTTAACTTCAACTATGAGCTTAAGAACCATAAATTAAGTAACATATCAATGTGTCAAATATATACGTGTTGGAACACCAAACATATTAATCTTATTAATATGGTTGTTCCTAGTGTGTCTTATATATTATATAGGTAGCATAAAGATTCAAGTCTTTGTGGTAAAATACAACTACGTAGAATATATATAGGTGGCATAGAGATTAATGAGATGTATTTAAAAAAATGTTTCTTTTATATTATATTAATAAATTAAATTTAAAAAAATCCTCTCTATAAAATGTAAAATTCAAATCTAATTCATGAATCAAATTCAATAATTTAAACAATTTTCTAAAAAGTATCTTTTCACAAACTTAAATTTTCAATTTTTTATTTTTGGGCTAGGTTTTTCAATCTAAACATCAATTTTTACATCTATAGTGTTTTTATTTAATATTATGTTTTTTCATCTATGAACGAGGATGAGACAAGTGTATTCTCTAGATTGATTTTATGGCAGTGGTTACAAATTCAAAATAAACAATTATCTATATATATATATATATATATATATATATATATATAACTAATGCATGGATAACTCATAACTTATGGGTAGATAACTTATGGTTTGTGAGAGATAACTCATTTAAATAGAGTAAAGAAGAGAAAAAGAAAAAAAATATAAAAAGTAGTTGTAAATGATAAATGGATAACTACATTTGAATGTACCTAATAACATGTAGCTAACTATGGATAACTTATAGTTAAACCCATAAGCTAATAAACAAGATTGTTAAATCTATTTTAAACAAAGTGCATTCTATTAATAAAAAAAAAAAATTTAAAAAAATTTATTTTATTATATATATCTTCTTGTGAAAAGTTTTCACAAGCGCTCAACTCACTTCTATTATGAAGCAAATCTGATGCTCACTTCCGTTCTCATGCAAATATAAAGCTCACGAAGCTGCATAAGAATTTGAAGCAAACTTCTACTCTGCCGAATTAGCAATGTATTGTGATAGACCTTCAATGTTATTTTGTTGGATGACGCATGAGGATCTCTTGATCTCAACCATTTTCCTAAGCAGACAGCTAGACCTAAATATTGGCTTCTTGTTACAGCGCAATCTTGGCCTACAAGAAATATCAATGGTGGAACGTCAAACAATGAAGACACAGGAGGATCTGGTGATGGATTTTATGATTTTAGTGAAGAGACTAAATATCCTCTCTCCCAAATGCAGCCACAAACTAACTTCCCCAGCATTACCTCATTCAAGTGTGTCTGAACTTGGTTCCAGTTCTGGATTTCCCTACCAATACCTCCTTCTCAATTGGATCCATTCAGAAGTAGCATCTCAGAAGGGGGAAGACCAGGTTATAACTTGTCACATCTAAATAAGTTTTGCATTAAATATTGTTTACCAATTAACTGTATATATCATGCCCTAGCGAATTCATAGAAGTAGAAAACAATCAGTCCCAAGATTACTTACCAATTAACTATATATATCATGCCCTAGTGAATTCATAGAAGTAGAAAACAATGAGTCCCGATTATGTGTCCAAGAGCATGGAATCAACTTTATTTTAAGACCTTTTTTGTTTTTTTCCCCTCCCCATTCTCATTATTCTTTAATATTCAACTTCACTGCTAAATCTTTCACGAATTCGCAAAATATATGGCGATATTTCCCTGATTTCTCCTAAGACCTCTATCAATTTATAGAAGTCTAAAGTACATTCTCTGTTTAATCTTAATCTGGAGTAAGCTTGACAGTTCAGCAAGCCTGTATAGATCCTTCTACTTTGTATTTATATACACCGGCGGATCTTGCTAGTTGGTTTAAAACTATGTAGACTTTTCTAATTTAAATTTAGTTTCTGTTTCGATCAATTCAAAGTTTGAATCGTTTTGAAATTTTGGAAAACATTTGTTCCCTTTTATTGTACTATAGATTTGTTCTTTTCTACTGTACATTTTTCAAATATATTGTATATTTTTCATTTCTACTTATTAAATTTTCACAAAGAATTTTACATTTTCTTCAACCAGCTTAAACTTTCCTATTTTACTATAAAGTCTAGTAAATTTTGCTTCTAGAACCTATTTAAATTCAAATTTTTAATTTGCTCTCATATTCCTTTAAGACCCTACCAATTTGGGCTTATTCTAGTTACTATTGCTTTCTCGAGGATTTTTCTGAAAGCCCTTGCTTTAGCTGATATCTTTTGACAGGAATGTATTCAAAAATGGTAAATCTAGCCACCTGATTTATTGTAAATTTACATAAGCACAAGTACAAAATTCTTTCCAGTGAGGCTTTCCATTTGCACAAAATTGCAAAATCCTTCAGGTATTTTTGTACCATCTAGATTGTAATTTCACTAGTGTAGTATGCTTTTAAAAGAAAATGGACTGAATGCCCTTGTTGTAGCTGACATCTTTTGACAGGAATGCATTCAAAAACTGTAAATCTAGCAACCTAATTTATTCTAAAATTACATAAGGACAAGTACGAAATTTTTTCCAGTGTTGCCTTCTATTTGCAAAAAATTGCAAAATCCTTCACCACTCAGGTATTTTTGTACCATCTACACTGTAATTTCACTAGTGTAGTATGCTTTTAAGAGAAAACGAACTGAATGCCCTTGCTGTAGCTAACATCTTTTGACAAGGATGTATTAAAAACGGATTTGGCTAAACTCTAGACCATCTGTACCTTTCATGGTAAGTTTGGAATTTTCAACACAATTTGTTGTTAAAAATGAGATTTTCAGTGTTGAAATTGCAATTTTTATTGTAAAAATAGATTCAAGACCCTCGATTACCCTTGGAAACTCGGATTATACACTCTGAAAACTACCATTTGAACAATTTCCTCTGGATTTTAGCTAGAAAAGTCACCGATTTTGGGTGCAAATAGTCGAGAGTTTAGCTTACACCAAAAAAACTGTAAATCTAGCTACCTAATTTGTTGTAAGTTTACATAATCAGATGTACGAAATTCTTGCCAGTGGGACTTTCTATTCGCACAAAATTTCAAAATCCTTCACCACTCAGGTATTCTTGTACCCTCTAGATTGTAATTTCACTAGTGTAGTTTGCTTTTAAGAGAAAACAGACTGAATGCCCTTGCTGTAGGTGACATCTTTTGACATGAATGTATTCAAAAGCTGTAAATCTAGCCACCTAATTTATTGTAAATTTACATAAGCACAAGTACGAAATTCTTTCCAGTGGGGCTTTCTATTTGCACAAAATTGCAAAATCCTTCACGACTCACGTATTTTTGTACCATCTAGATTGTAATTTCACTAGTGTAGTATGATTTTAAGAGAAAACTAACTGAATGCCCTTGTTGTAGAAGACACTTTTGACAGGATGAGGAATGTATTCAAAAACTGTAAATCTAGCCACCTAATTTATTGTAAATTTACATAAGCGCAAGTACGAAGTTCTTGCCAGTGAGGCTTTCTATTTGCACAAAATTGCAAAATGCTTCACCACTCGAGGTATTTTTGTACCATCTAGATTGTAATTTCACTAGTGTAGTATGATTTTAAGATAAAATGGACTAAATGCCCTTGCTGTAGCAAACATCCTTTGATAGGAATGTATTAAAAAACTATAAATCTAGCCACCTAATTTATTGTAAATTTACATAAGCACAAGTACGAAATTCTTGCCAGTGGGGCTTTCTATTTGCACAAAATTGCAAAATCATTCACCACTCATGTACATTTTTACCATCTAGATTGTAATTTCTGTTGGAAATTCAGTAATTACTCCACCACCAGTTGCAGCAAATCTTGAAGAGGCATCATCACCCAGATTGCAACCGCCGAAACTTTAAAGAGCCGCAAACCGCCTCATCGTCACACTACCTCACAAATAGCATATTATTTAAGTTTTCAAAAGCCGTTTTGATGCAAAAGAACACTGCCAACAAACCACATTTAATTTGTGAAGAGGCAACATAGGTTTTTATTCTCTATCAGACTCTAGCAGACTGTAAATCATTTACAGAGAATTTCATTTTTGTATAAACGAAGGGTCAATTTGTAATTAATGACTGACTTAGTAGAAGTACTATATATACACATCTTATAATCGTTATTATACACACAAGGAGACACAGCGTAATTGAGAAATTGATACAGAGTTGAAAATCTGAACTTTACTATGTAATTCTGTGTTTTACTATGTTTTTGGAAAAACTCAGTTTTATTTTTAATATCAGTTTGTTGTAGCAGCCGGAGTTTATTTGTGTGAATATTGTTTATTAATTCAGTAGATTATTTGTGATAAGTTTATGGATGCAGGGGTGATCAGAAACTTGTTAATTAGTGATCTGTGACAAAGCTGTGAGTAATTGTCAGCACTCACATCTAGCTGAATTAAGCGTGTTAATCATTGTTAGCTGTAACAGCCAGTTGAAACATCATCTAGAGATTATTGTTAGCAGTAGCAGCCAAGCTGCAACAGTCCTGTAGAAATTAAATTGATTTTTTGAGCTCTATTAGTGAGTCATGACCAGCAAAGTACAACTTTTCTGTAAGTTATATTTTTAGTTGTTAGTGGATTTTTTAGTGTTGTTGAAGGAAAGAGTGGCACTCCCTTGCCTTCCCCACAGTGGTATCAAAGCGTGATTAAGTTTTATTTCATTTTTAAGATCTTGGTTTAGTTTTTTGGCTCATTTTTTTTTAATTGAAATGGCTACTAAGAGTAGTGTAGTGCAGCCACAAATTCCTGTGTTGAATGAAAGAAATTACGACACATGGTTTATTAAAATGAGAACTATCCTGCGTGATCAGGATCTTTGAGAGTTTGTTACGATTGGCTATCCTAAACCAACTGATCAAGCGGTTGAGTTGGATCTGTCAAATGCTGAGCATGTTCTGTTGAAGGAAAATAGGAAGAAGGATAATAAAGCTCTTGGTCTTATTCAGCAAGGCCTGGGTGAATTTATTTTTCCGAAGATATCAAGTGCTGAGTCTTCAAATAAAGCTTGGGACACTCTTAAAACATGCTACCGAGCCAAGGTGAAGAATGTTAAGTTGCATAACTTAAGAAGAGATTTTGAGAATATGAAGATGAAGGACAGTGAGACTGTTGATAATTTTATGACACAAGTCATGAATGTTGTAAACTAGCTACGGCAGTATGGTGAAGACCTCATAGATCAGCGTGTGATTGAAAAATTGTTGAGATGTTTTCCAAAGAAGTTTGAAGCAGTGGTTGTTCCAATTGAAGCTGAGTTTAAAAATCTCAGCCAAATGCACATTGATGAGCTGACTGGTTAATTGATTGCTCATGAATCAAGAATGAACAGGTATGGTGATACTCCATTATAAAATTCTTTTTAATCTCAGTTAAATGTTACTAGAGGTAGAGGAAAAGGAAGAGCTAGTAACATAGGAAGAGGAGGACGAAGTGGTGGTCATAGTGACACCAGGAAATGTTTCTGAAAATGAAGAGAAGTTACAGTAGAGTACTCCTAGTGTAAGGGGGAGTAGAAGCAGAGCAGGACAGTCGAGAAATCACATGTATGATAAATCTAAAGCTCAATGTTTTTACTGTAATAAATTTGGGCATTTTGCTAACAAGTGTTGGAAGAAACAAGCAGATGCTAGTAAGTTGTCTACACACATGATAGAGGAGATTAAAAATGAAGAGTAGCCTATGTTTGTGACTTGTAATGTCACCGAGGAAAGTTCAAAAGATACATGGTTTTTGGACAGAGCATGCAGCAACCACATGACTAGAAATAAGGAATTATTTTCAAGTCTAGACACAAGCATTCAGTCTGAAGTGAAGTTGGGTAATGATTGTAAGGTAAAAGTTAATGGTAAAGGTGTGATTGTTGTGTATGAAAAAAAATGCTGAAAAAATAACAATTCATGATGTTTATTATGTTTCTAATTTGATGTGTAACTTATTAAGTGTTGGAAAATTGTTGGAGAAAGAGTACATAGTATTCTTTAAGAACAAGGTATGCAATATTTATGATAAATATCCAAGTAAATAGTTGATTTCTAGAGTAGAGATGACAAAGAATAAGATGTTTCCGCTGACTATGAGAAATTATTTGACTAACTCTTTGAATGCTTATAAAACTAAGAGTTTAGATCAATCATGGTTATGGCATTTGAGATATGGCCATTTACATTTTGGTGGTTTAGAGTTGCTATAGAAGAAGCAGATGGTAAAAGGATTGCCTAGTATTGAGCAGCAAGTAGGCTCATGTGAGAGTTGCATATTGGGAAAGCATCATAGAGAGAAATTTATTTCTAGAGTCTCATGCACAGAAAAAGTACCATTGGATCTGGTACACATAGATTTGTGTGGGCCGATGCAAACACCTTCTTTGACTAGTAATTTTTATTTTATGTCTTTCATTGATGATTATAGTCGAAAAACTTGGGTGTATTTGTTAAAACAGAAATCTCAAGCATTTGATGTGTTTAAAAGTTTTAAAGCTATGGCTGAAAAAGAGAGTAGCATATTTATTAAATTCTTGAGATTAGATGGAGGAGGTGAGTATATGTCAAATGAATTTATGGAAATTTGTAAATATCATGGAATTAAAAGGTAGTTTACTACACGCTACACTCCACAGCAAAACAGTGTAGCATAAAGGAAGAATGGAACCATTATGAACATGGCTCGAAGTATGATGAAGGAGAAGCATATTTCAAATGAATATTGAGGAGACATTGTTACTTGCTCAGTGTACATTCTGAACAGAAGCCCCATGGAAAGCGTGAAGGATCGAGTTTCTCAGCAAGATTCGAGTGGTAAGTGTAGCAACATATCTCATTTAAGAATTTTTTGTTGTGTAGCTTATACACATGTACCTGAAGAAATGAGAAGAAATTTGAATGACATAGGTCAGAAATGTATTTTTGTTGGATATAGTGAAGAATCTAAATCATATAGACTTTATAATCCCATCACCAAGAAGTATGTCATCGGAAGAGATGTATTGTTTAAGGAAGAAGAAGCATGGGACCAGAGCATTGATAAATTAGTTGGTGAGGAAGTTGTAACACCTCACGCAGAATATGAAGAAGAAGAACACGGCATACATGGAGGATAGTTAACTCCACATACACCAGCAGTAAGGACACCCGCCAGAACGCCCAAAGCTAATGAACGTGGTGAAGCATCAAATGTTGGTGGACGACAAGGAACACGATCAGAGGTAAGAAATGAATCAAATACTACATTAGCGTCATTAAGAAACAAAGTTAGAGGTCAGAAGACTAGAAGTTTAAGAGAAATGTATGAACAAAATGAACAAGTAGATCAAGTTTCAACTTTCTCATTTATAGCATGTGATCCTGTAGAATTTGATGAAGCTATTAAAAATGATGTTTGGATAAAAGCAATGGATGAAGAAATTGATGCCATAGAAAGAAATAATACTTGGGATCTTGTAGATTTTCCTGAAGATGAAAATTGTATTGGTGTCAAATGGATTTATAAGACTAAGTTAAATGTTGATGTTGATGTTGAAAAGTACAAAGAAAGACTTCTAGCTCAGGGGTTTAGTCAACAACCTAGAATTGATTATAATGAGGCCTTTGCACCTGTATCCAGACTTGATACGGTAAGGATGGTATTAGCTATTGCTGCTCATAATAAATGGTATGTACATCAAATGGATGTAATGTCTGCATTTTTGAATGGATATTTAGAAGAAGAAGTTGATGTGAGACAACCTCTAGGATATGAGGTTGATGGAAAAGAAGATAAGGTCTACAAATTAAAGAAAGCATTGTATGGATTGAAGTGGGAACCTAGAGTTTGGTACAACAGAATTGAAGAATAATTGAACAGTGATGGATTTGGCAGAAGTCCAAGTGAACCAACGTTGTATAAAAAGGTAAACCAAGAAGGTAAAATACTGATTGTTTGTTTATATGTGGATGATTTGATATTCATTGGAGATATTTCTATAGATGAGTTCAAGAAAACCATGAAAACAGAATTTGAGATGAATGATTTAGGAATGATGAAATATTTCCTTGGTATTGAAGTAATTCAATTTGAAGATGGTATTTTTATATGTCAATCTAAATATAAAAATGATGTATTGAAAGGATTTAGAATGCTAAATTGTAAGCCAACTGTAACTCCAATAGCAACTGCCACAAAAATCAGTAAGGAAGATGATGGGTCAAAAATTGATCCAACGATGTATAAGAGACTGGTGGGAAGTCTCATGTACTTAAATACAACAAGACCTGATACAATATTTGCAGTAAGTTTGATTTCAATGTTTATAGAATCACCGAAGAATACCCACTGGCAAGCTGGAAAGAGAATCCTAAGATATATTTCCGGAACAACAAATTTTGATATCCAATATACATCTAATTCAAATTTTAAGTTGATTGGATATACTGACAGTGATTTTGCAGGTTCTATTGATGATAGAAAGATCACATCTAGATATGTGTTCAATTTTGAATTGGGATCAGTAGCATGGGCATCAAAGAAGTAGCCCATAGTAACACTATTCTCTGCTAAGGTAGAGTATGTTGCAGCAACAACAGTTGCATGTCAAACAGTATGGATGAGAAGAACTCTTTCTGAGTTACAGCATGAACAGAATGAACCAACTTAGATATTTTGTGACAATAACTCAACTATTGCACTATCAAGAAATCACATCTCTCATAAAAGAAGTAAACATATTGATACAAGGTATCATTTTATCCGAGAACTGATAAATAACAATGAAATCTATGTGGAATTTTGCACATTAGGAAATTAGTTTGCAAACTTATTTATAAAACCTTTGGGAAAAGATTTGTTTGAGCTTCATAGGAAAAAAATTGGGGTTTGTATGCTGTAGCCAAAATTTAGTGTTACAAAAATTTGTTTTTGAGTGTAGTAATTAAGGGGGAGAATGTTGGAAATTCAGTAATTACTCCACCCTTGGCTGCAGCAAATCTTGAAGAGGCATCACTGCCTAGATTGCAACTACCAAAAATTTGAAGAGCTGCAAACCGCCTCACCATCACACTACCTGACAAACATCATATTATTGAATTTGTCAAAAGTCGTTTTGATGCAACAAAACAGTGCCAACAAAGCACATCTAATTTATGAATAGGCAGCGTAGTTTTTTATTTTATGTCAGACTGTAACATCCTGTAAATCATTTACAGAGAATTTCATTTTTGTATAAATGAAGGGTTAGTTTGTAAAATGACCGACTTAGTAGCAGTACTATATATACACATATTGTAATCATGATTATACATACATGGAAACACACTGTAATAGAGAAATTGATTCAGAGTTGAAACTCTGAAGTTTACTGTGTAATTCTATGTTTTACTCTGTTTCTGGAAAAACTCAGTTTTATTTTTAATATCAGTTTGTTGTAGCGGCTGGATTTTATTTGTGTGAATATTGTTTATTAATTCGGTAGATTATTTGTGATAAGTTTACGGACACAAGGGTGATAAGAAGCTTGTTAATTAGTGAGTTGTGACAAAGCTGTGAGTAATTGTCATCACTCACAGCTAGTTGAATCAAGCGTGTTAATCGTTGTTAGCTGTAACAGCCAGTTGAAACATCATCTAGAGAGTATTGTTACCAGTATAAGCCAAGCTGCAACAGTCATTTACGAATTAGATTGATTTTGTGAGATATGTTAGTGAGTCACGACCAGCAAAGTACAACTTTTATGTAAGTTTTATTTTGAGTTATTAGTAGAGTTTTTAGTGTTGTTGAAGGAAAGAGTGGCACTCCCCTGCCTTCCCCACAATTTTGCTAGTGTAGTATGCTTTTAATAGAAAATGGATTGAACTCCCTTGCTCTAGCTGACATCTTTTGACATGAATGTATAAAAAACTGTAAATTTAGCCACCTAATTTATTGTAAATTTACATAAGCACAAGTATGAAATTCTTGCCAGTGGGGATTTCTATTTGCACAAAATTGGAAAGTCCTTCACCACCAAGTTATTTTTGTACCATCTAGATTGTAATTTCACTAGTGTAGTATGCATTTAAGAGAAAAAAGACTGAATTCCCTTGCTGTAGGCGACATCTTCTAACAGGAATGTATTAAAAAACTGTAAATCTAGCCACCTAATCTATTGTAAATTTACATAAGCACAAGTACTAAATTCTTTCCAGTGGGGCTTTCTATTCGCACAAAATTGCAAAATCATTCACCACTCAGGTATTTTTGTACCATCTAGATTGTAATTTCACTCATGTAGTATGCTTTTAAGAGAAAATCAACATAGAACTAGCGGTGGACAAAATTTTCCTAAATTTCAGACAAAGCTATATTTTGTCTTTAAAATTGTAAAATCCTTCAACTAATATGTTTTTTTTAAATCTACATTGCAATTTCACTGACAAGCATAGTGTATTCTGCAGATAAAGGAAAACAGACATCCTAGTCAGAATCGGGTGAAAACGAAGATCCCAATTTATGTGGACAAAATTTTATTGTATCTCAACCACTAGGAGGCCACATGAATTAACGTTGTAAAGATCAGCCCAACCTTTTCTCCTTTACTCAGGTTAAATTAATTCAGAATATTAAAACAATTCCGAATTGTGGAGAAATCAGAAACGTACTATGCTTGTTTTTTTTGAAGTAAATTCGGTAATGGAATGCGTCCCATTCACAACTTTTTATAAAGAAACCATGAACATAATGCAATTAATGGACATATGTGTATGCGCATCTGAATTTGTAAATTTAGTTTTCTAACAAATTGAGAGATCTTAAAACAAAATAGGTTTATCATTTTATGGCTATACTGAAACGATGTAATATATAATTATGCAATTAAAGTTTATTAAGGGTGTTCACAATATTCAGAAAAGGAACTGGAAAAAGTAGAAAAAGTACGGAGAGATTTGCAGCTCCTTCGGGAGAAAGGAAGCCACCAATTTTGGTAAGAATATTCAAAGCATATTTGTGCCTTCAAATTTAGCTATAGCTAAATATGATTTTCATTTTCTTTGTAAATTGTCCAGCTCAACACACAGTCTGAGCTTTCAATCCCCAAATAGTGATCTTCTGCAATCGAGAGTGTCTAGTTTAGAATTGTTAGTCCAAGGATCAAAAGAACTCCAACAATTCAACTTGAATTCTTCAATTCCAGTTGGTTTTGAGTTATCTTCAACAATAATTTCCCAGCTCATTGTGGAGGGAGAAATCGCGCAGAGTGGAAAAACACCACAGAGTAACAGAGACTGACAACAAATATAATCCAGAATTTCCTGAACGAAGCAGTTAGGTAGAAAAGAATGAAGTTAGTAGCGAACCAATTAGATCCACATGTAACCTTACTTTAGTAATGCATAGGATTCACAATTTTGGAATTTAAAATTACTGGACTTAAAATTAATATAATATTTTGGTTGTTTTGTTTGTAGGACCGGTGAAGTAATCTGTCTAATGGTCGTTGTTTTCAAAGGGGAATTGTTCCTCTCACAACTCCCAGTTTTAATCAGATTGGTGAGGGGATTTTTTTTAGAGACAATATTATTTTTAGAGACAGTAAAACTTCTATACATCACTGACCATGGTCATTAACATATTAGTTGATTTATTATTTTTTAATAAATGATGTCGTAAAATAATAATACTATTTTTTTTAAGTAAATGATGATATCAAAATGATATTTTTTCAACATATTAGTTGATTTATTATTTTTTATTAAATGATGTCATAAAATAATAATACTATTTTTTTTAAATAAATGATGATATCAAAATGATATTTTTTTCAAAAATGAAGGTAATGATCAACATATTATTTAATTTTTTGTTTGAATTCTGATATTTGTTGGAAATATTAATTACTCGCATATATGTATCTCATCTCACCTAACTCTCTCAGAGTCTGTATCAGTCCAGATCTTGTTGGTCAGTCTCACAAGAGGGAAGAGTCCACGATTCAGCAATCTAAACCAGTCGAATTAATTTCTGAAGCTAAATTTGTAGGTAGATAGTTATTACATCCATTAATGGAAATTCTATAGATTCACGTAGAAGCAATTTTCAGGTTTCCTATAAATAGTAGAAGAAAATTGTAAATCAAGTTAGACACAAGACACAAGAGACAGAGGAACTCTAGGTGAGAAAAAGAGAGTGAAATTGAAGCTCAATATTTTGTGTGTGTAATTTCTTCGAAGAGCCAAAGCTCTATAAAAGGATCAGTTGGTGAGCCAACAAGTTTGGATCGACAAGTTTGTAATACCTTTGTTATTTCCAGACAAGTTATATATATGAAATAGTTTATGGTTGAATTCGTTTATTTAGTCGCACATTCTCTCAATATTTACTTGTGTAAATGTTGTTTACAATTGTGGTTGAGTGAAAGAACAAGAATCCATAAATTTCTCAGCCCGTGAAAGTTCCAGGTTTTATGGCAGAGTGGTCGGCTCAAGTCTTCCTAAATATTTGGTTATATGTTTTTATAAGTTATGTTGAATTGTTATTGTGTCGGTTTTTACTTCATCTTACTCACAGGTGAAAAACATTTGTAATTTCTTAAGTCTTTTAGACTAATAAATATCATTTGTAAATTTTGACTAAAACCAAACCAAAGTAACTGAACCAACAAGGTCAGTTGAGTAAACCGATTAATGGTCAAAGGTGTCAAGCCGACTAGTGGTCGAAGTTGTCAGTTACCGACAAGTTACCAAAACTGACAAGTGGTCGAAGTAAAAACTATCGATAGAACTGACAAGTAAAAATCTTGAAGAGTCAGGTCTAAAAGGCCGACCAAAGTGGTATACTTGTCTAGTCAGTTTCACCCAGCAAGTAAAAAGAAAAGGAGGCTAGCTTGAAATTGTTAATAACTGAGCGGTAAACTCAAATTTAGTCGGCTCGATTTTGGCTAACTAGTATCAGAGCAAGTTTTATGAAAGAAATCTTGTCTTTAAAAGTGGAAAATAATTTTTTTAAGGAAAATTAAAAATTAAAAAATGCTTCTACTTCGGCTTCATTGCAAACTCCAATTTTTATAGGAAAGAACTATGAATATTGGTCTCTAACAATGAAGGCTTTGTTCAGAGGTCAATATGTCTAGGAGATAGTTCAGTATGGTTATGCAGAACCAGTAGATATGAAAGCATATAACAATATCACACAAGTTGAGAAAGATGCCTTGAGGGAACAGAGGAAGAAAGATGGAAAATATTTGTTCTACATACATCAAGCCATGCATGAAATCATACTCCCAAGAGTACCAGCAAAAATCAATGCAAAGAAAGCATGGGATACATTGGAGACTGCCTATCAATCCTTGGGAAAGGTAAAGACTTCCAAGTTGCAAATTCTAAGAAGAGATTTTGAATCTTTGTCCATGAAATATTCAAATACTGTAGACTCATTCTACACCGGATTTGTTGGTTTGATAAACCAACTGAAATCTCATGGAGAAGAAATAGAATACCAAAGGGTGGTTGAAAAAATTCTAAGAATTCTTCCCCCAAGATTTGAAAACTTGGTTGTGATCTTGGAAGAATACACAGACATGTCGACGTTTACCATTGATGAGATGCAAGCTTCACTCATCAATCATGAACACAGACTCAACAGAACACATACATCGTTGGAAGGTGCATTCACAGCACAGTCATCCATAAGTTGTGGTAGAGGCAGGGGAGAAAAAACTTCAAAGGAAGAGGAAGAATTTCTTCCAGAGGAAGATGAGGTAGAAGTCCTGCAAATGTTGCTAGTAGAGGAGAGTATCAGAATTCAAGTTATCCAAGTGGCCAGAGCTTTGATAAATAAAAAATCCAATTTTATTATTGTAATAAATTTGGTCATTATTCATATGAATATAGGAAGAAACAATATTCCCAAGGAAGGCAAAGCCCAAATCAATCAACCAGCACCAGCACTCCGACAAGTGCAATATTAATGGCATCTACATCTCCAATTGAATGCAATGTTGTTCAAGAAAGTCCACATGACATATGGTACTTAGATTCAGGCTACAGCAATCATATGATTGGTAATTTAAATTTGTTTCCCAGTCTATATAATTCAGTTCAAACTGATGTTACACTTGGAAACAACGTCTAAGTTACTATTTTAGGAAAAGGTACTGTCGATATTCTAACCAAACAGGGGGAGGGGAGTATATTCCTGATGTCTATCATGTCAAAGGTCTGAAACATAATTTGTTGAGCATTGGACAGTTCATACAGAAAGGATACAGAGTCTACATAGAAGATGATCATTGTGTGATTAAAGACAAGCATCCAAGTGACTAGATGATAGAAAAAGTCCCAATGACAAGCAATCACTTGTTTCCATTAAGGATAGTTCCCGACATGAAAGAAAATGCAAATATAGGAGTTGCATTCAAGGTAGAAAATAAAGAAACAGTCGAGTCCCTCGACAAGAAAGAAAATGGCAGCACTGATTTGCAAGCTGCATTTCAAACAGAATTTCGGGATGAATCCTGGTTGTGGCATTTCAGATTTGGACTTCTAAATTTTGGTGGGATGAAGCTACCGCACACAAAAAATATTGTGAAAGGATTTCCATTGATCAACAGACCAGAAAGGGTTTGTGAAGGTTTCATTTTTGGGAAGCATCATAGACATACTTTTCCAGTTGGAAAGTCTTATAGAGCACGCACACCACTTGAAATTGTGCACTCTGATATTTGTGGTCCAATACATAAATCATCCATTGGTTGCTACAATTATTTTCTAAGCTTTATTGATGACTACTCAAGAAAAACATGGGTATATTTTTTGAAAAATAAATCTAATGCATTTGGTTATTTTCAGTAGTTCAAGGTGCTCATGAAGAACCAGAGTGGACACTGCATCAAGATATTAAGGACCGACAGAGGAGGTGAATATGTTTCAAATGAATTTCTAAATTTTTGCAAGGCCCGTGGCATAAAAAATCAATTCAGTGCACGGTATACACCTCATCAGAATGGTATTTCCGAAATAAAGAACATAACCATCATGGAGATGACATGCGGCATATTGGAATCCAAGCATAATTTGTTAAATCAATATTGGGGTGAAGCAGTTGCAACTGTTGTTTACATCATGAACCGGTGTCTGACAAAGAGTGTGAAGAACAAAGTTCCCAAAGAATCATGGAAAGGTATGAATCATAGTGCTTCTCATTTAAATTTTTTGGTTGTGTTGCATATGCTCATGTTCCAGATGAGCTGAGAAAGAAGCTAGACAAGAAGGGATGGAAATGTATTTTTGTCAGCTATTCTGAAGACACAAAAGCATACAAGTTGTATGATCCTATCGGAAGGAAAGTGATAATCAGTCAAGATGTTCAATTTGTCAAGAATTAATCATGGGATGGAACTATCGACACAAATGTCAATATTGTGTCAAATGTTGACAATGATGATATGGCGAAGGAAGTAGTTCAAACACCACAAGTAAGTCAACCGGTTCCAGCACCGTTGACTCCCATGACACCACGACATGGTTCAGCACAAGGACCATCGATACAAGTGGCATCCCAAGCTACAATGACAAGCACACTAAGAGGACATAAGACTCCATCAAGCATTTTGTCAAGGTCAACATCGACAGAACCGGTGAAGACAAGAAATCTGCATGAGATATATGAAGCTGGTACACTAAATTCATTCTCTCTCTTTGCATTATTTTCTCCTATATATGATCCACTAACATTTGAATAGGATGTTGAAGAAGAAGTATGGGCACAATCCATGGATGAAGAAATAGAATGCATTGAGAAGAACTAGACATGGGAGCTGATTGATGTACCAAAAGACAAAGATGTAATCAGCGTAAAATGGATTTACAAGACCAAGCAAGATGCTGATGGGAATGTGCAGAATCACAAAGAAATAATGGTAGAAAGAGGGTTCACATAGCATCCTGACATAGACTTCAATGAAACATTTACACCTGTTTCATGCATGGATACAGTCAGAACAGTCTTGGCCATTGCTGCAACAAAAAAAAATGGCATGTTTATCAAATGGATGTTAATTCATCATTTTTGAATGGATATCTAGAAGAGGAAGTATATGTGGAACATCCACAAGGCTATGAAGTTACAGGTCAAGAGCATAAAGTGAACAAGATGAAAAAGGAATTATATGGTTTGAAGCAAGCTCCTAGAGCTTGGTACAGTCGGATTGATTCCTATCTCTCTGAAATTGGATTTCACAGAAGTGAAAATGAACCGAAATTATAAACCGAAGTTGATGAGCAAGGTAAGATGCTAGTGATTTTGGCATAGCTTATTTTAAATCATTCATGGAAAGTGAATTTGAAATGACTGATCTGGGGCTTATGAAGTTTTTTCTGGATATTGAATTTCAGAATTCTGAAAGTGGTATTTTTATATCACAGTCAAAATATACAAGTGAATTTTTAAAAATATTTAACATGTCTAATTTCAAGACAGCCCCAACACCAATAATAACAGGTTTAAAATTGAGCAAGGATGATGAAGGATCAACTATAGATCCTACGTTGTTCAATGTTAAGATTCCATATATTCTAAGCTAGATTATCAGTATTCAATTTCAATTTCATAACAAAATCCTATAGATAGGATCACTGAAATAAACAGTATCACAAGATCAACTCAGATTTACCCTGCGAAAACCCTCATGGGAAAAAGCCAGCAAAATATTCCTCAATATAGATGATCAAAAGATAAAAGATAAAACCCTAGAATGGTCATTCTCCTTCTTACAGCTACATCTATCTATCTCTTTTATGTGCTACATAAGTGAGCGTGAGTGTGTAGAAGTGAGAGGATCCTCACTTCTATTTATATTCTTTTGTTCACTTGACAATTCACTCCAACAAGTCGGCCCCACTAAAACTGACTGGGTCAACTTCTCTAGGAGGACACAAACAACTTAATATAATATTAATTAGGGTGCTAATGACCCGACTTACAACGGAGGGAATTTCCTCATGACTCTTAGTAGTTCTCCCAATAGGATCATTAGGGTATAATGAAATACAAATTATTCTCCCGACAGGAACATCGGGGATAATAATTGAATACACTTCAAAGTTACAATAATTCAACATTCAAAAGGCTTGTTGGAAGTCTTATGTATTTGACAGTGACAAGAACAGACATCATGTATGGATTAAGTCTATTCTTAATATTCATGGAGTCACCAAAAGACTCACATTGGCAAGCAGGTAAAAGAATTACGAGGTATGTAAGTGGCACAAAAGACCTTGGCATTATGTATTCAACCTTAGAAATTTTTAAACTCATTGGCTACACTGACAGTGATAATGGAGTCATCATAGATGACAGGAAGAGCACATTTAGGTACACATTTCATTTTGGTATAGGTATTGTTTCATGGGCTTTGAAGAAACATACCATAGTAAATTTGTCTTCAGTAGAAGCAGAGTATGTTGCAGCGATAAGTGTTGCATGTCAAGTTGTTTGGATGAGGATAGTGTTAAAAGACTTGTGATAAAACCATCAAGAACCGACAACCATCTTCTGTGACAACAATTCAGCCATAGCATTATCAAAGAATCATGTGTTTCACAAGAGAACCAAGCACATCGACATAAAGTTTCATTTCATAAGTGAATTGGTGAACAACAAAGAAATTTGTTTGGATTTTTGCAGGTTTGAAGATCAACACGCAGACATCTTTACAAAACCATTGGAAAAGGACACATTCCAGTATCTGCGTAGTTATCTTGGAATGAAAAGTTATGTACAGTGAACTCCGACATGCATAGAGCAAGTTTAAGCTATGAAACATTGTGTTAATTTTGTTTTTTTTAAATCCACATCTGCTCATAATTAAGGGGGAGTGTTGGAAATATTAATTACTCATAGATCCATATGTTATCCCAGTTGACTCTGTCAAAGTCCGTATTAGTCCAAATCTTGTCGGTCAGTCTGAAAAGAGGGAAGAGTCCACGATTCAACAATCTAAACCAATTGAATTAATTTCTGAAGCTAAGTTTGTAAGTAGATAGTTATTACAGCCATTAATGGCAAGTCTGTAGCTTCACATAGAAGCAATTTCCAGGTTTCCTATAAATAGTAGAAGAAAATTGTAAATCAAGTTAGACACAAGACACAAGAGACATATGAAATCTAGGTGAGAAGACGGGAGTGAAGTTGACGCTCAAGCTTCTGTGTGTGTGAATATGTCAAAGAGCCGAAGCTCTGTAAAAGGATCAGTCGGTGAGCCGACAAGTTTGTATTACCTTTGTTATTTTCGGACAAGTTATATATATGAAATAGTTTATAGTTGAATGCATGTTTATTTAGCTGCACATTCTCTCCATATTTACTTATGTAAATTCTTTTTACTATTATGGTTGAGTGAAAGAACAAGAATCCATAAATTTCTCACCCCGTAAAATTTCTAGGTTTTACGACAGAGTGGTCGATTCAATTCTTCCTAAATATTTGGTTATATGTTTTTATAAGTTATGTTGAATTGTTATTGTGTCGGTTTTTAATTCATCTTAATCACAGGTGAAAAACATTTGCAATTTCTTAAGTGTTTTAGACTAAGAAATATCATCTGAAAATTCCGACTAAAACCAAACCAAAGTAAGTGAACTGACTAGTGGTCGAAGGTGTCAAGCCATCGAAGTTGTCGGTTACCGACAAGTTACCGAAACTAGCAAGTGGTCGAAATAAAAACTGTTGGTAGAACCAACAAGTAAAAATCTTGAAGAGAAAAATTAGATGGGTCTAAAAGGCCGACCAAAGTGGTATAGTTGTCTAGTCGTTTTCACCCGATAAGTAAAAAGAAAAGGAGGTCGGCGTGAAATTTTTAATTCCTGAGCGGTAACTCAAGTTTAGTCAGCTCGGTTTTGGCTAACAATATTTTCAATTAGTAAATTTCTATTTTACGTCCTCTATTACATTTTTACTACCTACCTATAAATATCTTTCTGGGTTCCAAGAAAAAGCTTGGTAACTTTGGGTTACTATTCTTGCTTGTCTTCAGACGTGGGCTGGAAGTCATGGTTTATTGTATCATGGATTTAAGTTCGTGAATATTAGGGATGATTCCTGACTTGGAAAATTTTTTTACATATAGATGTCATCTCTACCCTATTGAATTAAAATTGGTTATATATTTTGTTTTTAACTATATACAGTTATGCAGTGACGGTTGGAGAGAGGGATCTCTTTATATTTTTTTTAATGGTATATGGTTAGGTGATTGAGACAATTGCAGATTAATTGTAATTGGAGCAGGTAAAATCTCTATCAGAAACACAAAGCTTTACCCTTTGGTTAATGTAAAACTAAAATTCTATCTATGATCTTTCAATTATATTAGAGTAAAATATAATGTGAGCTTTACCCTTTCGTTAATGTAAAAAAGTAAAGTTTTTCATATGATCTTTTAATTATTTTAGAGTAAAACTTTATTTGATTATGTTTAATTTAGAAAATGAATTCATACTTTCTTATACTTGAGTAATGAAAATTCATAATTAGTTTAATAATGTTATTTATGGTATAAATGTTCCACGGGAACTTCACTTAGGGAACATCTCACATAGCACGTGCGATCATGGGATATTAAATAATACCCTTAATTTCTAGAGATATTGACCCAAACTCTTTTTGTTGAAACCCCCTCCCAATACTTAAAACCTCCTCCCTGCCCCTTTTTTTACCTCAATCCTTATAAACCACCTTACCCACCCCCACCTTAAACCCCTCATCCCTCCAATACTTGCAATATATTGGTTCAATTTTTAATAATTTTAAAACCCACAATATGAACTAACGTGATACGATATTGGTCAACAAGTGAAGCCCCCGTGAAATGTTCAAACAAAATATTATAATGTTTTTTATAGTATGAATGTTCAAACAAAATATTATATGTACGAGTTCATTGTTAACATTCATAAGGAACAATAACTAGCTTCCATGATTTAATAGTGAAAATGTCGATGTCGTGTTAGAAGCCAGTCATAGTTGAGCATTGAACATTTCAGAAATGGAATATAATTTGTTATCTATTTTTTTTTTTTCAGAATTAGTTATCCAAATTAAAGATAAGTACATTCTAGTTGTTATCTAATTTAAGTATTTTCTTCTCTAATAGAAACAAGAACTTAATCTTTATCCATAACCATTACCCGTAAATAGATCTTCTGCATCTATCTTTACCGATGCTATTATTGAAAACCTTGGTCGCTAATTCTTTTGGTTCCATAGGTAGTTGAACTCATTCCATAGTGTTACTTATGCAATGTTTTAGCCAATTTATATGTATTATAACCTCGGCTACATTTCATTTTTATTTGCGACTATAATGGAATACTAGCCCTATCTTTGAATACAAAACATAATAAATCTCCACTAAGTATGATGTTATGTACAAGAACAAATTATAGAAGATGAAATAATAAAATATTCATAGACGGTATAAATTTAATAAACAACTTTTGCATATTACAGTTTATTAGTTCAGTAAGATTGGTAATCTACTTCGAGAAGTTAAATAACAAGTCTAATAAGTCGGATAATTCATAATAGAACATATCAAACTGATGGGAAAAAGAAACTGAAGATGTCATTCCTCCCAACCAACTCCTTGAGCAGAAAAATTACTTTCTCCAAAACCCTAGAGTCTATTTGCTGAACCACAAGGAAAAATTTCGATCAATGCACAAACTCTTTCTTTGCATCAACTAGATCATTTTCCCTCCATCATAAGCCTCCTACTTATTCAATGGAAATAATACTTCACATTATTTTTCCTAAGACTTGGTCATTTATGAGCCACCTACTCATTATTGCTCCACAAGGAGTCTCAACCTAATTTTGGGGAAGATACCTTCTGGATCACTTGAGTTTTTACTTAGCATATTTTGCCATTTGTCATTTCCCCTTGTGGGTCAGAAACACTCTTTTAACGGCTACTTCAATTATGATTCCTCTTAGTTATTTAATTAATAATAATAATAAATCGATTACATTTATTCCCCCAAAATATTAACATTAGACTGATCCAGTTGGATGATTTGAGCTTTGTTTGGTTTGAATTCAACATTAATTTTTTTACATAGAGAGTAAGGCATAATAATAGATGAATCCCGAAACTTGACCATGTAGTTATGTGTGTTCCTAATAAAAAATTTTAAAGTAACTAAGAAGGGTAGGGTATTGGAATTTGATTTCTTTCCTACTAAATAAGCATTATTTGTAGATTGTTTATTCATATTACTAACACTTGCTGTGGTTTTTTTAGAACTAAAATTATCTACATCATAAGTACCTTTGCATTTCCTAGATGAATTCACACTAAGACCTTGGAGGACTTTTTCTTAGATTTGAGGGAATGTAAACAACTTTGTAATATCCCAAATACTGATATTCTACTTCTTTACTATTATAGGATTTGATAGTACACTCAAATGGGTGCAAATTACTAAATTTTAGTTTTCAAGGAAGGTGTCGTAACAAAGGCCCTAAAAAATAGTGAAATGGAGAAATTATAGGGTGGAAAGTTAAGAAATAAATGGTACACTTACCACTAATATACAAGATGATGATACTCCAGAGATAAGTTGCATGCATATAGTGCTAGACATGTGAGGTAATGGTGCTCCCTTCCTTCAGTTGATTCCCATCTACAAAGGAGGCTCTTCCCCATCTAAAGGTGACGTTTTTTGTGAAGGAGGTGTCTAATGCAAGTGAAAATTTGTCGGAATGCTAGTTTCCTCTTATTGAAGAGAATCGATGGATCATGCAGAGGATATGACCTCTCAACGAACTCTAGTGAATTAATATACCTATTTGGTGCTCATCCCCTCAGCTACACGGATCTGCTGCTAACTGCTCCGGATGAGCAAACCATGGACTGATAATCACTCAACACAGTGGAGTGACCCTACTGATGAAGATGAAGCTATTATGCGGAAAATAAACTGGGATTCAGAGACCCAACGAATACTTCTGGGGTTTTCTAGTTATTCCCCAGCTGCACATGTGAACCTACAAACAATCTTCCGGTGGATGTTGAATCATTGGATATCGATAAATAAGATTAATACTAGTTATAAACATGAATGGTCTATCCTAAAATAGAATAGGGTAGATGGTTTCACTGTCGATCCCTCGTTAGCTCAAGACGTCGTCTTGAACCCCCACTGTTGTGGTTGCACGCTGTGTTGCTGCTCAAAAAATCCAAATCAACAATAATAACAACAAATCCCTCCTTTAGTCGAATAACCCTTCCTAAATATATTAGCATGCACTTTTAGGGTTAGCATGTCACTTTTAGGGTTTATGCTTCACTTTTGCATGCATGCAATTCTAATTTTCTGTTGAATTTTAAGCCTAAGGAAATAATGATTCCTTTATCAAACTAATGACTTTAATACTAAATGAGTATCCTAATATATTCTAAGTATCAAAAGTCCTCATTCAATTCCCTTTCATGTGGTACCCACTTGAACATATGGGAATTAAGTAGGTTAGCGTGTATTTTAGTGCTTAATTAGAAGAGGACATTGCAGTCCTCCCTACTTGAAATTGCTTTTCCTCAAGCAACTGCAAACTAGGATGTTGTAATACCTGTTCTTATTCCCATGTGGCATCCTCCATAGGTAATTCTTTCCATTTTACCAAGACTTTCAAATCACCCTGTTTCAAATTTTCCTTTCTTGCACCTATAGGATTCTCTCTAGAATCAATACCAAAATCCCTTCATCATTTAAGGAAGGAAACTTGGTGGATGGAGCAATTTGTGTTTCCCTACTATTTTCTTGAGGTTGGATACATGAAATACACTGTGAGTTTTGCTTTCCACTGGTATTTCTAGTTCATAAGCCACCTCTCAAACCTTCCTAACTACCTTGTAAGGACCATAGAAGTGAGTTTTTATATTTTCTTCTCCTTTTTTCTTGAGGGAATATTTCCTGTAAGGTTGTAGTCGTAAATATTCCAGATCTCCTACCTCAAAGCTCCTCTCAATCTTGTGTCTTTCTGCATATAAATTCTATTGATTCTAAGCTACCTATAGATTCTCCTTCAGTACTTTGAGAATATCTTGACCATCCTGTACCCAATATTTGTCCTTTGGTTCCCGACTGTCTCCAAAAGACAAGTCTGCAAAGTTCAGTGCCTCATAGCCATATAGATCCTTGAAAGGTGTCATTTTAATAAACATGTGGTGGGTAGTTTTGTAGCAGTACTCTCCTGGGTGTATCCATTTAATCCATGTCCTATGTTTCCCCGCTACATAGTTTCTCAAATACCCCTCAATCCACTTGTTGAAAATATATGTCTTCTCGTCACTCTCAAGATGACAACTTGTTCTTGTAGCAAGTTTTGTCCCTACCAATCTGAACAGCTCCTTCTAGAAATAACTGGTGAATTTACTGTCATGATCACTGACAATGGTTTTGGGTAGCCCATGAATTTTGAAAATATCTCTGAAAAATAATTCAGCTACCTGAGAGATTGAATAGTCGGAAGAGACAGCAAAGAAGTGAGAAAATTTGGTCAACCGATATACTACCACATATAAGCATTCTCTCCCCTGTACCTTGGGTAACCCTGTAATGAATTCCATCGAGATGCTCTCCCATTTCTTCTCTGGTATCAGTAATGGCTGAAGTACCCTACTGGATGTGTGTGTTTGATTTTATTCTACTGGAAGATACTATTAGTTTTTCAACATTAAGCTAGCATTATTAGGATCTTTAATTGAGAGAATAACAAGTACAGCAGTCAAACACAAGAGACAATGAACACGGTGTTTTTCCTCGGGGAAACCATGAAGGAGAAAACCCCACAACTTCCTCAGAGATAGAATCAGCACCAAAACAGTAAAATCCCCAAAACAGTAAGTGATCTCCCTATAGCAGTAATCTTCTTCTTGACTAGCCCCAGTAACTTCTCCTTCCTCAACTATGCGCTACACTTGAGTGTGGATGAGTTGTGTGATAAATAGAGACTCCAGTTCACTATTTATACTAATCCCAACATGACTAAAACCCTACCAAGGCCGACCTCTACTAGGAGAGTCTAATAACCCTAGTGCCCCGGAACTACGAGCACTTTAACCCTTAGACAATCGGAGGGTTACCCACTATGACTTGACATCACTTGTTTACATTATTGATCCTCCCGATCGGAACATCGGGGCATGACAATATGACTCAATTACATTATAGATACATCCCGAAATAAACATCGGGTTACAATACATAAGATACATAGATGAATACATTCCGAAGTTACAAATACATCAACACTCCCTCTTAACTAGGAAGGTATTTTTTTGACACAATTTTCAGCACCGGTCTTCTTCTCTGTATCAACTGGATCATCTCATCATCTATATCTCAGGTCCTCTGAGTCTTCAATTCATATTCATCTTCAAGTCATTGGATCTGGATCATCTCTCGATCTGGATCATCATGGGACATCATCACTGGATCTGGCTCATCACTCGATCTGGATCATCATGAGGCATCATCACTGGATCTCGATCATCACTGATTTTGGATCATCACTGGATCTGGATCATCATCACTGGACTTCGATCATCACTCGATCTGGATCATCACTAGCTATCATCACTCAATCTCGATCATCACTCAATATCGATCATCACTGGCTATCATCACTAGATCTTGATCATCACTCGATCTGGATCATCCCTAGTGCTATCTCATGATTCTTCTCGTCACAGGAAGTCCTACAGAGCCATCCCTTTTTCATGCTAGTTGTAGGCCTAGCCTCCATGTAGGTCTTCTTCAGCACTTATATCTGACCTACTCGTCAGAAAGGCCCGTCCAACACTTACATCTGACCTACTCGTCAGAAAGGCATGCCCAGCACTCACATCTGATCATATAGGAACCAATCCTATAATCACATCAGAAAGGCCCAGCACTCACATTCACCAGCATGATAGGACATCACATCACTAACATCTTTGAAAGGGATTCAGCACTTACATCTGACCTACTCGTCAAAAAGGCACAGTACTCACATCCATCCAGGCTGGAACACATCCTGCTCACAATGATGGAGGAGTTATGTACTCCAATCTAGGCTGGAACACATCATGCTCATAATGATGTAAGATTTCCTCACTTTCATCCAGGCCGAAACCACATCCTACTCACAATGATGGAAGAACTCTATTCTTCCACCCAGGCCGGAACCACATCCTACTCACAATGATGAAAGACTCTCATTCAGGCTGGAACACATCCTGCTCACAATGATGAAATATTTCTGCACTTACATTCATCCAGGCGGGAACACATCCTTCTCACAGTGATGAAAGGGCATGCACTTACATCCATCAAGGTGGGAACACATCCTGCTCACAGTGATGGAAGGGCTTGCACTCACATCTGATCTTGTAGGAACCAATCCTATAGTCATATCAGAATGGCCCCCAGTCCTCCTCCACTGAGCTACCTAGTAACTGACCAAGTGCCTCCATTCTCCTAGAGAATGGCAGTTGCCCTTATATCCGACCTGCTCGTCGAAATGGCCAACACTCACATCTGACATGGAAGGAACTTAATCCTTTAGCCATGACAGAATGGTTCAGCCCTTACATTTGATCAAGCGGGAACACATCCCTCTATCACATCAGAATGGCTACTTAGTCCTAGACTGAGTGTTCCTGGTACCTCACCAGGCAGCTCCATTCAAAGAATGGCAATTTCCCTTACATCTGTCCTACTCAACAGAATGGCCCGCACTCATATCTGACATGGAAGGAAGCAATCCTCTCACCATGATAGAATGGCTCAGCCCTTACATCTGACCTACTCGTCAGAATGGCTACTGATCTCAGCACTTATATCTGACATGGAAGGAACCAATCCTCTCACCATGACAGAATGGCTCAGCCCTTACATTTGACCATGGAAGGAACCAATCCTCTCACCATGTCAGAATGGCTATGGGACTCATCACTTTCCCTTGGAGGAAATATCGATCTAGAGAACACCAAGCTTCTCCCTGAAGTACTCGAACTCCACCCTCGCCAATGGCTTCGTCAATACATCAGCTATTTGTTCCTCCGTCGCAACATATTGGAGCTTCACTGCTCCCCTCTGCACCATATCCCTGATATAGTGGTACTTGATCTCGATATGCTTTGATTTGTCATGGAACACTGGATTCCCTGACAACTTCACGCAACTCTGGTTGTCACAATGTATACAAGTAGCATCCAACTGGAGATCAAATAAATTAGATAGTAGCTTTCGTAGCCATACTACCTCACAACTAGCTGAACAAGTTGTGACATACTCTGCTTCAGCAGTACTTAGTGCCACACAGGATTGCTTCCTGCTAAACCAAGAGATCACACCTGATCCCATACTGAAGCAACATCCTGAAGTGCTCTTCCTATCGATGGCACTGCTTGCCCAATCTGAATCAACATAACCCTCCAGGTTAATCTTTTGATTTGCATCGTACTTGAGTCCATAATCAACTGTACCCTTCAGGTACCTCAGAATATGCTTTGTAGCCATCAAGTGAACATGTCTTGGATCTGTCAGGAACTAGCTCAAGGTGTTCATAGCAAAGCAAATATCTGGTCTCGTGTTTGTCAAGTACATCAATGACCCAATTATCTGACGATACATCGTAGCATCAACCGACTCCGATGAAGCGTCACTTAATAGCTTCAGGTTTGATGCCATAGGTGTGGCTATAACCTTACAGTCCATCATCCCAAACCTCTTCAAGATCTCTACTCCATACTTCCCTTGTTCAATGAAGATTCCATCTGTATTCTGCCACACCTCCATACCTAGAAAGTAATGCATCATCCCCAAGTCCTTCATTTCGAACTCAGCAGCAAGCTTTCTCTTCGTATCAGCAATCAACCCATCCGTACCTGTCACAAATAGATCATCTACATGTAGTATAAGCATCACTGGGTTTCCATCTTCAACCTTGTAGTAAAGGTTGGAATCTGCTTTGCTCTTGGTAAAGCCCAAACTGGATAAAAAGCTGTCAATTCTATCGTACCAGGTCCTGGGTGCCTGTTTCAAACCATACAGGGCTTTCTTCAATTTGCACACATGATACTTCCTGTCATGTGTCTCAAAACCGAGTGGTTCTTCTACATACACTTCCTCTTCCACTACACCATTCAAGAAAGCAGTCTTGACATCCATCTAGTGTATCTTCCATTTCATTACTGCAGCCAGAGCAAGTACTGATCTGATGGAAGTGTATCTGGCTACAGGTGCAAAGGCTTCTTTATAGTCTATTCCTTCTTTCTGAGAGAAACCCTGAGCTACAAATCTTGCCTTATATTTTTCAATGCTACCATCTACAGCATGGTTGATCTTGTAGATCCATTTGGAAGTTATAACTAACTTCCCGTTTGGTCTTGGGACAACATCCCAAACATCATTCTTCATGATCGATTGATATTCTTCAATCATAGCATCCTTCCATTCTTTCTTTTCAGCCGCTTCTTCATAACTGGAAGGTTCTTTATCAATGAAATCACATAGTAAGGCTACATACCCGGAGCAGGATCCGGTCCTCTTTCTTTCTCTGTGATTCTCTTCTGGAGCCCAATATCTTTCCACACCTTGGATAAGTTCACGTACCCAAGCAGGTTTCCTCTTATGAGGATTCTTCTCCAGAGGTGGATCTACAGGTCTTTGTGGTTCTTCAAATTCTCGATCTTCTTCTTGATCTTCTTCATTCATGGTTGTATCATGAATTCTGGGTGCTTCTGCTTCTACTTCTTCAGGTTCTTCAGCAGGTCTCTTTCTGGATTTGTTGTAAGCTTTGTCTTCATCAAATGTCACATCCCTACTGATGTCAATCTTCTTGTACCCTGGAAAATATATTCTGTAAGCCTTCGAGCTTTCATATTATCCCACAAATATGCCCTTCTTTCCTGAAGGATCTAATTTTGTTCTCTTCTCTTTTGTAATGTGTATGTACATAGGACAGTTGAATATTCTGAGATGGCTAACTTCTGGTTTCTTGCTGGAGAAGACTTCTTCGGGATTCTTGTTCTCGATTACTCTATGTGGAGTACGGTTCTGTACATACACTGTTGTTCTGGCAGCTTCCGCCCAAAGATGCATAGGAAGATCTTGATCATGAAGCATGGCTCTTGCAGCTTCCATGATAGTTCTATTCTTTCGTTCTACAATTCCATTTTGTTGTGGATTATAAGGAGTGGACAACTCCCTCTTAATCCTTGATTCTTTGCATAGCTCTTTGAATTCATTTGAAGTGAATTCTCCGCCATTATCTGATTGAAAGGTCTTGATATTCTTTTCAGTATGGTTTTCAATCAAGGCTTTGAATTCCTTGAACTTACTGAATACTTCATCTTTGTTCTTCATGAAGTAAACCCATGTTTTCCTAGAAAAATCATCAATAAAGGAAACATAGTATGCATACCCGCTTAGTGAGTTTGATGACATTGGACCGCATACATCAGAGTGGATAATTTCTAGTATTCCTTTGGCTTTGCTTTCGCTGCTAGGAAATGTCTTCTTTGTATTCTTCCCTTTCACACATCCTTTGCAAACACCATCATGTTTTGCTTGGAATTCTGGAAGACCTTCAACAGCTTTGCTTGCAATAGGTAGTGCTCTATAATGCACATGTGCAAGCCTTCTATGCCAAAGTTCATTTGGCTCTACTATGTCATGGACCAAGGCTTGTTCTGGATGGCCCTTCAATTTGTACAAGCCTCCTTCTTGTTCTCCAATCACTACTGCATCATTGATAGTCTTTCCTTTTGGCCACATGATGACTTGACCATCTATGAATGCAACTCTCATTCCTTTTGCATCCAATGCTGATATGGAGAGAAGTTTCTTCTTGAGTCCTGGCGCAAACAATACTTCTTTCATTGTTAGAGACTTACCAAAGTCTAGTTTATATGAAGATTCCTCACTACCTTTTATTGGATATTGGTAGTCATCTCCTAGCTTCACCTTGTGGGGTGATTCATGTTTTGACAGCATTACAAAGGATTCCTTGAATCCAGTAATATGTTTGGAAGCCCCACTGTCTATAAGCCAATCATCACTACCATGAGTAATGTTACCTGTTAGAGTAGAGATCAGAACATATTTATCCTCGCTTGAAGAATCTTCACTTTCATATCTGGATCTCTTCTTGGATGGTTCATCATCCTCTGCAGCATGAGCATGATGTCTTCTTTTGTTCCCCTTCTTCTTGTGAGAGTGGTTCTTGTTCTTAGGAAAATCTTTTGCAAAGTGCCCTATCTCATCACATGTATAACATCTTAATCTAGATGGGTCTTTTCTATTATTATCTCTATGATGAGGATTCTTACCTTTGAAGTGGTGAGGTTTTCTTCTGCCTCTCTTGGAGTGAACCGTGAGAGCTTGATCTTCACTTCCCATCTTCTCTTCTCGAGCTGCTATCCGAGCTTCTTCTTGAGAGCACTCTTCCCATAGTCTGCTGAACTTGACTAGCTTCTTTCTAGCACAGATTCCTTGGATGAAGGAATCCCATGACCTAGGAAGGCCATTCAAAGTATTCATGGCAATCTCTGCATTTTCCACTTCTTCATCAACAGCTTCTAATTGTTCCTTGATCTGAGAAACCCTTGTGAAGTAGGACTAGATAGTCTCTGCATTCTGAATATTCACATTCTTTAGTTGATTCCTCAGAGTCATCTTCTGGTTTATGTTCTTCCCTTCAAACAATTTGGTTAGGGCATCAAACATAGCTTTAGGTGTCTTGAGAGAGGACACCTGTGGGATAAGATGATCCTTGATAGAATCAGCAATGATCCTCTTTGCCATAACCATGTTCTTCTTATGTAATTCCTTTACCTCATCTCCCTCTGGAACTGGAACTTCCTAATGAATGTAGGAGTCTAACTCGTTTTCTTCCAGGACAAGGGAGATCCTATACTTCCAAGCTCGGAAGTTATCAGCTCCCTCAAGCTTTTCATCAAGCTTGGTATGATGAGACGTCTTAACTAAGAACCTCAAATGGAAATACAAAATATTTTAGATCTTACCAGGTTCAAGAAGTCAGATATGAAACTTGAGCTAAAATCCTGCAGTACTGGATTAGGAGCAAATTAGGGTTTTTCTTTTCTGGAGTTCTGTCTACCCAAATGCCTTGAAATTTTTCCCTAACTTCAATTTTGGGGAGGAGATCAATCCAGGCCTGGGCTCACTAAAAAATTCCTCTTCTATAGAAAGCCCTAATTTTCGGTAGCAGTGATAGGTCCAAAACTGAACCTCAGAATTGGATTATGCTTCGACAGAAAGATGCACCCTAAGGAGGAGAGTTATTCCACCTTAATTTTGCTGAAAATCTGCTGAGAAATATCCACAAACTAGGAATCCCTAGTTCCCGCAGCTACACAGTGTCTTCTTCTTAGGTTAGCTCTGATACCATGTTAGTTTTTCAACATTAAGCTAGCATTATTAGGATCTTTAACTGAGAGAATAACAAGTACAGCAATCAAACACAAGAGACAATGAACACAATGTTTTTCCTCAGGGAAACCATAAAGGAGAAAACCCCACAACTTCCTCAGAGATAGAATCATCACAAAAAAAACAAAATCCCCAAAACAGTAAGTGATCTCCCGACAGCAGTAATCTTCTTCTTAACTAGCCCCATTAACTTCTCCTTCCGCAACTATGTGCTACACTTGAGTGTGGATGAGTTGTGTGATAAATAGAGACTCCAGCTCTCTATTTATACGAATCCCAACATGACTAAAACCATACCAGGGCCGACCTCTACTAGGAGAGTCTAATAACCCTAGTGCCCCAGAATTGTGGGGACTTTAACCCTTAGACAATCGGAGGGTTACCCACTATGACTTGACATGACTTGTTTACATTATTGATCCTCCGGATCGGAACATCGAGGCATGACAATATGACTCAATTACATTATAGATACATCCCGGAATAAACATCGGGTTACAATACATAAGATACATAGATGAATACATTCCAAAGTTACAAATACATCAATAGATACTGCATTTTTGAACGTGTTGTATTACCTTCTCCTTGACGAATTTCCATGATAACCTCTCTCTTATCTTTCTGTAGGTCTTCATGAACCCCTGATGCCCTGATAGTTGTGAGTCATGCGGTTCCTGTATGATCTTCCTCTTCAAAGATGATTCTGGGATGAGTTATATCCTACCTTTGTAATATATTATGCCATCAATGATCCTATACCTATCATCCTAGATCTATCCATCTAATAACTCACAAGCAAATTTGTTTTTGGAATATTCTACTAAGAGAAGAGACCTCAAATATATGGATATAGTCATGAGATATAATGAATTTGGTCATCTGGATAAGGCATTAGATACTACACTATTTTTATCGTTAACATACTTTATTTAAAAATCATAAGCATGTACCTTGCTGACCCATTTTTGTTGGTGCTCATTTAATTCTTTATGCTCCAAGAAGTATTGAGGCTATTGTGATCTATCTTGTTTTTAAACCTGCTTCCCACTAAATACTATCTGAGTTTAGTTAAGGCATGTAAGATGGCTAGCATATCCTTATCAAATATGGAGTATTTGCGTTCATAGTATTTAAGTTTTCATCTTTCAAATGCAATCGGGTGATGGTTTTGCATCAGTACTGTCCCTAGTCCTTCTCCTGAAGCATCACACTTTACTGTGAATGGATGTGAGAAATATAGCTCTAATTTTTCCATATGAACATGTACCCCTTTTGTGATGATTATATGCCCTATATACAACATTCCTTCCATACCAAAATCACACTAAGACATTTTCGCATAAAGCAAATGCTCTTCTAAAATTATCAATACCTCATCCAAATGTTTCAAATGTTATTCCCATGTTTTACTGTAAATTAAAATATCATCAAAGAATACTAGTAAATACTTTTGTAACTGAGCCCTAAAGGTGTGGTTCATGCAAGATTGGAAAGTTGTTGGGGCATTGGTAAGTCCAAAAGGCATGACCCAGGAACTCATAGTGACCATAGTGGTAACGAAAAGCTGTCTTGAAAATGTCTTGATCCCTTACTCGGATCTAACAGTACCTTGATCGAAGATAAATATTGGAAAATTATTTGGCACCCCGTAGCTCATCCATTAATTCATTAATACTGGGGATGGAATACCTGGTTTTTATGGTATTCTTGTTGAGTTGTCTTTAATCAATACACATTTGTAAGGTTCCATATTTTTTTTAACTAAGACCACTAACGATGCAAATGGACTAGAACTCGACCGAATATATCCTAGTTCTAGTAATTCCTTGGTAGTCTTCCCGATCTAGTCATTGTATCTTTTGGGATGTCTGTATTGAGTGGTTATGATGACATGTGTCCCCTCCTCCAACTCAATAATATGCTCAAACCCCCTATGTGGTGGTCGACCTATCGGAAGATCCCTAAAGACCCTCTCATGCCTCTTCAATAGTGCCTAAATATCTATTGGATGTTGGGTGTTGTTATTTCGAGGTTTTCTAAAAATGAAAAGGCACTCTACTGACCATTCTATGTCTCCCCATATTAGTATGGAATCCATTATTTGTGATGATAATGGTTTGGGGGGATAAGTGTTCATTCACCTCAAAAATACCCATTTTCCATCCTAGGGCCTGGAATTCTATTTCCATTTCCCTGTAACCTGTAGTATATTTTCTTATTGAATAGATCCATTGGAAACCCAATACTACATTTGTGTCAACCACATTCACCACATAAATGAGTATGTCATATTGTAGTTCCCTAACGTGACATTCAGTTTGGGAATCCAATAGTTGCACTCCATGTTATTATTTCCTGCTACCGCTACAGTGAATCCCTCAAATTTCATTGTCGAAATACCTTGCTTAGCCACCCATGTTGCATCAATGAAGTTCTCAGTTTCTCCCCCATCAATCAATACACCTACCCTGTGGCCCTGTACTACTCCTCTGACCCCAAGAGTATGAAACCTAGGTAATCCAGATAATGTAGCAATAAATTCCTTCGGTGATTCTTCCTAAAGTGACTCCTCTTCTACTTCCCTCAATTCTTTTATTGTTTCCTATTCGGATTCCTCCCCTTCACTGTCTGAGTAGACCTCTATATAGTGGCCCTTGGCCTTCCATGAGAACTTGTGGCCTGGAACCCATGGTTCCTGATAAGTGAAACATAACCTTTTCCTTCTCAAATATTTCCTTGTGTCATCTTCCAACCAAGTTTTCTTTGGTCATTCCTGTTGAAAAGGTTTTATGTATTTGTCTTTTACTGGGAAATTTTTTTTAAGTCGAAACCTATTCTTCGGAATTGAATCTTGTAAATATATGGCTCGGTTGATTGCATCCTGCAAAGTAGATGGTTTGTAGGCTTTCACTCACCCCCATAAAGGTTCTTTAAAGGCCTCTGAAAACAACATAATCAACATGATCTCCAAAACATTTGTTAGCATAATGGCTATTCTATAAAACTATGAGATGAATTCCTCTACACTACCTATCTATTTGAGTTGAGCTAACTCTCTAAATTGTATCTCCGGTTCCTTCCTATCAAACCGCTCCATGAGCCTCTATGTAAATTCATTGTAGCAATTGATGGTGTTGTGACCCAATGTCACCAGCCCATGGTACCACCACTCATGAGCCTCTCCATCTATATGTAAAGTATCCAATTTAATGGTATTTTTCTATGCCATAGGGTTGAGTTGGAATTAAGTATTCAACTTTTGGACCCATATTCTCCCTAAACACCCGTGAGCCCCATCAAATTTAGGGATGGTCAATCTTCCCAAACTTTTCTGCAACTCATAATTTTGGGTAAATCCTATGTTAAAAATTATGGGTTGGTTCATAATCTTCATATTACAAAAGTCTGAGAATGTCATGGCTACATGGAACACATCTACCAAATCCTTGTACTTCTGTATGTAAGCTCCAAATGGTTTACTGGGTTCTACTGGCATGACTAGACCTGCTACTACATTTGCTAGGAAATGAGACATAATAGGTATGCTGGAAGGTTTGTTATATATATATATATATATATATATATATATATATATATATATGGGGTGTGTTTTTCATGTTATTGTAATCATGCTTCCCACTACTACTGGTGGATCCCCTATCTATGGGTGACAGAGGTATACTGCTATGACCTAATTGTGGCTTCAGTGCCAATCTATTTATTGCATGCAATACTTCCTTCTGTCCCTTAGCTAAGTCATTCAATGCACTAACCAAGCTACAAAATTTCAACCTATATTCCTCTTCTCCTATTCCTTTCCCTCTATTAGAGTGTATACCTGTTGGGTCCATGTCTGAGTTGGTAACTTCTAACTGGATATCCTCAAATTCTTGTTCCTCTGTGTACCTACTCTTCCTTCTCCTATATGTTACAAAAGTGTCTTCTTCTATATTCATTTAGTTCTTGTGTTAAATCCCACAGCTAGAAAGGAACATGCTCTAATACATCTTTAATATCCCAAATACTGATATTCTATCGCTTTACACTAATACATAATAGCAAATTAGCAAAGTTTTTTTGTTTCTATTTCCACGTTTCGTCGTCTCAATTGCGACAATAATGGTCACGATTTTGTGGCACTTTTTTTTTGGATCTAATGATGAACTTTATAAGTCATTGATATAGAGACAAAAATTGGCCACCACGTGTCTTCTATATGGTGGCCTTGAAATTGATTTTTTTAATTCATTTTCTAACTTTCGTTGCTCTATCGACAAAGTTTTCGTCCCTATAACGATGAAAATATGGCCAAAAACTGCTAGGAAAAATTTTGTTTCCACACAAAATCGTGGAACACTTTTGACAAACGTTTGTCTCTCTATCAATGAATTCTGGAATTTGAACAAAAATTTCTTCTATGCAAAATCGTGGAAAACCAATCTCTATCAACGAAATCTGCAAGTTGAACGGTAATTTTTCCATGAAACTTCGTCCCTATAGCGATGGTATTCCTGGAAAGGCACCCGAGGTTTCAAATTTTTTGCAATACCCGTGACAAAAGTTTGTCGATATTGGGACGAAACCTGGAGGTTTCAAAAAAAAATTAAAAAACCATGGAAAGGCACCTTCCTTTCCATGGTTTTGGATCTTCAATAAGTGCTTGTGAAAAAATACATACTATATTTTAAAGACAAAGAAATGGATAAAATATAACACAGGAAAGGTGTTTTATAGAAAATAAATATATCGGGAAAGTAAGATATGGGAAAAACATATTTAAGTAAAAGGGAAAAAAATAAAAGGGAAGTTCAGGGGGGGTCAAAAAGTGTTAATTGACTCTAAAAAATAAGGCATAATGATTTAAAAAGTGCCCAAAAGTACCCAAAGTGTCCCTAATCACCCTAATTATTTCCTCAAAAACTATTTTCCCATTAGGATGCACAAATTCATAATGATTGGCTAAAATACATAATTAGAGGCTAAAGTGGCACCTCTTAGAGCATATTCTATGACAAGGTAGGAGGGTACATCTATAAAAATACCATCGATAAAATATGTTGTAAGCACCACAGGGATCGTATAAACATTAATTAAATGATATTCTAGGCACCATTGAGAGATGATTTCTATGATAAGGTAGGGGGGTGCATCTATGAAAAATACCATTGATAAAATACGTGGGAACCACTGGGCTCGGATCAAATTATTGTGATCTGAAATTAGGTTAAGCCCATAGGGGATTAAAGAGCCCACGAGGGCTTGGAAGGATTCCCATAGAGCTTGGAAGAAGCCCGCAGAGGCCTATAGATACCTGCAGAAGCTTAAAGAAGCCCACAAGTCAGAACTAAAGGAATTCCATGTTCTGAAGATGAAGGGATCACGAGATTTAAAGACTGAGGAATCTCGTAGGTGTAAATGAAGCCAAAGAAGGTCAAGCCCACAATTTCTGGAAGAGATGAAAATGAAAAAATGATCCTTCTTATGCAACCACCTCAAGCATGGCCAAAATCAGTCAAAGTTGGTACCAAATATGCCCGAAAGAAAGAAAGAAAAGTCCCTTGAGCACATGATAGGAAAGAGACATGTTAATCAACAAAAAATTGGCAACTTATTTCTATTCTTTTACTATGCATGATCTCATATGACAAAAAATTCATCATGGATCACTTTTTGGCATTGATCAAAAGCAGGTTGCACAGTTGAGCATGCAATTTGTAGTTTGGAAACCATATCATAATTTCCTTGGAGACACTCCTCATGAAATATCATCACTTTCTCTACTACATGTGAAGAGCTACTAGTGATAATTCATCATACTACAAAAAACATAAGGTGCATTTAATTCATTTTTATTGAAAAATAAATAAATAATAAAAAATAACTCAACCCCTAGGGAAAAAAAGTAGTTGTTCACCTGGAAAATCTGTGTAGGATATTTGTAGTGCCAAATGGTGGTAAGTGTTTTTGATGTTGCTCATTGTTGGAAGAGGTAAATATGAAAAGTTGATCCTTCTTATGAAACCACCTCAAGCATGGCCAAAATTGGTCAAGTTAGTATCAAATATGCCCATAATATAAAAGCAGTCCCCTAAGCACATGATGGGAAAGAGACATGTTAGTCGACAAAAAATTGACAACTTATTTCTATTCTATTACTAGGAATTATCTCATGTAGCAAAAAAATCATCTTAAATTACCTTTTGGCACTAAGAAGTAGGTTGCACAGTTGAGCATGCAATTTGTAGTTTAGAATCCATATCATAATTTCCTTGGAGACATTCCTCATGTAATAACATCACTTTATCTACTACCTTTGAATATCTAGACATATGAATTTATGGTCCACATATGTGCCATGCAACAACTGAAAGTTTGTCATCACAGTAATCAGAACATGTAAAATAGTGAAACCAATAACCATTGTTAATTATTTAAAGTGCCATTTAGCATATGATTTCCAGATCTGTGTATGTGATAGCATAGATATAAAATAATGAATTAATGAAAATTTAGTGCCAAGCTAACCATAATATTATTATCATTCACTCGATCCTGTATGTAAGCTCTGAAATATAAAATCATCAAGTCCCTTACCATCACCCAGCTCTCAATAGAAATAATTAGTACTAAGAAAATACAAAACAATACTTAGTAAAATAATTTCATAATTATATCACTGTGAATTCAAATATGTAAGGTTCCAGATCTCAGTAAAAAATTAGACTTACATTTACCCAGAAAACTAATGCGAATAGGGAAAAAAACTAATCAAATCAACACAATATATTTTACAAAATACACCACCATCTAAATAGTTTGAAATACTAACTTGTTTTCTGTTTTGAGTGCGCAGAGAAGGAAGCTATGGAATATGAAGTCTACAATGAATATTGCATACTTGTGTTTGATAAAGGAGAGGGCTCGGATTGTGGGAGTAGCAGGTCTGCGTTTTTAGGGTTTTACATAGAAATTCTTTTTTTAGGGATTTAGTTTTTGATAAAATAAAAGTTACAAAAACACATAAAAATTAAGTCTAAAACCTAAGAGAAACAAAAATAACATAAGAAAATATTTACAAGTATACAACTCAAAAAATTTAGTTTTGAAAGATAGATGAACAATTAGGGTTTGAAAATTTAAAATTTCTTAACCTAGGGTTTCGTCGTGTCGAAATTATAGGAAGAAGGGATGAAATTAACACTTACCTAATGGGGCACAAAGTGTGACCTTCCACAGTCACCCTAGACCATGGAAGTAGAGGACATACGTTATGTTCCATGACGACCATGGACAGACCCCTGCCACATTGTAATAAGGATGTTGTCACATGGAAATCTTCTAGGGTTGGAGTTTCTAGTTATTGTAGTCATATTTACTTACTATATTTAGTTGAGTCAGTAATTGTAACATAAACAAAAATGAGATACTCCAATAATATTTACTTTTACCTCTGAAGGAGGAGATATATGTTCTGCTCCATGGGGATGAGCAGACCCCTGCCACAATGTAATAAGCATGTTATAATATGGAAATATTCACAATAAGCACGACAAAAGAGAATGTTTCCTAAAAAAATCAAAACATTTTGTTATTTATGTCATATTTATTTACTATATTTAACATTTACCTCATGACGCATAGATTGTGATCTTCCACGGTCACCCTAGACCTTGGAAGCAGCATGTGGCTTTCCACTGCTACAACCCTGACAAAATAAATCAATCAATAAAAGTTGAGTCAATAATTGTAACATTAAAAAAAAAGATAAGCATAGCAGTGTAATAAGCATGTTATCACATGGAAATATTCATAATATGCACGAAAAAAACGAATGTCAACGGTGGAAATCGAATGTTAACAGAAAAATCAAAACATTTAGTTATTGTAGTCATGTTTAGTTACTATATTTAGCATTTACCTAATGAGGCATAGCATGTGACCTTCCACGGTTACCCTGAATACGATTCGGATACGATACGGAAAAAATACGTAACAAAAAAATCAAATACGACTAAACTACTGGAATAGGCATCTTATAAATAAAAAAACATGAAATTTTAATTTTTGAAAAATAAGATTATACGATCATCATTCCAAAGTGTAACATGTCACTCATTATTCATTAGGAACTAACATTCCAAAGTGTAACATGTCATTCATTATTCATTAGGAAACATGAAAAAAATATCAGCGTGCCAAAATATTAGCTTGCATATCCAAAAATATGAAAAATTGAGTGTTGGAAACAGGAGGTTGAGAGCCCACCTGGAAATGCACGCCGGAGTTATCTCTTTAACTAATAAATTCATCAGATGTTATGGGTCCATTCTTTGATGATCTGGGCATCCACTCATGATCTCAGTTTCCCTCTAGGTGTTCACACATGTGAGATATGAGTTTTCCAAAATGCCTCCTGGCACAGTAATGACTAGGTCTAACAAAATTGACTAAGTGTTGAATTGAGCAGTTTGAAGTCTATTTTAAAGTGACTTCCAGAGACTGTGTGTTTGTCAGTAAGGTTTTAAGGTGACATGTTCGTGTTCCTAGTTGAGGTTGATACCTAGCCATACCCTTAATTTATTTAAATATTCTCAAGATGTGAAAAATATAATTTTGTGAAAAGTTATAAAATTATGCCTGTACAATCTTGGTGAAATAAAAGAGTAAGCTACAGGAAATTAAGAAGCAAAAATTTATAAAGGGAATTCTTCATATGTTGAGAAGGATTTAAGGATAGTATTTTGGAAGATATGATGTGATCAAAATTACACAAGATATATTTAAGGAAGAAATGCTTGCGGAGGGTTTAATGAAGACACATGCAGGCTGTAGATGAAGGGAACCCGTGATTTAAAAATAAAGGAATCCCGCAAAGATCCCAAGCCCACATATTTGAAGTTGGTTTATGAATTAATTGATTAATTAAATAATCCATATGCCAAACAGAGGTGACCACACTAACATTTATTAATCAAATATTCTTGATAACCTTCGGACTCTTTGAGATATGCCAAATAGAGGCGACCACACTAACTACCATGGGAGGATAAACCTACCGAAACTCAGATTGGATGTTGGCTTTGAAAAGCATTGGAATGGCTCATTCCAACACACATCCTGGGGATGTCCCAAAGAGTGCATAAGAAAACCCTTACTAGATCCACCGATAATAGAAGCGATGGTAGCACAACAAAAAAATTATAATTTCAGTATGACTGTACCGAATCCGTATTGATTCAGAAATTTGACTTATTTTTCCCAAATTCCTATGTTCCTAGGGTTAATGGGCTTACAGAATTAATTGGGCCCTTTTTTATCCTCTGGACTGCGACTGTATTACCTCCCCTAGGAACGCCGGTATCCTATGGGCTGTAGCCGAATTGTTTTGTTATCCTATGGACTGCAGCCGGGTTGCCTCCACTAGGAACGTTAGTATCCTTTGGACTGGTATCCCCTTCTCCTCCATTTACCACTACTATTCTCATCAAATTACCAGTGCTCTGGATGCTGCTATTGAACTAGTGCACAGGAGTGAACTTGTTCATTGTTGTTTTGCTAATGAGATAGTGAGCGGGTGTTTTTGAATTCTACATTTTCTTGTTTGTTTATTTGCATATTTTATATTTTGTGTTTTGTTTTGTTTATTTATTTTGCATATATATATTTTGTTTAGTTTATTTTGGATTTTTTTTATTTGCATATTTTATATTTTATTGCATTTTAAATTAATTATAGTTAAAAAACTCTATGTTTTTTAATTTAGTGTAATCTAATTTAATTTAATTTAATTTAACTAGGATTTTGTCATAATTTGTATTGGTTGCATTGCTTATAGTGAGATCCTATACATAAGTCCCTTCAAGGACAAACATGATGATGATTATGATGATCATGATGATGATGAATATGGCAAAGATGATGGTGATGATGATAAAAATGACGATGATCATCATCATCATTATCCTCATCATCATCACCATCGTCTTTGTCATCTTCATCAATATCATCATCAGCAGCATCTTCATAATCATCATCATCGTCATGATCTTCTTCATCATCATCATATTCCTTATCATCATCATCATAATCATCATCTTCATCATCAATGTCTTCGTTATTACCATCATCATCATATTCGTTGTCGTCATCATCATCATCTTCATCTTCATCATCATCAGCATCATCGTCATCCAATTCATCAACATCTCCATTATCATGATCATCATCTTCATCATCATCATCTTCATCATTTTCATTATCATCATCATCATCTTCATCATCATCATCTTCATCATCGTAATTTTAGGGGGAGCTCAGTGAATGAAGACGTCTACATGATAGGGGGAGCAGCCAGTTGAGTGAAAAGTTAAGGATTGCTCCTAACACCCATTCCAAGGACTAATCTAACAATTCAATATGATCCAAGGAAGTAGTAAAAAAAATACAACATTTTGGGCCCTATGAAGCCTCTTGTTCTTATATTTTTGCACATGAAGAATCAAGACTTATGGACCTAGTCCGATGTCTTAAAAGAGGAAGATCCAAACTGATCAGTTTGGTAGTTCCATAAAGTGCATTCTTTATAGGAGTGAATAATCACTCATAACCATTCTATTATAATGTTGGCAAATCTCAGAACAATTTAGTGAAGACCAAGGTAGTGATCTTGTCATCACATCTTCATCTTCATCAGCATATTTATCACCATCACCATCACCATCATCATCATATTCATCTTCATCATCATCATCATCATCATCATCATCATCATCCTAATCATCATCATGATAATCATTACCATCATCTTCATCATCGTCATCCTAGTCATCATACTCATCCTAGTCATCATCATCATCCTCATCCTCATCATCATCATCCTCATCCTCGCCCTCATCATCATCATCATTGTTGTTGTCGTCATCGTCATCACCACCATCATTGATCATCATCATCATCTTCATAATCATCATCTTCATCAGCATCATCATCATCATCATCATCATCATCATCACATTCTCCCTCTTCCTAGTCAACATATTCATCATTGTCATCATCACCCTCATCATCATATTCATCATGTTCATCATCTTCATCACCACCACCACCATCATCATCATCTTCATCATCATCATCATCATCATCATCATCATCAACAACAACAACAACATCTTCATCATCATCATCATCCTCGTCGTGCTCATCCTCATCCTCATCCTCATCCTCATCCTCATCCTCATCATCATCATCATGATCGTCATCATCTTCATCTTCATCATCATCCTCATCCTCATCCTACTCATCATCAACATCATCGTTATCATCACCATCATCGTCGTCGTCATCATCATCATTATCATCATCTTATTCTTTGTCATCATCATCATCATCATCATCACCATCACACCTATAAATCAATAAATATATTTTTGGTATAAGCTAGAACAATAAGGAAATCATTGTGTTAATTTTAGAATGTGAAATGCATTATCATATGCATGACACATATATGCTCAACTATAAGAGAAGTCGATAAAGATATTATTGATGTCCAAGTACAATACAATTACAAGGTTCTCATCGAAATTCATTTAGTGTCTATCAAATCATGGGTATAATAAAATTCTTAGTTATTCAAAGTCACACTATTTGGAAACACCAAGTACACAGTTTATATATAAATTATTTTATAAGATTGACACATAGAACATGTGTGGATACTTAAAACACACAAAATATTCATAAATTAGGGGCAAAAAAGGGATTTCATCTTGAGTGCTTATCCTAGATCAACAACCCTCTACATCAAATATCAAATATCATTGAATGTTTATTTATGTTCATTTATGTCTCCTTCCCAACACACACAATATTGAACAAGCAAATCTCATGCGTCCTTCTTAGTCCCCACTAAATGTGATGCCAAGTTTCGTTGTATTTCTAATATACTTGAAAACATACTTAAAACCACTACATAATTGATAATAATAATAATGTTCACAACATGGGCTATATTAGCACTCATAGCAACCATTGGATGCATTAGGGTTCCAAAGGCACTCTCGTATGGAACTATTTTCATCACTGCTATTTCATCCTCTATCTTTAAACATGCATGTCTCTTGACAATTTTATGCTAACTTCCATTGGTGTGGATATGGGATAACATTAACTCATTATAAATATCCTCATTATAGGTTCATATCTACCTTCATTCATTGAATTAGCCTCCTTCTTTTATCTCTTTATAGTTGAACTCCTAGAGAATAATGGATCTCCCCATGTTTTTTCATCTTAGGTATTTTTGTTTTGAAAAAATTCAACATGGATTAAGACAATCACTTCATCTACATATGGTTTTAAGATTAGAAATTTTCTTACCAACCCACTTGATGCACACATTCTTGTTTCCATCTTAATGTTGTAGAAGACCAACTCTAATCAAATGACCATGTATCCACTAGTACTAATCTCAAGATTATTCCTTCATCTCATTAAGTTGTTTCTTCATGTTTCACATCTTTTTCTTCTTGTTATCTCTATGGTTGTTTCTCATTTTTATCCTAGGGTTTAATATTTTTCTTTTATTATTTTTTCTTAAGGTTTTTATTTGAGTTCATAAACCTAGTTTTACCTTATTCTTTTCTTGTACCCTTGTGTGTCATGATTTTTATTATGATTTCTTTTTGTAAGATCAAATCATTTATCTTTTCAAGGTATGGGTTTGTATTAAAGCAAGGGATTTTATGAAAATTAAGTATAAAGTTTGCTATATAAGCTAGCAGCATTGCAGCGCCGCCGGTTGGTTTGATTCATGATATTGATTTAAAAGCTTATTAATGGAATGAAAGTACATGAATAGATTGAGCACATCGTGAAGATTGTACACATGGAAAGGATGGTACTATGATTTAATGCATTATCATTATTATTTGAAGGCTTTTTTAAATTAATGTATGAACCTGTTGACCGTGGCATGCTTTATGCTTTCACAAGTGTTTTGTATGAGTTCAAAGCATTTGACATTATTTAATATGATGGACATATGGTACTAGTGTTGACAGTGTTGATAGTGACATGATTAATATTACATTAAACATGTTTAATGATGCTTTATCGAATTACACTAGGTCTGCATGGTTTGTATTATGAGAAATTTGTAGAATGCCAAAGGTAGCAATGGAGGAAGATGCAGATATTATGGTGAAAAGAAGACCAGGAGGTTTGATCTGTAGACTAGAACTAGATAATACATAGTGGATAATGCAAGTTTCGTGATCAACTCAGTTAATGAGAAACACGGGTTGGTTTACCTTCTATGAGAAATTGCAGGGTTATAATATACAGGTGACTCGGGCTTTCATTAAAAATTACAGAGATGGAGTGGTTGAGTTCAAGAATTTGAGGGTTACAGTGGATGAAGAATCTATTGCAAAGGCAATAAGGGTTCCAGCAAAAGGAGAGAAGTGGTTCAAGCAGCAATATTTTTAGGGCAATTAAGGCAAGTTCTTGTTACCAGGGTTTGAGAAACTGGACTGGAAAAAGTGGTATTCATGTAAGCAAAATCAAACCCAATTGGAAAATTCCATTGGAAATGGTTCAAAATTACATTACCTGTGAAGGTCGCTATGATAGAATCCTCTAGTGGCATTTGAGGTTGTTAATGCATCTTAATGGGAGTTTAAAAACTCAACCTTCCATTTTATTTGTTAAAAATACTGCAAAAGATGGTCACATGGATTCAAACCCATCCAGAACACACTGCTCATTCTATATATCACCAAGGTTTGATCAAGTTGTTGTTGATTTCACAATTGAGTAAAGAAGGACGCGGTTAGGAGAGTTTTTTGTCTGAATTAGGGTTTGAAGAGAAGGTCAAAGAAAAAGGAAAAAAGGCAGCAAAATATTTGAATTAGCAAACGGAAAAGAATGAAGAACAGACTAAACACAATGCATAGGAGGATAAGGATTTCATAGAAGAGCCAAAGCAAATGAATAAATGTTTCCAGAAAATTCAGCTACGGATGAAACATCAAGTAAGCAGTTAAAAGAAGATCGTAAAAACCCTGATACATTAAGAATGGTTATAAAAAATGTAAATTCAAAGAAAGAATAATGAATTCAGGTTTTAAATCCAGAAGGAATTAGTTTAAAGCCTAGGACTAGGATAAGAAGCAAGATGGAGGCAGAAATGGAATTAGTACATAATTCTAGAGGCAGAAATAAAGATTATGGAGAGATTGTGATTGTAAATGATTCCTTCAGTGAGGAAAATATACAAGTATCCAAGGACAAGTATTGTCTAGATAATGAAAATTTCATTGATCTACAAGGTATTTCAGGATGTATACCTAAAATGTTTTGCACGAATAAACAATATATTCTGACAACTGTTGAGTCTCAAAATCTATACAGGAAGATGAAGTTCTTATGAGTGAAAAGGAGATTGAGATAGTTCCAGAGTTAAATCAGGTTAAAAATTATTTACAGACATATAAGGAACAAACCAAGTTTTTGCAAAATATCAATGAAAAACTGATGACTGCAAATAAAATGTTATGGGAAGACTTGGAGGAAAAAGAAACCTATTACCAAAAGATGCTTTCAATATCCAAAGATATCTTGAAGGAGAAGAGAGCTATCTAAAATCAATATGAGCACATGAAGACCCAGAGCAAAGAAATGCATAATCAAATGGAGAATAAGGATGCTGAATATTCCAGGTTGCAGAAGAGATCCCAGGTTTTAAGTGATCTGACTGTTTTAGCAGAAGCCTCTAAGAGTTTTTAGATGATAAAGACTTAGGATGATAGTTAGTTTTGAAATAAATCATAGTTTGACAGATGTCTATTGTTATTTTATTTTTATTACACATGTATTAAGTCTGATTTTGAAGATCTGAGACTTTTCTATTTTTGAAGAGTTCGATCCATGAAAATAGGATCTGATGATTGTTTCAAAAACTTAGAAGTTTTTGTATATAATAGACAATAGTTAGATGTGGTAGGGGGTGGAAATCAGAGATGGGAATCCAATTTTGAATATGAACTATAAGACATAAATACTCTTTGCATCTTTAATATAGAACTTACTTTGATATGATTGTGATCATGAGCTTATTTTGTTCTCTTTTATGAATTGTATTTTTATTATGATTTTATCCTGTGTATGGTCATCTTAAAATCCATTGCAAGATTCTTGTGATAAAGTGCAGTTACCATTTAATACTTAGTGACAAAACCAAGTTCATTTCGTAAATTCATGCTCATAATCCCTTCTGTTATTGAATTTTGTATCTTACTTTATGTCATGCAGTTCTGTGATGGTTATTTTGATTTCCCAATACCTTTGATTACATACCATCTTTGTTTTGATTTTATTTCATTATATTGACTTATCTTTAATATTTCTCTAAGATTGAACCCTAGTAGTCTAGGTTCAATTTTAGGGATAACATCTTCTGGTGTCGTTTCCAGGGACGGAGAAATGAAAGCACATCTTCCTTGGGTATTTGACATCTTTATGTATCTGATTTTGGAGGGTGAACAAGATCAGTGAGATCTGTTATAGACTACATCAGTCACCTAAAGAAAGTTACAGTGGCTTCAAAAAGGATAGGAACTCGAGGAAATCCCTCATCACCTTTAAATCTAGCATTCTAAGATCCTGAACAGATATTAAAAGAAACTAGGCGAAGGTTAAGTTCTAACTCATTAGAAAAATTTAAACATCCTTCATCCTTGGAGATTCCCGAATATTCATTTTTCCCTGTTCCTTCTTTTGATCCACATTCTGAGAAAGGAAAAGAAGAATTATATCTGCTATTTACCCCTTCTCAAATAGACAATTTCCAAGTCTTCAGAAATCCTTTGTTATCTGAGGGGGTTAAACTTGAAGCATTGCAGACAGGACCTTCTTCTTTTCTTCCAACCCACATACCTTTTGTAAAGACCATCCCAGTGAATCAGCCAAATCCTAGTAATTTTCCTCCTTCATTACAACATTCAAGCACCAACCAATCTAATTCAAGTTCGAATATTTCCAGCCCTAGAATGGCTCAGCCTCAAAATAGGATGGCTGCTATGGTAGCAACAAGATATGCCCCGCTTGTTTTGCCCCATCCTCTCAATGATCTCCCAGGAGTAGATTATCAAAAATATCTTCCAAGATTTAATGTTCAAGGAGATGTTGCAGCAGAAGAACACTGGAATACATACTTGAGTTATGCAGACAATCAGAATTTTGAAAATGAAGATGTTTGGATGATAGTTTTTATTCAAAGTTTATATGGTGAAGTGAGAAAATGGTTTACAGAGTTACCACCAAACTCTATAGATGGTATAGATTCTTTAGAAGAGGTGTTCATGAGACAATGGGGAGATACTAAATATTATTTATACTACATTACAGAGTGTGGATCATTGAAAAGAAAGAAAGATGAAGTTGTGGGAGATTTTTCTAAAAGGTTCAGTAAAATGTACAGTAGAATACCAGCTGAAATAAAACCCTCTGAGACATCAGCAAAGTTAACTTATGCAAACCCTTTTGATCATGGGTTTTCTTTGTTGTTGAGAGAAAGAAAGTTTGTGTCACTTCTAAATAAGCAAGATGTAGCATTGGAAGTGGAGTCTAATATCGTGTCTTCAAACAAAATCAAAGAGGAAACAGAGTATCAAATTGTAGATAAAAAAGGTAAAAAAGACATTACTCCATCCAATTCTACGGGAAGAGCTTCAGACAGTAAAATGGATGAAATGAATAAAATAATTAAAAAATTATCTGTTAAGATTCATAGGTTGGAATTGGGAAATAAAAATAAGAACAAGCATATACCTGAAGGAGAAAGAAATCAAAACCAATTCAGAAGACCTTTTGTCCCTAGGTTTTCTCCAAGAGAAAGAATAAATAATGATTTTCAGACAGAGAGGAGAGAAAATGAAGAGCAAAGGATTCAACCTCCATTTCAAAATAATCATGTGAGAGATGATGAGTCATATGAGATAGATGAAGGGGGGTTAGATGATTTGTAAGAACAAGAACATAGTATTAGTCAATTTGATGATGATTCTTCTTCTCATTTTTTGACTAAAGTTGATTATCATCATGCTACAATGTTAGATAATTATGAAGAAAATGATTATCAAATGTCTATGCCTAAAATTTGTCAGGAGATTCCACAGAAATCATATGGTCTTAGAACAGGAGTAAAACATGCAGCACAGGCTAAGAAGATTGTGAAAATTGTTCCTCCTAAAAAAAATATGCCTTTAAATCAGAAACAAATTGTAAAAGAGAAAACAGATGAAGTGGTAAGTCTGGAGGAAGTGAATAAAGCTGTAGGTGAGTTCAATTTGGAGCATGAAATTAATAAGGTTAAGATCCATGTTCCTTTAACAGAGTTGATAAAAAAAAATTATAGGGAAGTAACTTTTAAAACTTTTAAAAATGCAGTGAATTCTATCCCATCTGATGAAATTAATTTGTAAGATAAAAAACCTACCATTACTGTGGGTTCTAAAACTTTTGATCAGCCTGATGATAATTCAAAATATCCTCCTCCTTTTTATGTGACTCTTTCAGTGCATGAGCAATTACTACACAATTGTCTTCTAGATTCAGGAGCTTCACATAACCTCATGCCAAAAGCAGTCATGGAAGCTTTAGGGATGAGTGTTACTAAACCATATCATGATTTGTAAGCCTTTGACTCTAGGGCAGTGAAGTGTATTGGGGTTATTAAATATCTTGTGGTGAATTTGACTCAAGTACCTATGAAGAGTGTAATGATGGACATAGTTGTAGCAGATATTTCTCCTAAATTCGGTATGCTATTGTCTACATCTTGGGCAAAGAGAGTGGGAGGAACTTTGCAAATGTACCTTTCATATGCTACAATTCCAGTGTTTGGAGGAGAATTCAGAAGAATTTACAGAGAAGTACAGATGGCATACTTGGTAAGTGACAGTAAACACCCTAATAATCATCCAATTTATTCAATTGATGAGAACCTTGGTTCCTATATGTTACAATTAAGTGATGAGGTTGAAGGAGTTTTACAAGTACATAAAGATATTCCAGTTCAGACAAAGAAAGAAAAACCAGATGGTTTATGGAAGATGTATTTTGATGGTTCGTCAAGTAAGGAGGGAGCAGGAGCAGGAGTGTTACTGGTTTCATCTGGAGGTGAGGTCATTTCTCTTATGTACAAGTTGGAATTTAAAACAACCAATAATACTGTTGAGTATGAGGATTTGATTCTTAGATTAAGAGCATCAAAAGACTTGGGTATTAAAGAGCTTGCTGTGTTTGGCGACTCCGAATTAGTAATCCAACAAGTAAATAATGTTTACCAGGTAAAGTAACATTTATTGAAAGTTTATAGAAATGAGGCTTGGGATTTAATAAAAAATTTCTTTATAGATTTCAATATAACTTTTGTTCCAAGAGAATATAATGAAACAGATGATTCCCTAGCCTTAGCAGCAGCTTACTTTAAGGTTCCAAAAGTGACACATTTGAAATATCCAATTGATGCGACATACAGGCCATCTATTCCAGATGACATTAAAAACTGGAAATTTTTTCATGATGATCAGGAGATAAAAGAATTTCTGGAGTTAGTAGGTGAATTTTCAAATGACTTAGTTGATCAAGAACATGATTTTGAATTAATGGAAAATGAACCTTGTATAAATGATTCAATAGTTGATCATAAGATTGTTGAATTAAAAGGAAATTTCATTCCTAAGGGGATTGTTCCACTTGAGAGGTTGTTTTCAAAGGATGATACGTTGTTGAAGCCCACCTTGCAGACCACTAAAGAGAATATTATAGATTATAACATTGGTTCTGAAGCTAAACCTAAAATGATCAGAATGTCAAAATCATTTTCAGAAAAGGAAATGAAAAAGTATATTAGTTTGCTGAAAGAATTTGTGGACATTTTTGCTTGGTCATATCAAGATTTAAGAACTTATGACACTATCATAATTCAGCATAAAATTCCTTTGAAACCAAATACTAAGCCTTTTAAACAAAAACTTAGAAGTCTTAACACAGCATTGTTGCCAGTAATTGAAAAGGAGGTAAAAAAATTGTTGGATGTGAAAATTATTGTGCCCCTAAGATATTCATCTTGGATTGGAAACTTGGTGCCTATACGTAAGAAAAATGGAGAAATAAGGCTTTGTGTTGACTTCCGCAACTTGAACAGATCCTGTTTGAAAGATAATTATTCATTACCAAAAATTGATCAGATTTTACAGAGAGTTGTAGGGTCTCATAGAATTTCAATGATTGATGGTTTTTCTGGTTATAACTAGATTGCAGTACAGCCTAAAGACAGAGAAAAAACAGCATTCACAACTCCATGGGGGAATTTTATGTATGACAAAATGCCTTTCGGGCTTATGAACATAGGTGCCACATTTCAGAGGGCTATGGACATAGCCTTTGTGGGGGAGAATGAAAATTCGTAGTTATATACCAAGATGATATCACAATGTTCTCCAAGTCTGATGAAGATCATCTGAAACATTTAAGAAAGGTTTTTACTAAGTGCCGAAACTTTGGTTTGTCATTAAACCCAAATAAGTCTCACTTTGCTATGACAGAAGGTAAGTTGTTAGGGCACATTGTTTCTACTGAAGGAATCAAAATAGATCCAGGGCGAGTAAAATCCATCCTAAAAATTACTATTCCTAGAAATAAAAAAGAGATTCAATCTTTTTTGGAAAAATTAATTTTTTAAGATGGTTTATTCCTTATTTTACAGAAATTATCAAACATATCACTGAGATGCTCAAGAAAGATAAGGAAGTTAAATGGTCAGATTAGGCTAGACAGTCATTTGAAGCAATAAAGCATGCATTGATAGAAGCACCCGTATTGATAGCTCCATATTATACTAAGGATTTTGCAATTTTTTCATTCGCATCTGAAGATACCATAGCTGTTGTGTTATTGTAGAAGAATTTAGATGGATTGGAACAACCAATTTCTTTTTTCAGTAAAACATTAAGAGATTCATAGCTTAAATATAATACAATGGAAAATCAAGCATATGCATTAGTTAAATCTCTCAAATTTTCGAGAATATATGTTTTACATTCCAATATTTTGGCATATGTTCCAAGTTCAGCAGTCAAGGAGATTTTAGCACAACCTGACAGCGAGGGAAAAAGAGGTAGATGGATAGCAAAGGTTATGGAATATGACGTGGATATTAAACCAAAAAAATTGGTGAAAGGCCAAGGCTTAGTCAATATTCTAATAGAATCAAATTGTCAGGTATTAAATCATCATTTGATGGCAGAAAATTCAGAACAAGATATGACAACAGAATACAGTAAGCAGCAGATTTATAGTAGGTATTGTTATTCTTCTTGGTATAAAGAAATTGTATATTTTTTTTATATTTACAATGCCCTCCAGAATTGAATAGAAATGAATGCATATCATTAAAACTTGGAGCAATGAAATATGTTTTGATGGATCAAGTCTTGTACTGGAAAGATCCTCGAGGAATATTGTTGAAATTTTTTGAAATATCAGAAGTTGTTGTTGTTACTGTTGAATTGCATAGTGGAGTATGTGGTGGGCACAAGTACTGGAAAGAAACTGCATTTAAAATCCTAAGAGCATGATATTATTGGCCTACTCTTTTCTCAGATGTATATCATCAGGTCAGAGCATGTGTGGAGTGTCAAAAGTTTGCAGGTAAGCATAAACTTCAATCATTACCCTTGAAACCTATAGCAGTAAGCTTTCCATTTCAGCAATGGGGTTTAGATTTCATAGGAGAAATTCATCCTCCTTCTAGTTGTCAGTACAAATGGATTTTAACTGCCACCGATTTCTTCACTAAGTGGGTGGAGGCAATCCCCACAAGGAGAGCAACTGAACAAGTCATAATTAATTTACTTCAGGAAAATATTCTTAGCAGATTTGGATGCCCTAGGAAATTAATTACTAATAATGCTCCTGCTTTTAAGTCAAAAAAGATGGTGAATTTTTGTGAAGAAAATAATATTAGCTTGAATCAGTCCACACCATATTACCCACAGGGTAATGGATTATCAGAGTCTAGTAATAAAAATATTGTGAACAGTATCAAGAAAATGTTATTTGAAAATAAAAGGAGCTGGGATACTAAATTAAAATTCTCTCTTTGGGCCGATAGAGTAACAATAAAGAAGTCAATTGGGACATCCCCTTTTCAATTGGTATATGGAGTTGATGCTTTGTTTCATGTTCAATTATCTTCCCCAGCAATTAAATTCTTGCAGGAAACAAAAGAAGAACCTGATGATATAAGAAGAAGAATGTTTCAGATAATCCAATTGCAACAAGAAAGAGAAACTATTGAAAATATAGCTGAGATGCACAGGAAAAAGTGAAAGAGAGTTTTGATAAGAAAGTTAAAAAACATGTTTTTGCAGTGGGTGACCTTGTTCTCAGATGGGATGCACGAAAGGATGAAAAAGGTAAGCATGGAAAGTTCGATAATTTGTGGATAGGGCCTTTTACAGTGATTAAGATTCTAGGAAACAATACTTTTGTTTTACAGAATTTGAGTGGTGAGGAGGTTGGAGGTCTAGTGAAGGGATGGTTTCTAAAATATTTCCACACATATTGAGTGGTATAAGGTCATTGTATATATTATTTTAGTTCCATGAATAAGACTCCATCCCAATAAGACAAAAGTTATGACTTTGGAAAACTTTACAAGGCATAGGTCAAGATGTTCTTAAATCCTCACAAGGAGAGCTTTATCCCCAGTCAGAACCAGATGTTATATCTATGGTTGTTTCTCATTTTTATCCTAGGGTTTAATTTTTTTTTTTCTTAAGGTTTTTATTTGAGTTCATAAACCTAGTTTTACCTTATTCTTTTCTTGTACCCTTGTGTGTCATGATTTTTATTATGATTTCTTTTTGTAAGCTCAAATCATTTATCTTTTAAATTTATGGGTTTGTATTAGAGCAAGGGATTTTATGAAAATTAAGTATAAACTTTGTTATATAAGATGGAAGCATTGCAGTGCTGCCAGTTGGTTTGATGCATGATATTGATTTAAAATTTTATTAATGGAATGAAAGTACATGGATAGATTGAACACATGGCGAAGATTATACACATGGCAAGGATGGTACTACAATTTAATGAATTATCATTATTCTTTGAAGGCATGTTTAAATAATGTATGAACCTATTGATTGCGGCACGCTCTTTGCTTTCACAAGTGTTTTGTATGAGTTCAAAGCATTTGACATTATTTAATATGATGGACATATGGTACCAGTGTTGATAGTGTTGACAGTAGTGACATGATTAATATTACATTAAACATGTTTAATGCTACTTTATCGAATTACACTAGGTCTACATGGTTTGAATTATGAGAAATTTGCAGAATGCCAAAGGTAGCAATGGAGGAAGATGCAGATATTATGGTGTTAAGAAGACCAGGAGGTTTGATCTATAGACTAGAACCGAATAATACACAGTGGATAATGCAATTTCTGAGATCAACTCAGTTAATGAGAAACGCGGGTTGGTTTCCCTTCTGTGAGAAATTGCAGGGTTATACTATACAAGTGACTCAGGCTTTCATTAAAAATTACATAGATGGAGTGGTTGAGTTCAATAATTTGAGGGTTACAGTGGATGAAGAATCTATTGTAGAGGAAATAGGGGTTCTAGCATAAGGAGAGAAGTGGTTCAAGCAGCAAGATTTTTAGGGAAATTATGGTGAGTTCTTGTTACCATGGTTTGAGAAACTGGACTGGAAAAATGGTATTCATGTAAGTAAAATCAAACCCAATTGGAAAATTCCATTGGAAATGGTTCAAAATTACATCACCTGTGAAGGTCGCTATGATAGAATCCTCAAGTGTCATTTGAGGTTGTTAATGCATCTTAATGGGAGTTTAAAAACTTAATCTTCCATTTTATTTGTTAAAAATCCTGTAAAAGATGGTCATATGGGTTCAAACCCTTCCAAAACACACTAATCGTTCTATATATCACCAGGGTTTGCTCAAGTTGTTGTTGATTTCATAATTGAGTAAAGAAGGATGCCATTGGGAGAGTTTTTTGTTTGAATTAGGGTTTGAAGAGAAGTTCAAAGAAAAAGGAAAAAAGGCAGTAGAAGATTTGAATCAACCAATGGAAAAGAATGAAGAATAGACAGAACACAGTGCATAGGAGGATAAGGATTTCATAGAAGAGACAAAGAAAATGAATAATTTGTTTCCAAAAAATTCAACTACAGATGAAACATCAAGTAAGCAGTTAAAAGAAGATCATAAAAACCCTAATACATTAAGCATGGTTATAAAAAATGTAAATTCAAAGAAAGAGGAACAAATTCAGGTTTTAAATCCATAAGGAATTAGTTTAAAGCCTAGGACTAGGCTAAGAAGCAAGATGGAGGTAGAAATGGAATTAGTACATCATTCTAGAGGAAGAAATAAAGATTATGGAGAGCTGATTGTAAATGATTCCTACAGTGAGGAAAATATACATGTATCCAAGGAGAAATCTTGTCTAGAAAATGAACATTTCATTGATCTACAGGGTATTTCAGGATGTATACCTGAAATGTTTTACACAAATAAACAAGTATATTCTGAAAACTGTTCAGTCTTGAAATCTATACAGGAAGATGAAGTTCTTATGAGTGAAAAGGAGGTTGAGATAGTTCCAGAGTTAAATCAGGTTAAAAATTCTTTACAGACATATAAGGAATAGACCACGTTTTTTCAAAATATCAATGAAAACTAATGACCGTAAATAAAAGGTTATGGGAAGACTTGGAGGAAAAAGAAACCGATTACCAAAAGTTGCTTTCAATATACAAAGATATCTTGAAGGAGAAGAGAGCTATCCAGAAGCAATATGAGAACATGAAGACCCAGAGCAAAGAAGGGCATAATCAAATGGAGAATAAGGATGCTGAATATGCCAAGTTGCAGAAGATATCCCAGGTTTTAAGTGATCTTACTGTTTTAGCAAAAGCTTCTAAGATCCTTTAGATGATAAATAATTAGGATGATAGTTAGTTTTGAAATAAATCATAGTTTAACAGATATCTATTGTTATTTTATTTTTATTACACCTTTTTTTAAGTCCGATTTTGAAGATCTTAGAATTTTCTATTTTTGAAGAGTTCAATCCATGAAAATAATATCCGATGATTGTTTCAAAAACTTAGAAGTTTTTGTATATAACAGCCAATAGTTAGATGTGGTAGGGGGTGGAAATCAGAGATGGGAATCCAGTTTTGAATATGAACTGTAAGACATAAATACTCTTTGCATCTTTAATACAGAACTTACTTTGATATGATTATGATCATGAGCTTATTTTGTTCTCTTTTATGAATTGCATTTTTATTATTATTTTATCCTATGTATGGTCATCTTAAAATACATTGCAATATTATTATGATAAAGTGCAGTTACCATTTAATACTTAGTGACAGAACCAAGTTCATTTCGTAAATTCATGCTCATAATCCCTTCTGTTATTGAATTTTGTATCTTACTTTATGTCATGCAGTTCTATGATGGTTATTTTGATTTCCCAGTACCTTTGATTACATACCATCTTTGTTTTGATTTTATTTCATTATATTGAGTTATCTTTAGTATTTCTATGAGCTTGAACCCTAGTAGTCTAGGTTCAACTTTAGGGATAACACTTCTCTCCCTTGTGAAATTATCCTTTGAAACAATACATGTATATCTTTACTTCCAAAATGCCTTTTAAGAACAAAATATTTACATCAAACTTCAAAAGACGTATATATCCACATTAGCCATGAATGCCAAAAACACTCTTATCGAGGTCATGCCATTATTACAAAAAAAATTCTACATACTTTATTCATTCAACTTGTATATATCCTTTTTCAACCCAGTGTGCCTTATATCATCATTTGGTCTATGCTTGATATTAAAAATCAACGTGTATCCATTTTCCTTTCTTCTAGGACCATATATTTGCAAGTTTCCAAGTTGATTCTTGATAAATGAGTCTCATACTTCATCCATGACATGTTACCATTCTTTCACTATCTCCTTGAAGTGGAATTTTCATAGATTAAAGACTCAATTATTTTTCTCTTAATGCATATCAATTGCTAAATATTATGATCATAGGTTGTAGATGAGCATGTTCCTCTGCACGGGTTTGTGTTCGATGCACTTCTTCATCCTCTTCCATTAGGTCCTATACAAAATTAATTAACCAAGTGGGGTTTCATGCTCCTTAACATCACTTGTGGTCTTGATGGATCCAATTGAAACATTAACATTTTTAAAGTCATATATTGGTGCATCACATTGTTGGTCAGGAAACTCATTCAACTTTTCCACTCAATTCTTTAATGCAACTAGTTCATCAAATATCACATCCCCACTCTTGATAAATTTCAACTTGAAGGGAATATAGAGATAATTAAAAATTTCAAGATCTCCATAATATATTTGATCAATATGGATTAAATGTTTTTGGCATCAAACTTCCTTTCCTTCTCAGCAAGGATATAAGATTTAATAACACATCCAAGACCTCCAAATGTTGAACATTTGATTTCATCTTGAACCATGCTTGATATGGTGTCATTAACCTTATTGTAATTGTGGGAAATTAGTCTTGAACATATCTCGGATTCGCCATTGCTTCCACTTAAAAGAATTTAGAATACATACGCTTGTTAGCATACATATGGCACTTTCAAACTTTGTTTTATTTTTTTCTACACTTAATTTGTGGTAGGGTTTTAGACACTATGAATTCAAAAAAATAATTCTTTCCTAAGGACGTAAATTAGTAAATTCTTTTGTGAGATACTTGCCTCCATTACCACACATCAGCCTTCACTTTCTTCAACAATTTTCCAAATTCAATTTATATTACCATCGCAATCAATTCTTGACACGTCACTCTCCATCTCAATGCCACGTTTGACAGGTCATATGTGTCCTCCGACATGGTGCGATCAACAAAGAGGTATTGCCAGCTCCTAGGTTTCATTAAGTATGATTCTCATCTTTCAGCTAATTGATAGCCCAAGCCTTCATTTTTCATGCATCCTAGATTTCTTAGCCATGAAAAATATCAGGCTCCCTTGAAATATGGAGAATCTCCCCTCTTTCATTGTCCTCCCGGAAGAAGATTCTATCTCTCGCTTTGCAGGATTACTCAGCTCTCAAACTGACAGTGAGGTGCTTCATCAAGCAGTGAAAGATGATTATGATTCTTTGTGGCCAGTGCAAGAGCATAAACTTCCCTCTCAGCTTCTCAATTTAGGTATATTTTTCTACAGTTATTCCAATCTAACCCGGTGGCCTTTGCCAGATATTCAGGAGATAGATAGCATGACTTCCTCCAAGGATCTCCAGAAAATTAAGTCGACACTCTTAGACATTCAAAGTGGAATGAAATGGGTCTTTAATATGGAGGGAACTAGTGTCAACAACACCCAGAATGTTGCTAATGATGCAAGGTATATTTTGAACCAACTGGACTGTCACGCTTCGAGAATAGAAGACAACACTAGGGATCTGCATGAGTTAATGGAAAAAGTTGACTATCTTAAGGAAGATGTTAAAAAATTAACCAAAATGGCAGAAGGAGTCCATTTCAATGAAACTCTAGAAGACCATTATATGGAGGATCCCTTGGTTGGAAATCCGACCCTCGGCCAAGAAGCTAAAAAATGACAGGCCTTTCTCTCTCAGCATTGTCTTGCAATTTTTGTATTTTGCTGAAATTTAGGTTATTGTGTATTTTTGCTTACTGTTGAACAATGAATTCGTTAGAGAATACCCCTACAGGGGAAATCTCAATTTCAAGAAAAGAATCATAATATCCCTCTTTTTGTAGTTTGTTTATTTGCTTATGTAAACTCTATTGCAGCAAAGCAAACTTTTGATTTCATACTGTAAGGATGGATGTGCTTAGCCCTTTTTTATATATAAAAACCTTCTTCAACTTCTATTAAAAAAAATATTTGTTGATTGAACATAATTATTGTGTTATTTTATGATTGGTGTTATGTTACAGCGAAAAATGTTCTCAAGTATTAAATTATAAGTATAATTTAGTTGTATTTAATTACAACAATAGTTAACTTAGGAATTAAGGACCCAATTAGATAAACTAGGTCCTTAAACATATGGGGAGAAGAATAAAAATATTTCCAAGGATAGCATGTGTCATTGTTTTAAGTTTATTCTATACACCAATGGATGTGGCTAATGTACATATCACCATGGATGAAAACATCCTAAGTTATTCCCTCATCAACCCTTACAATTCCATCATCACTCCCTTTAAGTAACAAGGTCTTATGGGAACATTGTTCAAACAATAATGGCTATCCTTCAAATAAAATGTGCATGAGATATGAAATGACAATTGAAATATAGAAAAACAAATCAGCCCCAAATCTAGGGCTATAGACCCTCCTTTTGTTGGTTAAAAATTTATACAATATACATTCAATTGGAATGCTTGTACCCCCATATACTTATCACCATTAATAATATTATTTCTAATTGAAAGTACATGCAAAAGATGAGAGGAATTGATGAAATACATGGCTATAAATTTCTGCAATCACCAAATGGATATCCCACACAATTTCCAACCATAACATAAGATTTCATGCTAAAATATGCATTAAAATGCACCAAAAATAAGGGTGCTATTGGCTGGAAAATATAATTAGAAACATTCTCCACAATCTAAACTTTTTTATTGAGAACATGGTTGGAAATTACGCACATAAATTTCTGAACATGCTGATTTTAAAAATGGTTGACCTGTGCTATTTCCAATATACTTTTCACATACAAATTCATCAAAATTTGTTTGTGGAAGGAAATTTTCTAAGTTCTCTCCATGTCACAAATTTGCTATATATGTTGAGAAAAATATGCATTATACAAGGTAGAGGGTAGTTGGAGATTTCCTTGAAAAATTTGCAATGAATATTCCCAAAAGTTAGTGTACATGGATGAAACAAATATTCATAAATATATTCACTGAACTACCCAAAATCTAAATCACGCATAGGAGCATATGACTAGAAAATATCTTGTAAAATTTCTATATTTACCTCCTCTATTTTGGGTTGTCTAAGGACCTAAAAATTATGCATTATATTCCTTAGAAACATCACCATGACTGTCAATAATTGGGCCCCAAATTTTTTTACAATAATTCATATCCCTATCACGATTGGAATCTAAAAGGTAATGTCTCTAACTTCAGATCCTTGGTTGTCCCCATATTCATCAAATGGAGAGGTAAATACCTATTCTAATTCCTCATCTTCCAATGATTTTTATTTAATATCATCCTTGTTAAAATCATCAATAATAGGATCATGGAATTTATAATTTTGCGTGGAAAACATGCTGACCAAATATTTTTATTTTTGGAAGGGTGGAATGGGATCTTGGATACTCTCATCAGCCAAATCCTCTTTACTTTTATATGCAATAGTTTCTTCATTGTTTTCTTCATAAGGAAATGAATTTCCCATTTGAATCATAAACATTCTCTTCATGGGATTCTAAATAAATAACTTCAATAATATTATCAGCCATATCCTCTACATGATCAAATACAAGTGGGAAATGACATGATAAAATGTCATCAAACACATGCACATCATAGTATTCTTTGATAAATTATTCAAATGACCATGTTTGCTTATTGTTCTTCATTGTCTTCATCAATATCATCATCATCATCTTCATAATAATCATCAGCGTCGTCTTCGTCATTGTAATCATGATATTCTTCATCATCATCATCTTCCTTATCATCATCATCATAATCATCATCTTCATCATGAACGTCTTCATTATCACCATCATCATATTGATCATCATATTATGAGGAGATGGAAGTGAATTTAAGAAAACCAAAAGATTTTTTTCCATCACAGGCTCATTCACAAAAATATCTTTCATTTTTTGCAATAGGTGTCATGGACTGAAATATTCGAATTGATCTTTACGGCCTTTTTTCAGGGTTTAAAATATTAAATAATTTACTTTTTTAGTAACAAACTTTGGACGTGTTTTGCGAGAGGCTAGAGATTTTTTTTTGAAAACCAAAATAGGATTTTTTGAAGTACATACCAATACACAAAAACCTCTCTTAGTTTTTACACAGGTATCACGGATTGAGAGATATGAAAGGATATTTGAGACCCATTTTTCAGAAATTCGCCAAAAGTAGGAAAAATATTATTTTGCATATTAAGAACAAAAAAATGGCTAGTGTTAAAATCAGAAAGTTGAAAAGGAATTTGAAAATAAAAACATATAAACATCATCATGACATAAAACATATAAACACATGCCTCTACTCTTCAAAAATTAAATATCATTCATCTTCTTCTTCATCCAACTCAACATATGTATCAGGATCTGGCTCAGAATACATATTGAGGAAAGGCTCATTCACATGAACATCATCATCAATGGCATATTCTCTAATATAGTCATCGACACCATCAATGAGATCATCGTCTACTACATTTGGATGTCAACCTCTTCAACTTTTTCATCTAACACATCGACTATAGCCACATGATTCTGATCTAAATCATCATCATCATCTTCTTCTTCATGATTTTCTTCATCATCTACATGATTATACTTTACTTGTCTTCCTCTTTATATCGTATCTAACAACGTGTGACCAACCTTCTTTACCTGGTATCTCTGAGTAAGAGACTTGCTCACATTGACTTGGAAGAACATAAGGCTCTGTACTCGATTCAAATGCCCTTGTATTATAAGGCATACCTTGATGATTTCTATTACATTCCAAGTTCCATAGGTGAGGTGTCATTCTTCATGGTTTTTACCATTCTCTTCTTTACCATTGAATTTTGGTTTGTCTATAGTTAGATAACTCTGGTTCTTAGGCAGAAAGTGCCTATACTCATCAAACACTTTCTTTACTAATCTCCTTGAACGATGAGATTTTATCTTGGGACCGCAAGCTAGACATGAAAATTTACCCTTTGTTTGAAGACATAGAAGATATATGAATTAGTGTAGCGAATTGGAATTACCATTTAAAATAATGCATGATATTTTCAATAGATATATATAATATTAAAGAACAAAAGAAAGTAACAATATACCAAAAAAATGTGTTAACCCGGGAGCATCATGAATTGTCCATCCAAGTATTCCATGGAATTGAAATTGTCTTTTCCCTATTGGTCTAGAGATGTCATACATAGTGTCGCCATCCCATAACTTCAACAACTCATCGATAAGAGGCTCAATATATACGTTCATATATTTAACCTGGTACTTACCTAATTGGTCCAACATACATGATTAATTATATTTAGCTATATGTCATTATATATAAACGACATAATTATCATGCACGAAACAAAGAAATTAAATATTTAGTGATTAGACTTTCAAGTAAACAAATACAAATTAATTAAATACCTGGAACAATCATTGCCAACATTGTGTGCTCTCTCTTGACCAACATCCAATAAGGAAGGTTATTGTTTATAACAAAAATAGGCCTAACGAACCTCTCCAAATGGATTGACACCATCAGCTCCCAACAAAATTTTAACATTAAAAGGTTCTTCTTTGAAAATTGGCCACTTTTCTTCAATGTACCTATATGCGGAAACATCTACAGGAATTCGAAGAACATCTTCTCGACTTCTATTCTTTGCATGGAAATCCATAAATTGTGCTATACTTTGACACCTGAACAACTGCTAGAGATGTTGAATTATCGAAATATAACGAAGAACTTTGTGAGGCACATTTTTTGTTACTTTATCGATTCGATACCTACTTGTTTGACATTGTGGGCATTCATTTTCTAATGCATATTGTTCATATTATATGATATGATCATTAGGACATGCATCAATAGCTTGATACTCCATGCCAAATTCTTTCATAATCACATATATCTCTCGATATGTGCATGGTAAAATATTTGACGTTGGTAATAGAAATTCACCTAACAATATACAAAATTCAAAAGAATAAGTCAATGTAAACAATATTAATCATCAATATCGCATCCATACTTTAAAAATTAGATAACAATAGCAATATAGGGAAAAAGTCAACCCTTTATGCACATGTGAACATGCACACATAAATAATTAACAAATTACATACCTTAGTATTTGTGTGAGACAGTTGTTTGATAAACCATTCAAAACCTTCAATTTCACTAACAACAATATAACATATAGAATATTTTCTTTTGAGCCTTCATAAAGCGGTTGACGTGACTTCTTGAGTAGAGGATCAACATATGACTATCATCCTGGTTGTCCTCATCCATTGGAGCAAATGTGTCTTTGATCAATCTATGTATCTCATCTTCCTAATTTGTATCACTACCGTTATCTCCATCCATATCATCATTAAGAACTTGATCAGCTTCAATATTCTGATCTAGATGTTCATCACCCTATAAATGATTGTTTCTGCTAGTACTTGGCAAATAAATTTCTAGAAGGCGACATTTTGGGGGCATTGTCTATATATTTACAAAAAACATAGTAAAATTAGTGTGTATAGAACATGTAATAAAACTATAAGACATTTTACTGAAATTCTTGACACGATGAATATTAAAGAGGATACATTAAAAATTGAATAACCTCTTACCAAGGGATGATATTCATAACCCCCTTCGGCATGCCCCTTCTCCCTAAAATGTCTTTCAGTTGTCATTATTAAAATTATTCTTCTTTGCAAGCCCCTACAATCAGAGCAAGGGCAATAACATTTTCCATCTCCCCTCGCCTCTAATTCTGCTCTAAACTGAGCAAGCTTCCATGCATTTTCATTCATAGTGAAAAATCCTTGTAATGACAAGTAATTGTCTTACCTACACCATACCAAACAATAATTTGTCAAATACATTAGATATAAGTATATTTATAAATGCAGTATATTATATACCAATTTCTATAAAGAAAAACATGAAGACTGCGATGAATAGGATTGGAATTGATGACAACATTAATGACAATCATTTTGGAAAAATATGGTAATTTGGTGAAAAACAGGAAAATGACCAAGTATAGGGAAACTAGTAAAAATTGCCTTAGGGAAATGCACGCCATAATTTATAGGAGAGTATAAATGCCCACACCACATGGAGGTCCTGTATGTTGTTGTTTTTCCTACCTGACCATGTCTTCAGTTTGTCCTGAAACTGCCTAAGGGAGAAGTTATGGACCTGCCAAAACAGGGGTTTGTTCCAGAGAAAGCAAAAATGGCTAAGTAGCCTTAGAAAGATGCCTTCCCTAAATTATGGGTTAGATTAAATTCCCGTAGCACATGGGGGTCTTGTAGTGTGTTGGTTTGTCTACCTAACCATGGTATTATTTATCCTTAAGAATGTATGAAGAAAAAGTTAATAATTTGCCAAAATGAGGTTTGAGAATAAATTTTGAAGAAAGTCCTGAAAATGACTGTTGGAAAACTGGCTCAGGTATCCTTAAGAAAATGCCTGCCACAAATTGTGTACTGAAGAAAATGCCCACACCATATGAGGGTCTTGTAGAATGATATTTTTCCTACCTAACCATGTCTTCAGATTGTCTTGGAAGTAGATGAGGAAGAATTTATGAACCTACCAAAACAGTGTTTTAGGCAGATTGGACCAGAGTAAGAAAATTGTCAGTGTTGGAAAAACTGGCTCATGTGGCCTTGGGAAAATGCCTGCCATACCTTATAGGTGTATGATAAAAATTATCTGAAGCTATAATCCTACATATTGTTGAAGAGGCTATCTCACCATGGTCTTAGTTCTCAATGAAGATGTTTGATGACAAGATAATGCTCTACCAAAATAGAGTTTCAGGTTGTTTTGTACTATTCCAGTACTGGAAAAACTACCTCAATGGCCTCAGAGAAATGCCCGCCTAATCTCATAGCATGATGAGAAAAATAATATGAAAGTTTTAGGCTATAGCTTGTTGATGGGTGCATCTAACCATGGTCTTAGTTATCTTATGGAGTGTTTTATGACAAAGATATAAATCTGCCAAACGTAAGAAAAATATTCTTTTTCATTTTAAGAACACAAGAAAATTGGTTGTGTTAGATTCAGGAAATTGAAAAGGCATTTTGAAATGCCTGCAAGGAGGGGTTATTTTAATGATAAAATTCATCAGGTAGCATAGGCATGTTCCTTGGTGAACTGACTATCCATCCATACCTTCAGGTTGTCTTATGATGGTCTCATATGCAAAATATCAATTAGCCAAAAATAGGAAAAATAATATTTTGCATAGTGAGAACAAAAGAAAATTAACTAAGTGTTAAAAACAGGAGTTTGAGAGGTCAGTTGGAAATGCCCACCAAGGGCTGTCTTTGTGCAAGTAAATTTATCAAATGTCATGGATCCATTATTTGGTAAGTTTTCCATCTTCTCATGACTTCAGGTCTCCATAGAGTGTTCACACGTGTGAAATAGGAGTCTGCCAAAATGGGAAGAAATATGTTTTGATGTTCAAAAGAGGTCGAGAAGCTATTTTGAAATGCTTTCGAAGGGTTGTGTCTGTGTCAACAGATTTAGCAGGTGATATGGTCTTGTTCATTGTTGAAATGGCTATCTAGCCATGCTTGTAGGTTTCATTATGGTGATCACATGAGGGAGAAATCAATCTGCCAAAGTAGAAGAAAAATTGTTTTTACAAGTTAAAAGCAATTTTGTCTAAATGTTAAATTAAACACTTTGGAAGCCTATTTTCAAATGATCTCCAGATAATGCGTGTGTATCAAAAATTTCAAAAAGTGACATGGATCTGATCCTTGTTGAGGTGGCTATCCATCTATACTTTCAGTTTGCATTATGATGGTCATATATGCAAAAGATGGACCTGCAAAGTTAGTGAAAAATAATAAACAGAGTTTATTAAATAATAAGCTACAGGAATGTATTTAGAAAAATAAATAGAAATTTAATAAAAAGAATTAAGACAGAGTTTTGAAGAGACACATGTTACTATTGGAGAGATGCAATGTTTAGAAGAAGTTATAATTGATTATTTCATTAAAATAATAAATAACAAATAGAGATGATGATGACATGGCAAGGTGTAATTGGAACAAGACATGAAGGACAGAGATGAATAAGAACATGCATAATGACATTAACAAGCAAGCATAACAAGCATGGAACATCTAGAGAGTCAAATGACCCATTCTGTGGTCATTTGAAGATGATTTGGGCAAGACAAAGATGTTGGTGCAAAGATGAAAAGGATATGGTGACATGACAATAGACAAGAAAACTTGATGACAGAGATGGTTGTGGGCATGATAAAATAGTGGACAAGGAAAAGATTGCGAGCATCTCCAGAAGATAATGCTCACATGCTAAATGAGGACAATTGCGGGCATGATAGAAACTATTGCGGGCATCTTCTCAGACCACCTGCGGGCATCCCTTATGGCCACTTGTGGGCATCCTGGTGTGAGATGCGGCCATAAAGAAGGACTTGATATGGGAATTTGTGGGAGTTGTGGGAATCTTTGATGGCTCAAATGAGGAGTTGCGGGCATCTTTAAACCCTAGCTACGGGCATCTGAATACATCACCTACTGGCACCTTGAAGATGGACAGTGAGGGCATACTTATTGGAAGATCAAATACCCCCATATGGGCAGTTGAAGAAAGGTATGTTGGCATAAGAGAAGTCCAAGTCTTGGCATAAAAAATAAAATTAAAATGATGATGATGTGGAAAAATAAATAAATTTTGGTTAATTATAACAAAAATAAATTGGTGATGAGGTTGGCCTCCTAAGACATGGAAATAAAAACTATTTACGGCCAAAAAAGGATGTATGCTTACTGACCTGCGCATAAACAGCCAAGAGTCGTTGAAAGCTGGGATTGGTTTGGAAGATGTGATTTCTTCTAGTATTTTAAAGGATTAATTGTATTATTTTTTCATAGGTGCATTCATTATATATGAGATTATGCTAAATATTTTGTGGAATTCCTGTTCAGGTGACTCCTTTTCTTAATTGCCTGCTCTGATCTGTGTCCATAAAAAATTAGATCTCGTACCTTCATATAGCCTGCCCTGCTCTGCCATAAATCCAATAATTTGAACATTTTCTTCTTGCATTTGAAGGCTTTCGCCAAAGGTAGTATGCTCGGCAAGTCAAAGTTATCATGCTAAATCTATAGAAAGTACCTCAAATGGCAATATGTAAGTCAAAATAAATTCATTTTATTTCCCATGATGAGGTCCCAACTGTACCCCCTTTCAAATAAGATATAAGTAAATAAGAATGTTAAATTAAAGATATCCATATATCGTTGATATAGAGACGAAAGTTCATCGAAAATTAAAAACGTCGATATTGCCACGGTTTTTCCGCCATGATAAAAAAATGAAGTATTAATCCACAAATGTTCAAAATGTGGAAATATTTCGTGGAAAAATCATCCTAAATGTATTAGTGTTACTATTATAGGATTTGATAGTACACTCAAATGGGTACAAAATACTGAATTTTATTTTGCATGCAAGGTGTCATAACAAAGGCCCTAAAAAATAACAAACTAGAGAGATTATAGGGTGGAAAGTTCATAAAGAAATGGTACACTTACCATAGATATACAAGATGATGATAATACAGAGATAAGTTGCATGCATATAGTGCTAGACAAGTGAGGTAATGGTCCTCCCTTCCTTCAGTTGACACCCAGCTACAAAGGAGGCTCTTCCCTAGCAAAAGATGATGCTTTTGGTGAAGGAGGTGTCTGATGCAGGTGAACCTTTTTTGGAATGATGGTTTCCCCTTCCATGAGAGAATGGTCAGATCACACATAGGATCTAACCTCTGAAAAACCCCTAGAGAATTGATATACCTGGTTGGTGCTCATGCCCCCAACTGCACGAATCTGTTGATAATTGCTCTAGATGAGAAAATTGCAGGCTGACAATCACTCAAGGTAGTGGAGTGACCCTGCTGATGAAGATGAAGTTGTTATGTGAAAGATAAACTAGGATTCAGAGACCCAATGAATACTTCTAGGGTTTTCCAACTATTCCCCAGTTGCACAAGTGAACATGCAAACAATCTTCCGATGGATGCTGAATCGTCAGCCCTATCTGTTGATGTAATTATAACTTCGAAATGTATTCACTTGTATTTCTTATCTATTATAAGCCGATGTTTATTCCAGGATGTACTTGTGTCATGTCATGCCCCAATGTTCCGATCGAGAGGATCTATAATGTAAAAAAGTCATGTCAAGTTATTGTGGGTAACCCTCCTATTGTTTAAGGGTTAAAGTCCCCGTAGTTTCAGGGCACTAGGGTTAGTAGACTCTCCTAGAGAGGTCGACCCTAGTAAGGTTTTAGTCATGTCAAGAATTAGTATAAATAGAGAGCTAGCCTCTCTATTTAGCATACACTCATCCACACTCAGTTGTAGCACATAGCTGAGGAAGAGAAAGACACTAGGGCAAGGAAGAAAGAGGTTACTGTTGTCGGGAGATCATCTTACTATTTTAAGGGTTTTACTTTTGGTGCGGATTCTATCTGTGAGGAAGTTGCGGGGTTTTCTACATTTATGGCTTCCCTGAGGAAAAACACTGTGTTCATTGTCTCTTGTTTTTGATTGTTGTAATTGTTGTTCTCTCAGTTAAAGGTCTTAACATAATGCTAGCTTGAATGCTTAAAAACTAACATGGAATCAGAGCTAACCTGAGAAGAAGACACTGTGCAGCTGTGGAAACTAGGGATTCCTACTTTGTGGATCTCTCTCCATAGATTTTCAGCAAAAGAAGGTTGGAATAACTCTCCTCCCTAGGGCACATCGTTCTGTCGAAGCAGAATCCAATTCTGAGGTTTTTCAATTTTAGACCCAACACTGCTGCCGGAAATTAGGGATTTTCACAGAAGAGGAATTTTTCAGTGAGCCTAGCCCTAGATTGATATCCTCCCTAAAATCGAAGTTAGGGATAAAATTCAAAGCATTTTGTTGGACAGAACTCTGGAAAAGCAAAACCCTAATCTACTCCTAAACCAGCTCTATAGGATTCTAGCTCCAAATCCAGATCTGACATCTTGACTTGGTAAGATCTAAATCTTTTGTATTTCCATTTGAGGTTTTCAATTAATATGTCTCATCATACCAAGCTTGATGAAAATCTTGAGGGAGCTGATAACTTCTGAGCTTGGAAGTATAGGATCTCCCTGGTCCTGGAAGAAAATGAGTTGGACTCCTATATCAATGAGGAGGTTCCAGTTCTAGAGGGAGATGAGGAAAAGGCCTTACATAAGAAGAAGTTGGTTATGGCAAGGAGGATCATTGATGATTCTATCAAGGATCACCTCATACCACAGGTGTCCTCCCTAAAGACACCTAAAGCTATGTTTGATTCCCTAACCAAATTTTTTGAAGGGAAGAACATAAACAGGAAGATGACTCTAAGAAACCAGCTGAAGAATGTGAAGATTCAGAATGCAGAAACAATCCAGTCTTACTTCACAAGAGTTTCTCAAATCAAGGAACAACTGGAAGCAGTAGATGAAGAAGTGGAAAATGCAGAGATTGTAATGACCACCTTGAATGGTCTCCCTAGATCATGGGACTCCTTTATTCAAGGAATCTGTGTTAGAAAGAAGTTAGTCAGGTTCAGTAGACTATGAGAAGAGTGCTCTCAAGAATAAGCTCGGATAGCAACTCGAGAAGAGAAGATGGGAAGTGAATATCAAGCTCTCACGGTACACTCCAAGAAAACTAGAAGAAGATCTCATCACCCCAGAGGTAATTACTCTCATAGAGATAACAGTAGAAAAGATGTGTCTAAAATCAGATGTTATACATGTGATGAAATAGGACACTTTCCAAGAAATTGTCATAAAAGACAGAATAAGAAAAATAGCAACAAAAGAAGACATCATACTCATGCTGCAGAGGATGATGAACCATCCAAGAAAAGAACCAGATATGAAAGTGAAGATTCTTCAAGAGAGGAAGAATGTGTGTTGATTTTCGCTCTCACGGGAAACATCACTCATGGAAGCAATGATTGGCTCATAGATAGCGGGGCTTCCAAACATATGACAGGATTCAAGGAATCCTTTGTGAGACTATCAGAACATGAATCACCTCACAAGGTGAAGATAGGATATGACAACCAATATCCAATTAAAGGTAGTGGGGAATCCTCCTATAAGCTAGACTCTGGAAATTCTATGACAATGAAGGAAGTATTGTTTGTACCAGGACTCAAGAAGAACCTTCTCTCCATATATGCATTAGATGCAAAAGGAATGAAGGTTGCATTTATAGATGGTCAAGTCATCGTGTGGCCAAAATGAAATACTATAAATGATGCGGTGGTGATTGGAGAACAAGAAGGAGGATTGTACAAATTGAAGGGCCATCCAGAACAGGCCTTGGTCCATGGTACAATAGATCCAAATGAACTTTGGCATAGAAGGCTTGCACATGTGCATTACAGAGCACTACCTCTTGCAAGCAAAGTTGTTGAAGGTCTTTCATAAATACAAGCAAAACATGATGGGGTCTACAAAGGATGTGCGGAAGGAAAGAATAAAAAGAAGACATTTCCAAGTAGCGAAAGCAAAGCAAGAGGAATCTTGGAAATCATCCACTCCGATGTATGCGGTCCTATGTCATCAAGCTCACTAAGCGGGTATGTATATTATGTTTCTTTTATTGATTACTTTTTTAGGAAAACATGGATTTACTTCATGAATAACAAAGATGAAGTATTCAACAAGTTCAAGGAATTCAAAGCCTTGATCGAGAATCACACTGAAAAGAAGATCAAGACCTTTCGACCAGATAATGGTGGAGAATTCACTTCAAATGAATTCAAAGGGCTATGAAAAGACTCAGGGATTAAGAGGGAGTTGTCCACTCCTTATAATCCACAACAAAATGGATTGCAGAAAGGAAGAATAGAACTGTCATGGAAGTTGCAAGGGCAATGCTTCATGATCAAGATCTTCCTATGCATCTTTGGGCAGAAGAAGCCAGAATAGCGGTGTATGTATAGAACCGTACTCCACACAGAGTACTCGAGAAAAAGACTCATGAAGAAGTCTTCTTTGGCAAGAAACCAGAAGTCAGACATCTCAGAATATTCAGTTGTCCAGTGTACAGACAAATTCCAAAAGAAAAGAGGACTAAATTAGATCCTTCAGGAAAGAAGGGTATATTTGTGGGATACTCTGAAAGCTCGAAGTCTTACAGAATATACTTCCCAGGATTCAAGAAGATTGATATCAGTAGGGATGTGACATTTGATGAAGACACAAATTATAACAAATCCAGAAAGAAACCTACTGAAGAATCTGAAGAAGAAAAAGCACCTAGAATTCATGATACAACCATGAATGAAGAAGCTCAAGAAGAATATAGAGAATTTGAATAACCACAAAGACCTATACATCCACCTCCAGAGAATAATCTTGATAAGAGGAAACCTACTTGGGTATGAGAAGTTATCCAAGGTGCGGAAAGATATGGGGCTCCAGAAGAGAATCATAAAGAAAGGAAGAGGACCAGATCCTGCTCCTGGTATGTAGCATACTATGTGATTTCATCGATAAAGAACCTTCCAACTATGAAGAAGCGGCAGAATGGAAAGAATGGAAGGATTCTATGATTGAAGAATATCAATCAATCATGAAGAATGATGTTTGGGATGTTGTCCCAAGACTAGAAGGGAAGTCAGTTGTAACTTCCAAATGGATCTACAAGATCAAGCATGCTGCAGACGGTAGCATAGAGAAATATAAGGCAAGATTCCTGGCTCAGGTTTTCTCTCAGAAAGAAGGAATAGACTATGAAGAAACCTTTGCACCTATATCCAGATACACTTCCATCAGATCAGTACTTGCTCTGGCTGCAGTGATGAAATGGAAGATACACCAAATGGATTTCAAGACTGCTTTCTTGAATGGTGCAGTGGAAGAGGAAGTGTATGTAGAGTAGCCACTTGGTTTCAAGACACATGACAGGGATTCTCCTATGTGCAGATTGAAGAAATCCCTGTACGGTTTGAAACAAGCATCCAGGACATGGTATGGCAGAATTGACAGCTTTCTATCCAGTTTGGGCTTTACCAAGAGTAAAGCAGATTCCAACCTTTACTACAAGGTTGAAGATGGAAACCCAGTGATGCTTCTACTATATGTAGATGATCTGTTTATGACAGGTATGAATGGGTTGATTGTTGATATGAAGAGAAAGCTTGCTACTGAGTTCGAAATGAAGGACTTGGGTATGATGCATTATTTTCTAGGTATGGAGGTGTGGCAAAGTGCGAATGGAATCTTCCTTGGACAAGGGAAGTATGCAGTAAAGATCCTGAATAGTTTTGGGATGATGGAATGCAAAGCCATGGCCACACCTATGGCATCGAAACTGAAGCTATTGAGTGATGCTTCATCAGAGTCGGTTGATGCCAAGATGTATAGTCAAATTATTGGGTCCTTGATGTACCTGATGAACACGAGACCAGATATTTGCTTTGCTGTGAACACCTTGAGCCAATTTCTGACAAATCTGAGACATGTTCACTTGACTACTGCAAAGCATATTCTGAGGTACCTAAGGGGTACAATTGATTATGGGCTCAAGTACGATGTGAATTAGAAGATTAACCTAGAGGGTTATGTTGATTCAGATTGGGAAGGCAGTGCCATCGATAGGAAGAGCACTTCAGGATGTTGCTTCAGTATGGGATCAGGTGTGATCTCTTGTTTTAGTAGGAAGCAATCCTGTGTGGCACTAAGTACAGCTGAAGCAAAGTATGTCGCAGCTTGTTCAGCTAGTTGTGAGGCAGTATGGCTAAGAAAGCTACTGTCTGATTTATTTGATCTCCAGTTGGATGCTACTTGTATACATTGTGACAACCAGAGTTGTGTGAAGTTGTCATAGAATCCAGTGTTCCA
>LPNX011099292.1:380574-391029 GCA_001517045.1 Pseudotsuga menziesii
CAAAGCCATTGGCCAGAGTGAAGTTTGAGTACTTCAAGGAGAAGCTTGGTGTTCTCCAGATCGAGGTCCCTTCTAAGGAGAAGTGACGAGTCTGGAAGCCAATCTGACAAGTAGGTCAGATGTAAGGGTCGAGCCATTCTGTCATGGTGAGAGGATTTGGTTCCTTCCATGTCAGATATGAGTGCTGAGCCATTTTGATGTGATTGTAGGATTGGTTCCTACATTATCAGATATAAGTGTTGAATTCCATTCTTAGAATGGAGGCACCTGGTCAGTTACCAGGTAGCTCAGTTCGGGACTGGGGGCCATTCTAATGAGACTATAGGATTGGTTCCTACAAGATCAGATGTGAGTGCATGCCCTTCTGACGAGCAGGTCAAATGTAAGTGCTGGGCCATTCTAAAGAGTAGGTTAGATGTAAGGGAAACTGTCATTCTCCGAGAGAATGGAGGCACCTGGTCAGTTACCAGGTAGCTCAGTCTGGGATTGGGGGCCATTCTGATATGATTGTAGGATTGGTTCCTACAAGATTAGATGTGAGTGCATGCCTTTCTAACGAGTAGGTCAAATGTAAGTGCTGATCCTTTTCACAGATGATAGTAGTTATGTCCTATCATGCTGGTGAATGTGAGTGCTGGGCCTTTCTGATGTGATTGTAGGCTCCTACATGATCAGATGTGAGTGCTAGGCATGCCTTTCTGATGAGTAGGTCAGATGTAAGTGCTGGGCGGGCCATTCTGACGAGTAGGTCAGATATAAGCACTGAAGAAGACCTACATGGTGGCTAGGCCTACAACCATCATGAAAAAGGGCTGGCTCTGTAGAAATTACTGTGACGAGAAGAATCTTGAGATAACACATATGATGATAACCCAGTGATGATCCAAATCGAGCTATGATCCAGATACAGTTATGATGTATCTGAGATTATCCAGATCGAGTGATGATCCAAATCCAGCAATGATGATCCAGATTGAGTGATGATCCAGATCCGGTGATGATGTCCAGTGATGATCCAAATCTAGTGATGATCTAGATCCAGTGATGATGTCCAATGATGATCCAGATCCAATGATGATAACCAGTGATGATCCAGATCTTAATACAAAGATGAATTAAAGATGCAGATGACAAGAAGATCTAGAGAAGAAGACCAATGATGAAAATTGTGTCGAGAGAATACATTCCTAGTTAAGAGGGAGTGTTGATGTAATTGTAACTTTAGAATGTATTCACTTGTATTTCTTATCTATTATAAGCCAATGTTTATTCCGGGATGTACTTGTTTCATGCCATGCCCCGATGTTCTGATCGGGAGGATCTATAATGTAAACAAGTCATGTCAAGTTATTTTGGGTAACCCTCCTATTGTCTAAGGGTTAAAGTCCCTGCAGTTCCGGGGCACTAGGTTTATTAGAATCTCCTAGAGAGGTCGGCCCTAGTAGGGTTTTAGTCATGTTAGGAATTAGTATAAATAGAGAGCTAGCCTCTCTATTTAGCATACACTCATCCACACTCAGTTGTAGCGCATAGATGAGGAAGAGAAAGACACTAGGGAAAGGAAGAAAGAGGTTACTGCTGTCGGGAGATCATCTTACTGTTTTGGGGGTCTTACTTTTGGTGTTGATTCTATCTCTGAGGAAGTTGTGGGGTTTCTCCATTTATGGTTTCCCTAAGGAAAAATGCTATGTTCATTGTCTCTTGTGTTTGATTGTTGTACTTGTTGTTCTCTCACTTAAAGATCCTAACATAATGCTATCTTAAATGATTAAAAACTAACACTATCAATAAATAAAATGAATATCGTTGATAAACTTGGATGGTCTATCCTGAAAGAGATTAGGGCATATGGTTGCATTGTTGAACCCTCATTAGTTGAAGACATTGTCTTCAACCCCAACTGTTGCGGCTGCATGTTGTACTACTTCTCAAAAACTCCAAATAAATAATAATAATGATCAATCCCCGTTTAGTCAAATAACCCTTCTTAAATAGATTAGCATGCACCTTTAGGGTTTGCATGTCACATTTAGGGTTTATGCTTCACTTTTGCATGCATGTAATTCTAATTTTATGTTGAATTTTAATCCTAAGGAAATAATTCTTCCTTGATCAAACTGATGACTTTATACTGAATCAGTAGCTTGATTTGTTCTAAGTATCAAATGTCCTCGGTCAATTCCCTTCCATGTAGTACCTGCTCAAACCTATGGGACTTAAGTAGGTTAGAGGGTGTTTTGATGCTTGATTAGAAGAGGACATTACAAAATCATATATAGATATATTAGCTTTTAATTTCTTTAGTTATGGAATTAGGTCATACATCATGTCTGGCATTAGAGAAAGTTTAGGTACATTTGAATGGATTTAATGATTTGGATGTAAACTAGACCCCCACTACATGTACTACAAAGGTTTTTATTGACATTAATTGACATGGTATACTTTTATTCATTATCAACTGTAACATTCCAAAAATTACTGATGGTTTGGGGAGGATCATCCTTTGCATCATCAAAAACTTTACCACTTTCTTCCTCCCTCTTGAAAGGTTTCTCTGAACCAATAATAAGATCATTAATAATACTACTTGTGTCATTGGTACCCATATCGTCGATGGGAGGATTTTTCTTATTGGAAGGAGTTTGGAAATTTTTCTAAATGGAGGTCTATAATAACCTCTATTTGGCAAACCTTATCTAACATTTTATTTGTGATCAATGACTTCAATAGATAACTTCTTGACAATTTGTTGCAATCTCTCTAGATCAACGAAGTCTTGATTTTTTTCTCATGAGAGGGTTTGGGTATAGATTCAACTTTTTTTTGAGGTGGTGTTATGATTAGATTCAAAATTGGGGTTACCTTTCCAACTCATCATATCATTTTCAATTAGTATGGCTTCGAAAAATGTCTCAAGGAGAATGGTTTTGAAATCCCTTCTAACAAATATGGCAATGGATATGGGTAATGTTGAAGTGTAGAACTTTATCATCACATCCTCAATAGGTTTAGAGGTAGAAGAAATCTTGTTTCTCAAGGATAAAAATATATATTTGAATTATTTGATTTTTTCCTTGGCATCCATTTTGATCGTGATAATTCCATCACTAAAATTGTTGGTGTTTTATCGCTACCAAATTTATTAAGGAAATGATTTACCAAAATCTGTCCAATTCATGATAGATCCTTCAGCTAATGAAAAATAATGGGTAGAATCCCTTCCTTAAAAAGTATAGGGAAACAATATATAGACGTCATCCTCATTTTCAACATTCATGAGCCTCACGACCAACATGCGTTGTTAACATGCTCATATGCGGATTCCTTCCTTTCAAGATCGAATTTAGCAAGCAACTTGTCAAGGTGTTTAGGAAAGGCATGTTGAATTCTGGGTACTACGACAACATCCTACGATAACCAATTCCTGTTGATATTAGCATTTTCCCCTCTTGAACCATCCATATTGGGTATTGAAGGTGAATTCTAAGGAGAATGAGATTCTAAATTATTATCGTTAGACGAACCTTTATGAGATGAATCACGAGGGATGTTAGCTGCTGTATCTGGGGTGATGGTGGTTCAATAGCTCCACCAAAAGAAAGTATATGACGTGGTACACTAAGGTTAGACACCATTCGAGGGATATCATTTAAATGATAGTTTAGAGTTCTAGAAATATACCCCTATGTTTCTCTTAGAGATTGTTTTATTCTTAATAATTCATGATGTGATTTCTTATGAAAACTATATTCTACAAGTGAGATGCTAGTGAGTTGAGAGTAAGATCCAGTTAAAATTCATTGAGACTCATGGATAAATCCATCAATGTCTTCAAATCTATAATATCAACTATAACTTATATTCTCAACCACATATCTAACAATATCTAAGAGTGGTGTTGGAATCATTTCACATTGAGGACCAACAATGAGATTGGATTACGCCTAGCAAATTTCTATTTTAAGGGATATCTAATGTTGAATTTAGGGATTAGGACTAGTTGGAAGAGTATAATTATGATTATTAGCCATCGATTTTATTCAGGCCATCCTTCTAGCTCCATTTATTGACAATCCAATCTAACTAGTCATTAATGTAAGAGGAATAAACCTATCTAGAGGCACAAAGTCAACCGTTAAGAATTTGGTATAGCTACCTCTAATGGGTATGTTGGCCCCATTGCCACTAATAGATGTTTCTCTCTAATGAGAGAATCAATATTTCAAATTGTTCTAATTGTATAAATGCAATTTAAGATAATCTAAAAGAGAAATGAGGTCTAAACTACTTTAATATATCTTGATTGAGATCCTTGGAAATATTAAATCAACTTAATTTGCATAAAGGATTATTTATGTGGTAACAAGATCTAGAATATGTTATGAAATCTAAATCACAACATATTTTATGTCAACTGTACCAAGATAATTAATGAAAAGAAATCATCAATTTATTGTATAGCCGTCAATAATACAAACCACTGTGATAATAGTCAATAAACACATGTTTCATTAAATTTGTAAATATACAGTGGATCTATATTTTTAAAACTTTAACTAGATTGAGTTTTTTCAAAATGAGTAAAGCCTTAAACTTGGTTTCATTATATTATTTCTGTTAATATTAATTATATTTTGTATTAAAAGCTAAGTTGGTTAAAGTTATTTAATGACATTAATATTGTGTATGTTACTATGATTAACTAATTTGATATAATTTGATATAATAACTACCTATGCAGGTAAAAGGTTGGCACAATTTTAGAATGACCCACATAAAAACTATTTAATAACATAATACCAATATGTTTGTTACTATAACAATCTAAACTCTAGATATAGTTAGTAAATATTGCATGTGTTGAGTACCATGTTTTATTGATAATGATGATGATGACAATGATGATCATGATGATGAGTACCTTGGTATGTCTAACCTTAAGAGGAATTATTTGGTTTTCTTTAAGGTTGTATTCATATGATAAAAAAGCTTGAAGAGAAGAGTTATGAGCTCACCATAAGTATGGCTTGTAAGAAGGATGGGAAGGCCTATATTGTAACAAAGATTATGAAACTGAAATATAATATGGGTGTACGCATGACACTCTAAGAGAAAGTGGTTTTCATTTGGAATTCTCATAGTCCCACAAAGATGGATAATTCTTTCTTCCCACATCATTTTAGGAATTGTTCAATGCCATGTTTCACTATGGAGCTCATGAGAGTGCATTCTTAATATATTGGCTATATTATTTTTTTACTTTGAACTAGTCGATAATTAAAGGTAATTTTGATATTCTAGATCAATTTTAATGAAATACTTATAATATCTTAATTTTTTTAACATCTATATCCTTATCGCTCCACGTTTTTCTTTAAAATTAAAAGTAACAATATTTTTGAGATTATTAATATTTTGCAAAATGACATTTTTATTGATCTCCCAATTGTTTAGCCAAGATATGGTGTATTTATACCAATATACCTTAAAGAGAAATTGGTTTTTGACTAGATTTTTAAGGGAATTTATGGAATCTATTGTTTTTCAGGAAAACGCACCCTTATAACCTAGGGTCTTTGGGTTACCAACTTACTATAATAGACTTGCATACAATCATCCATGTAGAAATTGAAATAGGAATAGGAAGAAAATGGAACAAACCTGTTTTATGATGATTGATCCTAACCGTTTATTCTCCTCTTCCACAACTTCCAGGGCTTTCTCCAATCACCTGCAAAGAACAAGTTCTTCCTGCAAATATTATATATATATATATATATATATCAAATGGTTAATAAAATACATATTCATAATGAAATAATTAAAATAATTCATGATCCATCCTATACAAGAGTGCACCAAATTCGAAGAAGAAACTTTATTTATTAATAAACAGAGAATGCTGAGATTACAACCCAACTTCTAAAACAAGGACTCCTCTGCAAACCGAGGACACTAAGTTCTCCTGCTCCAAGATGTTTGAAGGAATACCGCCAGCATAACTTTGCTCTTATAAGAATGATTGATTAGCCCCATCCCATGGCCTCTATTTATACATGGGGAAATAAAGTGGTTGAGATGGTTGAGACAGTTGAGATAGTTATGATTAGGGACTCAACTGATCTCGTCTAATCATGTTTTATATTTTTTAACTTCGAATTAAGGTACACACAAGTATTGATATAGGAAAGTCACGTATGACATGCTCCTTGCTTTAAGGAAACTCGCATGTTCAATGTACACACGATTTGAAATACAGATACTCGCGTGTGACATGCGGGTTGCTGTGAAAATAGTCGTGTGTGCAACCGTAATGTCCAAACAAAAATATATTTAGCTAGTTAATATATGATGTATCAATAGTCATGCTCATCTATAGTGTTTTGGATACTTCAATCTAGTTTGTCCTTTTGTGTCCAGACATATTGGATGTCAGTACTCGGACGAAGAAGTGCCATTTTACATGATAACAGATGCCCCCTAATGTGTGAGTTCAGAGGGAAGCGATGGCTGAAATACATTACAGTATTTAATCTTGGAGAACTGAATGACCAAGGCAACAGAGGAAGTACCTCAAACATATACATATCAATTTCATATACAAAATCATATATGAGGATGCCATGTTCAATATAATGGAACACTAGATCCTTTACAATATTTGATTACATCATATGATACAGGTAACAATGCCACGTATATTACAAAGGTGGATCAAAGCCACAATATACAATGATGAGTCTTCAAAATATGGAAGTTGTGTAGCTAAAGATAACACAATCTTGTGCAACGTAGGTTATAAAAGTGAACCTAAGGTCTTCGTCGAAATCCAAAGGAACCAGTACAATCTCTACCATGTGAATAGATGTGCTGAAGTCGAACATGGAAGAAACTCAACAGGATGTCATTCAATGAGTGAAACTGACAACTGAAGCAAAGGATTTCACCAATAATGGTAGTGAATCCTAAGGTACCATCGTCAAAACTCTAGGTCTTCGTCTTCAGGAAGTGTTGATGAGAAGCCATATTGTAATGAGGAAGGCAATGAATACTCCAACAAATCACAAGAGTGACTAGGAACTAGATATGGGAAGGTAGACAAAAGTAATATCAGATAGGATAATGATGGAATCAAGATAATAATCAGATGAAGGGATAAATCCTTGAATAGTGAGAACAACACAGAGATGACCCAAGGTAGCTTGTAACTTGCAAATAGGACAACTATACTTATCTGTCATGTAGGAGACATGATTAGATTCCCCATGTATAAATGGAAAGTGGAGGAGTAAAAAATCGAAGTAATTAGCTGAGTTGAAAGTGTAAACTGAAACATGAGTATCGAAAAGTTCAGAGAGTGATATGTTCAAGGAGGACATGCTGCCACTGTTTATAACCCAAAAAGAGTATTTCTTCCTTATCTTCCATGTTAAATTTTAACGAGTCCAGGAAATTCAACTCAGGTCTCTCTTCATTTTTAACAAGATTGAAGAGGGGATATAATAATGCTTGATAAAGTTACTTATTCGTGGATTTTATGAGCCCAAAATAGTACATGCTCGTTGGTGTTTTCATACTTTGAGAGTTTGAAAGCTCCAAAGAAGACTTTGGCAGGGTGCTTTTCGTACAATTTAGTCTCTTGAGGTCGGAAAAGTATAAAACAATCCACAGAAGAAATCTCTTAGCTCTCAAAGGACTAAGGTATACATTTTTTGTACTTAGTCGACAAGGTTTGAAAAAGGGGTAAACTAATACCAGACCGACGCACCTTCAAGAGCGACATGTAGCCTAAGTTTAACGAGTGTGAAGGAAGGCAAGATCACTTGGAAATATCCATTTGATTATGAGAAATGGGGCTTACAACAGTAAACACAATGATTTGTTCTTTTTGTTTTAGCGAGCATGACAAAGACATAAAGTATGCTCAGAATATTTTTCAAGTTTGGATCCAGAGCATGAAAAATAGAAAACTAAGCTCATACTAGGTGTTCCTTTTTCATAAGATTCGTCCCTCAGGTCCAGAGAAGTGATAAACCTATGCCTGAGAATACTCTTCTCAATTTCTAAGAAAAGAGAGTGCTCCTTTTTCGTAAATATTCCACATGGTCAGAAAAAGAGATAAACTACCACCAATGTGGATGCCCGTTCACTTATTCTTAACGAGTCTGAATGAACAAGTTTACTTGGTAGTCAAGTCTATTTTGAGGAGTCAAACCTAGGCCTAAATAAATTCCATAAGGGAGGGGAGCCTTATAAACAGCAATAGCTCACAAAAAGATGCAAAATGAAGGTTCACTTTGTCATGAAAAACTACTAAGAAGGATATTGCAAACCTACCACAATTGCGACATGGGTACCAAAAGACAGTAAAGTGTTCTAAACTAGGGTAACCATGAAAAGGATTCCATGTCTACAGAGGGACAATGATGTAGATGAGGTAAAAATGGTTAGACACCATAGTCTGTGGTCAAAGAGGTAATCCTAGGGTTAAAAACAAATACGGTATAGATGCAAAAGTACATATGGAGGACCAAATCCTACCATATATGAGTAGATAATGACTTCTTAAAGACTTCGAACCTATTGCATTGAGAAAAAATACATGTTATTAGTTCAATTATAAAAATAATTTTTAAACTATAGACTATAAACTCAAAAATTTGAAATTTTTCTATATATAGTTCAAAAGCTAAAATAAAACATACCATTTGACTATTTTACCCAATTTAGCAAGTTTTCACCTAAAACTAGGATTTCTCGGCAGGGACAAATCGGTGGACCAATTCACAATCCACAAGTTTCAGGTTGGTTGGCTTTCCCCTCTCCTTCATTTTATCCACTCCAATTTTCATTTTTGTGAAAAAATTTAATGTTTTGTGCTAGCCCTAAGAAGGTTACATAGTACACACATGTATGCAACTATGACAGTCATGTACACGTGTTTTACATGTGAACTGCTCGAGAGAAACCCACGTGTGACACACGAGATGTTTAAAGAACATTCATGTGTTCTGCGTGACACATAAAAGTTCACAATATGGCTAAAATTGAAAGAATTTAATGGATTCTAATGATGAATAATGGTTAATTGGATAGGTACAACATGGTGTTAGAGTGGAGGGAACGAGAGCATGAATACATGGATCGAGATGCTCTACAAAATGGCCCAACTTTGCAAGATTACGGAAAAGTGTCTTATTGAAGTTCTTCTATACGTCCAACATGTGAGCCAATGTTCGTTTGCTTGATCATTTGGTCAATTACTGGGACCATGACCTCGGTGCTTTTGATATTCAAGGGGTGATCATAGAGGTAATAGTAGAAGACATGTGCTTCATTACAGGGCTATCTCGCAGGGGTATGCCCATGAAACTATAGGGTACAGGTAGGGGTGGTGACCCTATGAGTGTCTTGGACTACATTGACACCTACTGCACATCGGGTACTCAAAAGAAGGGATCATGCATCCCTATTGTTCACATCACCAACTTCCCATTATAGGTAGTGGTGTGTACTGTGGTGAGGGTTGCAGGATCATATTCATTGCATCTAGCCACTCGGACACATGAGAGTTGCAGTGGAGTGTGTGCAGGGTAATTTGTTCGACTGGTGTTCGAGTATGATCCTGATCATGAGGAAGCAACTCTCTGACTATAAGAGAGGGCGCCGAAAAAACTTCAGATACTCTAGCATATTGGGGGCATTCTTCTTCTTTGAGAGTGCTTGCCATAAGTCCTGCAGTGGCACTACCATAATTTTCTCCTCGCTGGCCTAGAATGACCAAGTCGGGAGAGGTATTCCTCCATCAAGGTGGCGGAGGATCGGTCCAGAGTGTTTATGATGGTGACTTTTATGTATGGTGGGAGCAGCAGTTTCGATCTCTTGATCAGTTTTCGTACTCCGGATAGGATTTCCATGGAGACAACGATCTCATCCTCCCTCCAAGGGGGACATGGGGAGAGCTAGGTATTTTCTTTTTATTTTATTTTTTATTTTTTTGAATTTTAATCATAAAATTATATACATATGTATAAAAATTTTAATCCATTTTAATGTTTTTGAAATGCAGATAGTAGACCTGTATGCCCCGATGGGAACCCTAGGATGTTTGTGTGGATTGTACCGGGTGGGGACAAAGGTATACTTGGATTTCTCGAGGGAAATATGTCTAGGATGACCCAGGGAGTTCCCACCATACAGATTGAGAGGATTCATGTTATCATGCAGGAATTTGTAGTAGGAATTCCATCCATTCAGATGCGCCTATTGAGGAGGGTATCTAGAGCCATTCTCTTTTACAAGGAGGCCGAAGAAGCTAATGCAACCGATCATGCTAAGGACCAGGCCTAGATCTATAGGAATTTTTATGGATTACGGTCCTATTTTTTGTATATTTATATAGTTCTGACTGGATCTTGGATCAAAACTTGACCTATCTATGGACATATTTTT
>LPNX011099292.1:391218-416218 GCA_001517045.1 Pseudotsuga menziesii
GGATATGCATCAGTTATTGTATTTTCATTATGTGGAATGTGATTAAATGCAATATAGTCGAAATTTATTTCAAGTAATCTAACCTGCAAAAACTAACGTAACAAGGTATGGTTTCACACCTGATAAAATCCATTGAGTTGTGAAACCACAAGTTGAGAGTCAAGTCTGACCTCTAACCGGGTGATGTCAGGTGACAAGGCATCCCATAACGACTCAATAACAGCCCTGTACTTGGCCACATTATTAGTAGTAGGACCTAAGCAAGAACTTCCAGAGAAAACTAGTTGTCCTGAGGTTGAATAGATGACCCATGCGGCTGAAGCCAAGTTACAAGTATGACGACTAGATCCATCCATAAAGCCTATGAACCACTTAGCTAACATCTATAACAACCAACAGATGGTATAATAAACACTAACCAACTAACTATTGTACATAAAAATACATACAATAAAAATACAAGAAAAAGCACTAAGCCTAGTTGTAGTACTTCTTCAGGTAGAGCCCATTTCTACTCTCAGGAAGCTTATTTCCATAAAAAATAGTTAATTCATATGCTCCTTTCTTCAATACCTTTGACACAATGTAGGGACCTAATCACATAGACTTGAATTTTCCTGCCCCCAGGGGTTCTTTGTCTTGATCCCAGAGCAAGACAAGCTCCCGTTCAGAGAAAATTCTAGGTTTAACAGCTTTGTCATATTGGTTTTTAACCCTATTTTTATGAGCTTCATTTTCCATCAACACATCTCTATGTCATTCATCTAGATTTTCCAAATGTAGCAAACGTTCTTCTAACTCTGTGGTGTCAGGAAGTACATGAATGGCTAATTTAAGAGATGGAATTCCGCATTCAACCGGAGTGACTGCTTCCACCCTGTGAACGAGTTGGAAAGGTGAAAACCCCATGGAAGCCTTGAAATTAGTATAGTATACCCAAAGTGCATGATACAGCATAATGTTCCAAATTGACCAGGCTACGTTGATGGTATGCATGAGAATGGTCTTCAAGGTCTTATTGATTACCTCTACTTGACCTTTCTCTTGCAGGTAGAAGGAAGATCAATGATCTTGATTGAACCCTAGCATAGTAGCCAATTCGTTCATCATGCTATTCTGAAAGTGACTTCCATGGTTAGTGAAAATCTCCTTTGGAGTTCCAAAGCGAGTAATGATCTGGTTGAACACGAAGAAAGTTGCAGTTTCACCGTCAACTTTGAAGGTAGGCATTTCCTCTACCCACTTAGTGAAGTAATCAACAATGACAATGATATATATGTGCCCCCAACCTGAAACTGGGTTGTAGATCACGTAATCCACCCCCCCCCCCCCCCTTAGGGAAGGGGCCCCCCCCAATGACGGGAAANCGGGAAAAAATGGAGCAGGATGTGATCACATTTTCCTAGTATAGAGCTGACAAGGATGACAGTGCTTAATAGCCTCCACACAGTATTTAAACATCATGGGCCATAAATAACCAGCATGTAAAATATTATGGGTCATTGCTAATCCAGATAAATGAGCCCGACATGCTCCAATATGGAAATAATTTAGGACATGCTCGGCCTCCTCGTGGGTGAGGCACCAACAAAAACAGAATCTACCCCTCTACTATACACAGTATCACCGATGATAAAGTAGTTTTTTGCATGTATACGTAGTTTACACCACTCCTCTCTCGAGGACTCCTGACACTTCAAAGTCCGGAGATAGATAATTAAATCTATGTACCAAGGATCAGAGGTGGAAATCAGAAAGATGTACTCATCTAGGAATGAGTCTTCTTCAACCACTACATTCTCTTCCGTATGAAATTCTACAATAAGCTCTGTAAAAACTAAGGACTTTTTAGATTTTGCAGACTGAAAATCCAAGTCAAAATCTTGGAGAATGAGTATGCATTTATTGAATTTACCCCTGATTATGCGTTGGGACAAAACACACTGAAAGGGATTGACATTTTCCACTATTGTGGTGGTTCTTAGTAGGATGTAGTGATGTAACCTCTGAACAGCATAAACAACTGCTAAAGCTAACTTCTCGACATGGGAGTATCAAAGTTCGAGACCAGCCAATGCATGACTGAGATAATAGACAACATGCTCTGAGAGCTTGTCGTCCTCCTGAACCAATACTACCCCAATAGTTGACTCTAACGCAACCAGATACAATATAAAATATCTAGAGTAATCTGGTGGATGTAACAAAGGAGCTGACATCAAACCTTCTTTCAATGCCTTGAAATAAATTTGTGTGGTTTCATCCCATACAAATGGAGTGTCCTCTTTTAGCAAGTGCATGAAACCCCTAGTAATATTGGCATAGTGAACAATAAAACGTTGAAGGAAATTAGATTTTCCTTGCAGGATCTGAAGTTTCCTAACAGAACGAGGAGGAGGAAGATTTACAATGGCCTCTACTTTCAAAGGATCCACCTGAATTCCTTTTTTCGACACGATGAACCCGAGTAACCTCCCTGACTCAATGTAGAAAACACACTTGTGGGGATTCAAGTGTATTTAATAATGTCTACATCATTCAAAATTAAGCAAAGGTGATCTGAATGGTTGATCCTCTTCGAAGAATTAGTAGGCAGATCATCAAGGTACGGATCAACAATATTTTTAATATCGTGGAAGGAAATATTCATTGCCCCCTGAAAGGTAGCCCTTGCATTTTTCAAACCAAAGGGAATTTTCTTGTATGCAAAGGTACCCCAAGGACAAATAAAATTCATTTTGTGCTTGTCTTTCGACTTGATTTGGATTTGAATGTATACGGAAAAACCATCCATAAACGAAAAAACTTCACTACCCGCAGAAGCATTAATGATTTGATCTATAAAGGGTGTGTGGTAATTGTCCTTGGGACATGCCTTATTCAAGTCATGAAAGTACGTGCATACACGTATTGTCCCTTGTTTCTTATCAACAGAAACGGGATTGGATACCCATTCCGTCAAAGCAATCAGGTAGATAAACCCTGGTTTCGGCAATTTTTCCACTTCAGCCTTAACGGTTGTCTCCTTACACGAGTTGATAGGTCTAATATTTTGTTGAACAGGTTTAGCATATAGATAGGTTCATATTTAATGTTCTACAATAGATGGATTAATTCTTGGCATCTCCTCATATGATCAGAAAAACACGTCGCAAAACTCCTTAAATAAGGAGGTATATATGGCAATCTCCTCCAGAGAGCAGTTTGCACCGATATGCATGTTTTCAACGACATCAAGGTTTACATAGATGTTGATAGGAATGGTAACAAAAATATTTTCCATATTCCCCTCAACAAATATTCCCTCCTTTGGAAAAGGATTAATTGGTACATCAACATCTTCTACCAGTCTCACATGAAACTCCTGGTTTTCAATTCTACTTAGCTCTAGAAGAAATTAGGACCTGTGGTGAAGATATTCGCAAATCTTATCTCTCCCACTCATGGATTCTAGAATAGCTTCATCCAAAGGCAAAACCATGTCTAAGCAATCATACGAATATAAAGAGTTCTCTTCCCAAGCAGGCAGAGAAGCTTCTTTTGAATCCTCTAAGGCTCTAGAAAGAGTGGTGATAGAATCAGTAATGGTCTCTACAATATCTTAATAAGCCACTTCCACTGTAGATAAGGGAATCTGAGGTTCGTAACGTGAAGTAAGGACCCAAGGATCAGTTCTATCGACAATAATTGCGATAGACTTCCCTACACTAGTATAATTTAGATAATTTATCGGGGCTGCGATATCAAATGTGCCCATTAACGATTAATACATTCTAGCCCCCAAGTTCTCTGTACCTAGTTTAACCTAATCAACCAAAGGTACAGTGGACTCATTCATTTCCAAATGGCTCTTTCGATCAAAAATTAGTTGGTCAACAATTACCAACTTCCCTTCAAGTGTAAAAACCACCACTCGAAGAACAATCGAGGCAATCATTAGAGGAAATTTCAACTCAAAATGGGGCTTTCAAACCTAATTCAAATTCCATGTCATTATGTGTTAGCCAATGAAATTCATTTAAATTTGAAATACCGTATAGGTCTTAAACAATTTTTTAATATAATTTGGGGACAGGTATCATAAAAAAAACTACTTTTTTTGTTCGTATTTTCAACATATCTCCCTGTGATCCGGATTTATGCACGAACGCAACAGAATACACAAATAACCATTGAAACAAATATGTAGTGGAAATAACACTTCATTTCATTAATCAATAACTGAAACTTGTTTACATACAGAATGGAAATAAACTAGCTAGAGTGCTGGTAGCTTATCTCTGAGAAGAGATCTGATAGCTACATGCCTCTGAACTCTCCCTTACAATGAGGCTCGAAGGCCTATATATTATTGAGAAACAATGGAAACCCTACACATCCAAAAACATAACCCTTGGAGGTGAAACGCCTTAATGTGGGCCCCGTTGGGTAACTTGGTACATCAATTTCCTAGGGTCGTAACTTTAGCATACTACCTCCATTTGACGTGCATGATACATCATTAGAAAGATCTGTTTAAGGACTACATCCATAAACAAAAAATATTGAGTTTGGAACGAACTCATATTTTCTCGACCATTCGATTCCAAAAATACGTCATTTAGGGCCTCAAAACGACTCTGGAAGTTTAGGACCCGAAAACTACCAAAAATAGTAAATTGTGCTACAATTAAGGAAACTGGAAAACTGAAAGAAATAGTGGTGGGGGTCCAAGAGGAATAGGTGGGTGGCCACCAATATCCTCCTCGATCATTCCTCCCCCCTTAGGAAGCAATGGTTCCCATTGCGTTGAGTTCCTCCATGAGATGAGGAAACTTCTGTTGAACTTGGTCCTCGATCAGCCACTTTCCGTGGTGAAGGAGTTGGCCTACTTTGACAGCTCGATATAGTTGGATGTTATGTTGGCGGGTGTTCTTAATCTATGTGTCCATAATTTGATCAGTTGTGGCTTGTTCCATGCAGTCGGGGTTTAACTCTGTTGGTGTGAGTTGTTCTGCCACGTCTGATGTGTCCAGTAGAGGTGGAAAGTAGGGTCAAAGGCGGTCCACATTGAACACTGGGTCCAGACCAAGGAATGGTGGAATACTGAGCTCGAAGGCATTGTCCCCGACAGCCTTGGTGATGGTGTATGGCCCATATCGGAGTGGGCGAAGCTTGCGGTGGGGTCCAGCGAAGCACTCCTTCTGTAAATGTATCCACACTTTGTCGCCCACCTAGAAGTTGTGTTGCACCCAATGTTGATCATGTCGTTGCCTGTAATTAGCATTGGATCTATCCAATATGTCATGAACCTGTTGGAAAATGTGCTGAATGCGCTCAATGAAGTTGTTTGCCTTGGAAACTTCAGACCGGATATGAGCTGAATCATCCTGAGTAGCTGCAAATGGCATGGCTATGTCAATGGGACATAGTGGCTGGAATCCCAAGCCCACCTGAAAGGGGCTGTGGTTGGTTGAGCTGTGGAGGGCCTGGTTATAGCTGTGTTGTACATAGGGGAGGCTCTCATCCCATGTGCGTGGATGCTTTGAGTTGTACATGTGCAAAATGTGTACGATCATCCTGTTGACGACCTATGTCTGGCCATCAGTCTAGGGATGGAAAGTTGTGGACTTTGTGAGCTTGGTGTCTAGCATTGACCATAGCCTAGACCAGAATGTACTAAGGAACCTATTGTCTCGGTCTGATATTATAGATTATGCAATACCAAAGTGTACCCACACTCGTTCAAAGAAGAGTTTAGCAGTGGCTTCTGCTGTGATATTCTTCTTGCAGGCCACCATTATGGCCATCTTTGAGAATCTATCAACGACCACAAACACACAGTCATTGCCGTGCTTAGTAGAAGGAAGGCCTGACATGTAATCCATGGAGATGGATTCCCAAGGTTGACTAGGGGTAGGCAACGGAGTATAGAGGCCTTGCTTCTTGATGGATGGTTTGGCAATGGTGCAGGTAGTGCAGGATAGGATGTACTTCCTGATGTCTTATCGAAGGTTCAGCCAATAGAAATAATTCTGCAGTACTACCACTATTTTCTCAACCCCGAAATGCCTAGCGACTCGACTATAGTGTGCTTCCCAAATCATCTTGGCATGCTCGCTTGAAGGAACACAAAGGTGTCCCATGTGACATAGTAGTACATCCTAGAGGTGAAATTTTGGAACTTGGTTTCCCTCCAAGAGCATCTGGTATGTGTGGCTGAATTCTAGATCGCTCTTGTAGAGAAGCAGCCAATCAAAATTCCCATGCCCACAAGAGTTAAGCATAGTCGTTATCGCCATGATTGGTGGTCGGCTGAGGTAGTCTGCAACATTATTGGTGCTTCCCTTCTTGTACTTGATGTTCAAATGAAACTGTTGTAGATATGTGGACCACTTCTGATGGTGATCGTTCTGTAACTTCCCTTGTGCCTGCATGAACTGCAGGGGTTGGTGGTCTGTGTGGATGATCGTTTCCTTCCCCAAAATGTAATGCTTCCATTGTCTTCAAGCCTGTACAATGGAATACATCTCTTAGTCATAAGTGGGATATTTGCGGACTATGTCTGACAGTGTCTCACTGTGATATGCCACTGAATTCCCTTGTTGAGTAAGGACTGCCCCAATAGCATAGTCAAAGGCATCTGTCTCGATCTCAAATGGTTGTTGCAAGTCTGGTAATGTGAGCACTGGGGCACAACAGAGGCAATGTTTCAATTCTACAAATGCCTTCTACTGATTTTCTGACCAAAAGAATTTTGCTTTCGTTCCTCCCTTGGTGACTTGACTCAAGGGCCAAGTGATATGAGAGAATCGCAACACGAACCTGCGGTAGAAATTAGCAAGGCCCAAAAAGCTGCGAAGATCTATTAGAGTAGTTGGGGCTGGCCAATCCGAATGAATTAGATCTTGGTTGGATCCACATGTACCCCACAGTCATCAATAATGTATCCCAGATACTGAACCTGGATCATGCCAAAAGTGCACTTGTCTGAATTGGCACACAACTTGTGCTACCGCAATGTTTGGAGGACCTGTCGAATGTGGTGGAGGTGCTCTTCCCAAGTCCAGCTAAAGATCAGGATGTCATCTAGGTACACTACTACAAATCAGTTGGTGAATGGCCGCAAGATGTCGTCCATCAGTCTCATGAAGGTTGCAGGAGCATTCGTCAGCCCGAAAGGCATGACCAAACATTCGAAAAGGCCCTCCTTGGCTTTGAAGGCAGTCTTCCACACATCGGTCGACTCGATCGATACCTGGTGATACCCGGACTTTAATTCAATATTAATAAAATATTTTTCCCCTTTAAGCTAGTCCAGGAGGTCATCAATCTGTGGGATCAGGTACCTATTCCGGACAATGATCTTGTTTAGCGCCCGATAGTCAATATAGAGTCTCCAAGTCCCATAATTTTTCTATACCAACACGATCGGGCTCCCACGGGGCGATGAACTTGGCCAGATGTGACCCTTCTGCAGCAGCTCCTAAATTTTCCTCTTGATTTCATCATTATCTAGAACAGAGCGGCGATAGATCGGTCCATTGGGCAGCGGCACACCTGGGGTCAGATCGATGGGGTGCTTGACCTGATAGTGGAGAGGCACCCCGGTGGGTGAGGTGAATATGCCCCGGTACTCCTCCATGACCTTGTCCATTTGTTGTTGTCATGCGGAGGGGCCCTATCTAGAGGTTGTGGCCACGATCTTCTTCTTTCCCTGAGGGTGGATCATCAAGAAAACAAACTTCCCCATTTTGGAAATGAGCTTACTGCATTGTTTTGCAGTAACCAAAGAGATAGCGATAGGGGGAGGTACCTCTAGTATTCCGTACAAATTATTTCCCAACGTAATAATAACAGCGCGAGGACGGGACTCATACACAGCATGTCTCTTCCATAAGTATGGTTGACCTAATAATACATCACAAACATCAAGAGGATCAATATCACATAATACCTCATCGGTGAAGGGCTTGATGCTGTAGGGAAGGCGGCACTGCTAGTTGACGCGAAGATCTCGTCCTTGGTGAAGCCACCCGATGGTGTATGGCTACGGGTGTGCTGTGGTCGGCAAAACCAACCACTTCACTACCTTTGCTGAAATCAGGTTCTTTTGGCTCCCACTTTTGATGATGAACTGTAGCGGGGAACCCTTTACCCACATCTGGGAGTAGAAAAGATGCTCCTCCTCCTCTGAATCTTCTGGTTCTTCCTTTTGGATATTTGTGGTGGCAACGGTGGCATTGGGCTCCGCATCGATAATCTTATTCCCTCTATCATTCCCCTTCTCAGGTTCAGATTCAGTGTCAGAGTATGCATCTGATTCAGAAGCCTTTATCTTAGCCACCAATGACCGCTTAGCCAGACACTCACTTGTGTTGTGAGTGGGGCTCTTATGGAACTCACACCACTTTCCCACTTCCTTCTTCATCTTTGCAGTGTTGCTCTTTGCTTGAGGATTTGGCAAGTTTTCTTGAGTCACCATGCCTTGGTTGTGTCCTTGGTTTTGTGGTTTGGGGGCACCTTTCCCTTGCTTTTGATTCACAGATCCAAAGTATCTCTTTTTATGTTTGAATTTTTGCTCAATTTTGGCAGCATACCGATATGCCGTACCAAGCGAGGAGATGTCGAGGAACTCCATTTCCTCCTAAATGTATCTATGTAGACAACTACAGTACTTCAGCACCAAATGTTTCTCTAAATATTTCATACCCAACTTGGTGCACAGGGTATGGAACAAATTCGTTAGCTCATACACATCTTGATCTCTTTGCTACCACAGCGTAGTCCATTGGATGTACTTGTCCTCATAGCTCCCCACCGGATAATATTGTCCCTTTATGGCATCTCAAAAATAATTCCAAGTGGGTACAGCTGAGAACAGAGAGGGTTCCTCCTCATCCTTTCTCTCACAATAGGTTTCCCACCAGTCCTTGACATGGGGGGTGGCTTTGAGTAGAGAAAAAGTAATATTTTCCCGGTCAGAAAAGTCATGAACTGAGAAATATCCTTCTAATATATTCAACCATTTATCTACGGCGTCTGCATCTATTCGACCATCAAATATGGGAATGTCAAATTTTACTTGTACCTTAAAAGGGGTTGCACCTCCAGAGTGGCTGCTAGATGCAGATGCGCCACCAGTGGGAATTCGTTGAAGGATCTGGGCGAAGTTATCCATCATCGCGTTCCTTTATTTTTCAAGGGCCTGCTCGAGCAACATTTTGATAGGATCTTCTGCACCCTCATCTTTCTTTTCATCCCCCATGGGTGGCCGTTAGGATTTGCGAGGCTGATCTTGCAAAGGTTCAACCAGATCGATCCCTAACTCTTTATACCCCACCATCATTGGGGACATGCAAAGAAGGATCGAGAAAGAGCAAATTGCTCTGATACCACTGATCCAGATTTATGCAGGAACGCAACAGAATACACAAATAACCATAGAAACAAATATGCAGTGGAAATAACACTTCATTTCATTAATCAATAACTGAAACTTGTTTACATATAGAATGGAAATAAACTAGCTAGAGTGCTAGTAGATTATCTCTGAGAAGAGATGTGGCGGCTACATGCCTCTGAACTCTTCATTACAATGAGGCTCGAAGGCCTATATATTATTGAGAAACAATTGAAACCCTACACATCCAAAAACCTAACCCTAGGAGGTGAAACGCCTTAATGTGGGCCCCGTTGGGTAACTTGGTACATCAATTTCCTGGGGTTGTAACTTTAGCATACTACCTCCATTTGATGAGCACGATACATCGTTAGAAAGATATGTTTAAGGACTACATCCATAAATAAAAAACATGAAGTCTGGAATGGACTCATATTTTCTCGACCATTCGATGCCAAAAAAATGATGTTTAGAGCCTCAAAACGGCTCCAGAAGTTTAGGACCCAAAAACTGCCAAAAATAGTAAATTGTGCTACAATTAAGGAAACTGGAAAACTAAAAGAAATAGTGGTGGGGGTCCAAGAGGAATAGGTGGGTGGACACCAATATCCTCCTAGATCACCCTGTGTTTTTACTCAAATTTCGAGCAGGAGAGCTCCCTGAATGTAGAATTAAATTCCACATCCAACGAGTACCCACACTGCATACGTTTGACGGACCCTGATACCCCAAAAACAAGAAATACCTGAAAAAATGTGATAATGACATCATCATCATGTTTTTCAGGTATTTCTTATTTTTGGGGTAGTGGGGTCTACCAAAAGTATGCATTGCGGATACTCGTTGGATGTATAATTTAATTCCACAACCAAAGAGATCTCCCGATCGAAATTTGAGTAAAAGCACAGGGAGATATGTCGAAAATACGAACAAAAAAAGTAGTTTTTTCTTTTCTTCCTCCAAATTTAATAAATATTATTTTATTATTTTAACTATTATTTTATTATTTTCCTTAAGAGGCCCATTTTGAGTTGAAATTTCCTCTAATGCACGCACATGGTGTAATTCCAGCTTCTCTCTAAAAGCAAGTTATATTCCAAAGGAGCATCAATCACCTCAACTTCAACATCCACTCTTTCCCTGCCAACATCATCTCAAAAGCTGGTAGGATACCATGCAGGCAGAAATACCTCCCGTCGAAAGCAGTAAGTAAGGTGTTTGATGGAACTAGCTTTGGGGAACCCAAAGCCTTCCATCAAGAAAGATAAATAGCACACGTGGAAGCACCTTCATCAACAACCGTTCATCCAATGGTTTTTCCACCATGAACGACATCTACTGACAAAGCCACATGATACGGTAGTCGAATATTAACATATGATAGATTGAACTTCACCAATAGGCTCGAGGAATCCATGCTTCCTAAATCTGCTAATATGGCATCCCACTGAGCAGGACAGCTCCGTAACACTTCCAACGTGGACATTGCACAATGAGTTTGGGATAAATCTTCTACCACCGAGTAGTTAGCAGCAGCCCTAGAATTTGGATTGTGAAATTCCTTTTTAAAGACACCTTTTGGTATTTTAGGCATTGGATCAGTAGGTTTCTCAATCGTGAGAGCGTTAGAGGTTTCACCAACAGACTTACCCCTCTCAGGATCCTTCATCTCATAGTTTTCGTTTCTCGTCTGGAGCAAGGCACTAGTTCGTACCATGTTGATATAATTCTGGTCAAGGGGAGCATTGGAAGTGCCCATGGCTACATTATAAACTGAAGCTACATTCTTTCCTTGGGGAAATATATCCTTCAGGACAACCGGTTATTGGTTTTTTAGCAAATTCTGAGCTTAATCAATGAGAGGGAATTGATGATTCAAGTGATATCTGTGGCACAACTTATAGGGAAACTTCACCTTCTTTTTATCTTTCTTACCCCCATCAGCATTATTAGTGGGTTTCTTCTTATTTTGATTTCCCTCACCCTTCTTCCCTTTCTTCTTTTTCCCACCGCGCTATTGATTTCCCTTTTGAGAAGATTGTGCAAAAACATTTGCATTTTGAGGCAAGGGGGAAACCTTTGTTGCATCCACTGTAGACTGCTTCACTGACAACTCATGCAATTGTTTGGCCAGTGACTCTACAGTGAGAGAATTTACTGAACCTACCACACAATTAGCATGGGGTCCAAGCTTGGGTTTCTCAACACTATGGGTAGACCGTAGTGCCTCAGGTATGATTTCATATAATATCCCAGACTGAGCAGATATAAAATCCATCTGTTGGGCCCTGAGGATGGCCTCTTCTTCAGTGGTCACCCTCGAAGTGGATACATCCTTATATACATAAGGCAGTAATGATTTTAGGAACCACTCTAACAAGAACTCGAGGGGTATGGTGGCTTTGATAAGCCTCTCCCATCTTCGCCACTCTTGGATATGATCCGAGATATGTGTGGCTTTGTCTTGCCGCAAGGTAGAGAATAGGTCTATGCCGGTATCATACCAGACAGGAAGATGCAAGTGATTAAGGAACACATTTTCTAAATCCCAAAAACTGTCAAATGCAGTAGAGGGCAGTTCAATATACCACTTTGCTGCAACACTAGTCAAAGTTCTTTGGAATAGCCTCAACCGAATGGTGTCATCGTTCAGTGAGTTGGAAGAGCACCATAAGTGAAAAGTGGTGATATGGGCACCTGGATCTTCACCAGTTTTTCCCTCAAACTTGGGAATGTCCAAGGGTAACTTGCTAGGAACAGGTGGCCACATGGCACTATGCCTCACAGGGTTATCCATCAACTTAGACAAGTATGGAAAGTTTAAAGTTTCCACGAAATAAATTTTAGGCCTAACCGAATCTTGAAAAGCATGAGTCTGGGATGTAGAAGGACCTTCCCCCTGGTTCCCAAATGTAAAGGTGGGGTTTCCCCCAGCCGCTGGTTGTGAAGTAGTTGGAATACTTTGAAACATATTCAACCCACAAGCTAGTGGATTACTTGTGTGCGGTGCAGTATAAGTGGTTTGAGCCGCTCCAGACGAAACTGGAGTCTGAAAAACAGGAGCAGGTGTCCCTCCGCTAAAAAGCAAAAAGGGAGAGCTCGTGAATGGGGTTGAAACAAGAGTCTGGAAACCTTGGCCAAACGAATTTGTGTTTCTGAGCTGCATGCCTACATATGCAAGTGTAGGACCTACATAAGGAGTGGATGGGGGAATGTGTCCCCCATTCCATGGGAATCCCTAAACAAACGAGGAGGATCCACTAGGACCACTCTGAGTAGTAAGCATGAAAGAGGGGGAAGCAAAAGGTGCACTGTGAATCCCAGTGACCACGCCACTAGAAGGATATACTACATGGGAGAAATCCGGTGGTTGGACCACTCAACTTCTTGGTGATAAAGGTGCAATAGATGCACTTGGTCTAGGAGTACCAATAGGGGGAGGTCGCACTCCGCTAGTCAAAATGGCTGAAGTGGGGGTAGAAATACCCTCTCCAAAACTAGCCATAGCTCTGCTCACGGGAACACCAACAACATGTGAACTAAAAGGAAGAACTTGGATGATCACAGGATCGCTTAAGTCAGTTAGAGGTGGGTTAAAGTTCCTTGCAAACTTGTCAACGTGCAAGTCTTCGATCTCTACCACAGTTGTATCAACCTTATTATTTCTAAGTTCTGGTTCACCCGGAACTTTGCTAGCTCCTACCAGTTTGAATGAATCGTCAGTATCTAGTCTCCGCCTTTGAGGGGGCGGTGGAGGATCCATTATATCAGATGGAGGAAGGTTTTGCATCCTTCTTGACCTACGAAGAGGTTGGTCCTCCACATCTAAAAAAATTACTCACACACACCTAAATTCAAACTAAATATAGACAAACCAAACAACACTCACTAAAAATTTTCCTAAATCCAAACAGACACAACAAGTATAAGATATGCCTTCCAAAGGAAATCTTGGGATGGTTAAGGCCCAAGTCCAACCAGTGAAGATCTGATAGATGGTTACTTGGCATCCCGTGTAGATGTTCTTAGGCACAAGTAGAGGACTCACCCAACTTCCCTCCCACACCTTCTACCGAGGTTACCTTCCAAGCCCGTCCAAGCTAAACCAAAATAGTCTTCCAGTATTACCTATGTATGATCCCTAGTGTCAATAGACTAAAGGGTACTGCAACTACAGTGAAATTCTGGAAGAACAATCATAATCCTGATCCTTACGCATGGGCGAGGTAGCAAATCCTAAAACCCTATCAACACTGGCACTGCACGGGGCCCAAGAGGTGGTATTGACAACATCCCCAAATGCGTAAAAATACTGATCTACTCTCGAACAAGGAATTGAAGGGTTAGCTCCTCAGTCCAAGTCCTCATAGGGCCTTGTGCTTAACTCCTGTGTGAGAGGAGCTTTCCATATGGTCTCATGTAGAGGAGGATTTACCTAGTGAATGGTCAACTATGTCTGAATTCAAATACTCATGGATAGTTAAAACTCCCTAGTCCACAAGCCTAGCCTAAGCTAGTTGATGTATAAACCTATAAAAAAGAAACTTACTAATAATTTTTAATTAAATCGTTCTTTTTAATTGGTTGTTTTTAGTCAGAGGTAGTGGTATGAAACTGTATGGTGTTATAGACTCAGTAAAAGAAAGTAAAAATGATGTAATAACGAGAAATTCAAAGCAAAATGCAACTACTATGCCAACTTTTCTTTTCTTTTCTTGTAAATGAAAGCCAATGAATTTAACTAGGTATGAGAGACTACAATACTTTTAAACAAAAATTTTGAAAATTTTTCTTGAAAAATAGCGAATTGAACACTAGATGCAAGCTAATGCAAAAAGTATAAAATATTTTTGTATTTTCTTTTCAACAAACTTCAAAAATTATAATGAAAGTGAATGCAAAGTTGAGCAATTTTGAACAATCTAAACATATATAAGCAAATGATGGAAGCAGATTCTATAATGACACACTTCACTCAAGTAAGACAAAATGGCACAAAATCAAACTTGGTGGAACCATCAAACTTAAAAGATTATTAGACCCACAAAAGGGAGAAAGACAAACTCAGACTACAAACAATAGTGCAGAGTATAAAATATTCCTCGTGACTAATCAATGACCTAGGACACAAGCCTTCATACCAAAAATCAAAGCAGAAGGACCAAAAACATTCACAAAATGAAGAAAGTCAAACACAAAGAACCCAAGGACTTGAAATATCAAGCAAACGGTGTGATTCATAGACCTATGATTCATAGAATCATGTCGGAAACAGGAACTGCACAGCCTCTGAGAGGTCACCGAGACAGGGACAAGTAAAAACCCAATAAACTCAAAAAAAGCTACAGGAACACATGACTATTATAAAGACAACCCGTGTGTAAAATGCGACTGTCTAGAATGCAACCCGCGTATATAAGGTGAAACGCATGACTATCAACAAGATAACCTATGTGTACTGCTAAATTTTATTCAAAGAAAAAAGGACTAGCAGACAAGTCCTAAACATGTCAAACTAAAAATCAAAGGAAAAAAGAAGACAAATCACACCCAAAATCAAAAAGAGCAAATACTAATCAAGAAACCTAAAGGGAAGGACCCACAGCAAGTTGGAATCCCCTATGGAGTCGCCAGTTATGTTGTTCAAGAAAACACACCCTTATAACCTAGGGTCTCTGGGGTTACCAACTTACTAAGATAGACTTGCAGACAACTAGCCATGTAGAAATTGAAATAGGAATAGGAAGAAAATGGAATAAACCTAGTTTATGATGGTTGATCCTGGCCTTTTCTTCTCGTCTTCTAGTTGCTTCCACAGCTTCCAGGGATTTCTCCAATCACCTGCAAAGAACAAGTTATTCTAGAAAATATCTTATATATATATATCAATGGTTAATGAAATACATATTCATAATGAAATAATTAAAATAATTCATGATCCATCATATACAAGAGTGCACCAAATTGGAAGAAGAAACTTTCTTTATTAATAAACAGAGAATGGTGATATTACAGCCCAGCTTCTGAAACAAGGACTCCTCTTCAAACCGAGGACACTGAGTTCTACTACTCCAAGATGTCTGAAGGCATACCACCAGCATAACGTTTCTCTTCTAAGAATGATTGATTAGCCCCATCCCATGGCCATGAGGAAATAGAGTGGTTGAGATGGTTGAGACAGTTGAGATAGTTATGGTTAGGGACTCAAATGATCTCGACTAATCGTGTTTTATATTTTTTAACTTTGAATTAAGGTACACGCGAGTATTGATATAGGAAATTTGTGTATGACACGCTATTTGCTTTAAGGAAACCCATGTGTTCAATGTACACGCGAGTTGCGATGCAGATACTTGCATGTGACACGCAGGTTGCTGTGCAAATAGTCATGTGTGCAACCCTAATGTCCAAACAAAAATATATTCAACTGGTCAGGATATGATGTATCAACAGTCATGCTCATCTATAGTGTTTTGGTTACTTCAATCTTGTTTGTCCTCTTGTGTCCTGGCATATTGGATGTCAGTACTCGGATGGAGAAGTGCCATTTTACATGATAACATCTATGATATCCCATGTTATTTATCGTGTACTTTTGCATTAGAAACCTAGTCACATCCATGATCTCGATGGGGGAAAGACCCACTTCAATTAGGAGAATAGGGTAGGGAGTATTGCTTTTAATTTTGAGGTTATAAGCTATAAAATGCTACTATATTTTCTCAATCATTCCCCAAGATTCTCTAGAGATGATACAACCTCAAAACTTCATAACCATACAAGATAATGAATGCAACAAGAGTTCCAAAGAGGAGCTTCTTTTTATCCCATTATATTACAAAGTTGGAAACTTTTTATAATGGACAAGATAAAATATTATATATTAAGTGTATGTTTAAGTTTATTATTTCAACGATCAAAATCAATTATAAATTACAATAACAACATAATATATTTTCATTATTTTATTTTTATTTTTCTATTAAAAGTTTAGTAGGATTACGTCATGACTGTGCATTCTGAAAGAAATTTGTTACATATAAAGTTATTTAATGGCATTAATAATCAATGTTTGTTTCTATTGTTAACTTGGATTTCCATTCTAATTTGATATTATATTAAGTATTGTGTCTAAATTGAGTTTTCATGGTAAGTCTAGGAGATTGACATCACTAAATTATAGTGATATATAATGTTGTGGAATTATGGCATAATATCGGCATTGTATTTGTTATTACAACAATTTTTAGTTATTGTCATAGTAGCTAATTTTGTCTTTGTTTAGTATGATGTTTTATTTTAAGAAGTTGGCACCACTTTATAGCCCACAGAAAAATATGAATTCAAAGTCTAGATTTTACCCTTTGATGATCAAAATAAATTATAAATTAGAATAGAAACACAATTTATTTTCATTATCATTGTATTAAAAATTATGTTGATGAATGTTTATTTCGTCAATAAAGATTAATGTGCGAGAAATTTCAAATTGCATATCAATTATCAAAAAATGGTTTATCAAAGGAACCAAAACCCCTATATATCTAGGGTGTTGATGGAGAATTAATCTCTAAAGTATATTAGAATATGTGATGAATAATTTTGTTTAGACAGTTCTTACTATTTTTTTATCATCTTGGAGGTTTAAGGTCAATTTTGTATATAGTTTTGGAGGAGGTAGATTAGTCATGAACTTAAGAAAAATGTATTTTTCTTTCAATTATGAATAAAAATATGATTTTTTCCAAAAAAAAAATTGTTTAATGATATTGATGTTAGTAATATATCCACTATCTATTAATAAAAACTATTTTAACAATCAAAATCAATTATGAATTATACTAGCAACAATGTAGTAGAGTGTAATTTTTTCCAATACAAGAGGAAACTAAAAAGAAAACTGACTAAAGTAGTTATTAAAAGAATTCACTATTTACTCGTGTAGTGTTTGAACATGTTAAATTGAAAAGAGCATATTAATATTCCTATATAACTTGGATTCCTTACATAATTTATATTTTCATTAATATTTATATTTCTATATTAAAACAAAGTTCATAAAGGTTGACTCATGAATAATAAATCGTGTAAAAAAATTCTTACATATAAAGTTATTTAACAAAAATTAATATTATGATTTTTACTATTATTAACCATTTTAATAATGACACAAGTGTTACCTATTTACTTGTGTTGAGTATAAGTTATTATACTTGTACAATGTTGGCATCACGTTAATGTCTACAACAGAACATTTTATAAGTCTAGTTGTGGCGTTTAATGATCAAAATCAAATTATGATGAATTAGAATGCAATATAGTACGATTCGACTTATATCAAATATAATAAGAATATTAGGAAAAACTCACTTCAAACTTTATTGCAAGTGCCTTGTATATTATTCATGGACCAAGTATAAAAGATGTTGGTTTAAAATGCATTATTGAATTCGATTATGAACTTTTGATATAGTTAGAAGCTATGTTGATCTAAACAAAACATTGAAAAGTTAAATATTGATTGGTGTTAAGTATTACGTCTGTGACATAAATTGATATCAAATTTAAACCCAAAATTTGTATATATATATATATATATCTACTAAATAATACAAAATTCCTCAAAAATAACATGAAGAGAATATTTGATCTACAACAAACATTGAAAAGTGTTTTTTCATGTATATTAATAGGTCCTCCAAAGAACTAAACTACATGCATGAATCAGCTCCACCTAATCTCATTATATTCGCTCAAGTAGATCAAGTACAACTTCTACACCAAATTTATTTATCTTGGTCCTATTGCATTGTTCTTTCTTTGGCATCCATGCCCAAGCTATGGTATTAATTCAAGTAGATCCAATTTTTGTGTCATTGGATTTGGTACCAATATTGTTCTAAAAAAAATCCCTTATATTTCCCTGAAGTAGGCTTCCACCAATCAACCTTTACATGAAGGGTTTCACTTTTATCATACTCAAATATATATGAGGTGGCTTTTGCATCCAAATTATCTCTCCTTCATCCTCATTTCCTGGTCTAGCTAGAAACATCTTTCCTTTCTCAACATCAATCATAGGATTGAATGTTGGATTTGGATTGTTGCACTTGGGTCCAACATATATCGATTCACCTGTTACATTATCAAAATTCTTGTCCATAATACTTGAGATTACACTGAGTGTATTATAGTCAGCATTGACAATATGCCTTGTATTAGGCTAAAATTCCTCATAAGATGATCCGCTTCCATCCACTATTATATGATCATTGTATATTTCATCTAATGTATCAACAACTCTTTCCCAATACTCTACTTTATTTTTCCATTCCTCTATTGCAATTGGCGAATTCTCATTGCCAGTAGTGTCTTTCCACATTTTTATGTATGATGTTATTCCTTCCTTTAGTTCTTTTAAATAGACATCATTCTCTTTGGGACCTGAGAAAGATGGCTTCCATGTGACCAATTTATGTCGACCTTCATCATCTATATTCCACAACTCTATCGGTTGTGACCATGTAATATCTCTAATTGATTCTTTATACCTCATCACTAGAACACCATTGAGTACAATAAATTGGAAGTACTAAACATAAAGATGTCCAACTAGTGCATATTTTCCCTCCTTGATGTATCCATTAAGGAAAATTTGAAGTCATACACTTTGTCAATAACTGTAGGTGGAAAGACTCTTTTTTCTTTTATTGTGCGATATGTATCCATCATTTCAGGTAAAGAATATATATATCTTTACTTTTTAAGTTGGAAGGCATTCTTCCATAGGTTCCACCTATGTATTCATGGGTGTTACCCACAATTAAGAACCCAACCTCAATAGTGATGAAGACACCAAGTGTAGTTAATAGTGATAGAAACATGAAAACATAACTTTTCTTATTATCACTTGCTGCATTGCCCAGCTGTAACAAGAAATTTGGAGGAAGAGGTTTGAAATCAACATTGAGTTTTTGATCTTCCATGAGATAGAAAATCATCCTTTTACACTCTACATTTTGAGTAAATAGAGGTTTCAAGTAATGCATTTGAAAGTGGGTTTCTTGAACTTCTACTCTCATAAAGGAGATCACCATACACATCAAGGTGTGGGTCTTCAAGGTCCCTCAAGCACTTTGCAAGAGATGTAATTGTAAATTATGATCCCATGTGTACAAATGGTAGGAATAAATGACCAAAACCTGTCAATGACAAATCCAAGTTTGTTCCTACAATAGATTTTTATTTGACACGTAATGTTGGGATTAAAGTCTTTGTTTTGTCCATTTTATCATGGACAATGCTCAAATACTACCTTGGAAACTGCTATGACATAATCCTATGTGCATAGTAGCAATATATTCCACACATAACAGTCTTGTTATGCTTGTTTAGTCTACCTCGTGCCTTCTGTTCCAACTCTTTTTTATTCATTGACTTCATATGTGATTTCAACATGATACACTCACTACATTTACTAAAGTTGGTGTTCTTTGAGAATGCCACATCTCAAAAATGAGTATTCCAGATATTTCTCATTGTTGGTTGTGATATTGATGAATAATTGAGATTTTGAAGAGCCTCATTGATATCCTTTAACAAAGAACTTTGTGTGTAAGTTGAAGGAATAAATCTTAAAGGAGCAAGGGTTCCATCTTCTTCAACTTGACCTGTTTGGTTTGGTGAAAATTCTGAATTATCGATGACAATTATGTGCAATATTTCTATGGCTTCTGCGGTATGTGCACGTGCTTTGCATTTGTTCGTATTAACATGAATGGATTTGATGTGTCCATGATGGAAATACAGTTGGTAGTTATAGAAGGTTCTTTGAGGAATATTGTGTATCTTGTACCATGCTTTCTCACAAATAATATTTCCATTAAATCACATGTCCTTTACTTTCCTAACAATAGGAGGTAGTCCATGGCCCTGGCTATTTGACATGAATTTGTTTGAAGTAAATGAGTTCAAGACAAATTCCTTGATACCATTTTTACTTATGTGTTTCATACCCCGTCTAGCATATGCAATAGATTTCTTATCCACACATTGAAGACAATATTGTTTGCAACATTCATTTGCTGCCAAAATTCGAATTTCTTTCTCTTCATCTATTTGTGTTTGACATTTTCCAACTGTTTTTGTAGCAATAACTCTTTTAATCCTTTTATATGGCCTCATTGCATGCATATCATTTGAGTCTGGATTTTTATCACTATAAATATCACCATCCCATTTATTTAAGTGTCTTACATCCTCTATAATATCCCATACCACCATTTCCTTGGGTGGATCCTTGAAATTTTTCTTCACCCTTAAAATATGACCTTCATCATCCACCAACTTGTTTATTGGCCATCTAACTAAACAATGTATTGAATTATCACCAATTCTACATGTTTCACAATTTCTATCTATGTCTTCCACAAAAACACCAAATTTAATTTCATGTAGAGTTTCACCCTCAACCATGTCACCCTCGTGGATATAAACTATGATCTCTTTGGCAATGCACATGCTTGTTCCTATGCATTAATTTGTAAGAGAAACCTTTTTTAATTTGAATGTAACCCTATCTTGACAGATATTTATGAGATGATCATGACAATGTGGTTCCAAATCTGATTCTATACAAGTCTCATAAGATTCCAATGCACCCCTTGATGTATGCTCAAATCATGTTGGGTGTAGTAGAAGAGCATCATGTTTTAACACCTTCTCAATTTTAACCAATATGCATCCTTTTTTTACCATCCATCCATGCACCTTATGCCCAAGATATCTATTGAATATGGAGCCTTCACCCACCTTCGTTGCAGAAGTTCTACCTTGTCTCCAATAGAAAATGTAGAAGAGACATTTACACCTGTACACCAAATTAAAAAAGCTTAGTATTTACTTAAAAAAAACATTCAATTTAATATCAATATATGCTTCAATATTTTTATTTACCTTTGTTGTGCCTCAAATTTATAATCTTCCATGGATGTATATTCCCTACATCAACATCTTCCACAATCAAAAGTGCTAGGGCGGGGGGGGATTGGGAAAGATAGAGAGAGGGGGTGTTAGGGGAAGGAGGAGTAGGGGGAAGAGAGAGAGAGAGAGAGGGGACGAGGAGCTTAGAGGGTGTTTATGGGTAGGGAGAGAGAGAGGATGAGTTAGGGGTAGTAAGAGTGTGTGTGTGAGAGAGAGAAGAGGATGTTATGGGTTGGGGAAGAGAGTGGGGGTGGAGGTTAGGTGTAGGTGGAGTAGGGTAGAGAGAGAGTGAGAGAAGGAGTTAGTAAGGGTTGGGGAAAGAGGGAGGGGGAATGAGGGGGGCGATATATATATATATATATATATATATATATAGAGAGAGAGAGAGAGAGAGAGAGAGAGAGAGGATATGATGGTTTGGAAGGGAGGGATAGGGAAGGAGGGACAGAGAGAGTATAATGCCCCAATTATAAAAAACATTATAATAATATTAATAAGAAAATTGTATATAATAACCAACTACAATGCTAATGTACATAATGCTAAGTAAATAAATAAAAATTTATAATGCATAAAAATTAGAAAATAATATGATGTTATGTATTATAAAACAAAATGCTAATAATAGATCATAAATGACATGAATATTTAGAAAAACTTTAATTTAATTTAATTAAGTAAACTTATAAGAAAAGGACATGTGGAGGAAGAAGTGGCCTACCCTGCATGGATGGCACAAGGATGGCAAGTGGAGTCATCCATGTAGGAAAGAGGGGAAGTAGAAAAAGAGGTTCATGAGTGAAGAAGGGGTTTTTTTTTTCCATGTTGAGAGTTAGTAGGGGAAAATTACATAGGGTGAAAGAGAAGCAGAGTTACATAGATTGTGATTTAGGGATTTGGGGCCTCTTGGTAGAAACTGAGGGATATTTGGTTAGGAGGAGAGGGGAACTTAAGAGCTTGATTAGGGAGAAATCTTACAACATAATCAGATTAGCAACAAAATAAGGAAGGGTCTGCATCACTCTCTAGGTATGTCTTCTTGATCCTTCTATTTGGTTTATTTTTTGTTACAAATTTAAATGGTAAAATCTAATTTAAATGATTTAATACTTTAATTAGTTGAAATTCTAGCTATTTTTTTCTGTGCTCTATAGAGAGAGTTATAGAGAGAGGGGGGGGATGGGGATCTATGGAGGGAGGGATGTAAATATATGGGTATATAATATGTCTTATAAAACACGTGCATTTCGCAACTACAAAACATGTGCACGTTTTGTAACTGCAAAACACATGCACATTTTTGCTTGGCTAACCCGCGTTTCAACTGACCTGTTAAGATCGAGCTCCTCCTTTGCAAAGCAGAAGTGTGTTTCGCAAAACTACCTTTGCAAAGCAGAAGTGTGTTTCACAAAACTACAATTGCATCAAAAAGGTCCCTCAACTTCGTTCAAGCGCCCAATAATATTATATGTTAGTCTTATATATATATATATATATATATATATATATNTAGAGAGAGTGTGTGCTTTGGTATTTACACCTAATTTAAACATAAGGAATTTGAGCCATATAAGTGAATCAAAAGAGTTAAATAAATGTTGTGGATGAAGCTAATGGATCAAAAGAGATAAATAAATGTGGTGGATTAAGTTAATGAACTAAACTAATAATTTGAATGTTGATTTTTTTTTTCATATATCTATACTTTGTGGTTGCCTCTCTCTAATACCATTATGTTTCAATAAGCTTTTTAAATCTCAATAGTAAAATCTGGGCTTCACCTTCTTAAACTAACCAATCCAATAACCATTTCTTTTAATGAAATAAAAGAGTGGTTTATTCCAATGGTTGTTGAAAATAGTAGAAAATTTATTTTAAATCTTCATAATAAAATGAGTTATGTTATTGATATAAAACAACCATTGAGTTTACTCTAATATCATAGGAACCAATTTGATTATTAAAATAATTTAAAAAAAACCTTTATATACAATTGAATTTAATTTTAAAATAATTCTATATATAATTATGTCATGAAAATTGAAGAACTTTACTCTACCCTAGTTATGCTCCATACAAACAACTATAGATAAGAAACTTGAGTTTGATCTTCCACTTTTCTTTTGTTCTCACTTGTTTGATCACACAACAATATTACTTCACACGGTCTCGTAGTGTGGTATTCTCATCCACATTTACCACCAATTTGATATGCTCCGCTATTATGCAAGATTGTTTCAACTCATAATTTCCCTACTCAAACTTGTCATATTATGCAAAGGCATTGCACTGAAGCACATTATCCACGTAAACAAACGAGAAAATGATAAGAAATTCGCATTAATGTAGACAATTATTGCTGAAAAGAAACCAAATAACTTATATTATGAAAAGTTTACCGCACAGCTCATCAAAGTGACATTTTGCATTATTTAGCAACAAATAATCACCCACGACTACAATCTTTCAAAGCTATCGCCGTCGCTCACCATGTGGAGTAAGTAACTATATTGGTTAACATGTGTAACCCGATAAATTGATTTGCATCTTGATCTACATCTATAAATTGCTTACAAATATAACTATAACTTCATCTTTAAATCGTTACAGTCGTTACTGTCTTAATGATTATGTTAAAAAAAATCACTGCACCAACCACTTGAAATTTAGATAATCCAATTACTCATTGATCTTCACTACGTCAACCGACATCATCGACGAACACTGTTCAAACCTGCATTCGAATAAGGGAAAAAACGAATTTAGGTGAAGTACATGGACTGTTGGACACCACATAGATTGATACATGTTTGACTTTAGCTCTCTCGTACGATTGAATTTGAACTATCTAAACCAGTAAATAGCCATAAGGACAACTCCAATCAATTACTGGGCCATACATGTATGATGTGACCCAGGCTACCACCATTAGAATGGCCAACTCCGCTAGGCAGCATTATGGGTATCCATGGAGATTTAATGTCAAATACACTTATTTTTTTAAGGTATATACATTGCAAGGACTGATATACCGCCCTTAATGCTTTATAGCGGGCTGAATAATGATTCCATTAACATGGCACTTCTTGTTATGAGCAGATGTCATCTCCTCAAAAACTCTCAGTCGATTTCGTTTGCGATTGATGTCAACTGCCACACCCAATCCTGTTTGTTCTCCTTCTTGCAACTCTTCTCGTACTCCATCTTCATAAAACCAAAACCATTCCAAATCTTCAACACGGGATGGTGTTGATTGACATTGCAACCCAATGCTTGACTTTGTTTTAGAATCCCTGATTTCCTTCATTAACGCTTCGACACGATCCATTGACTTCGGTTTTTCTCTACTGTTATTATGATTATAGTTCCTAGAACTCTTATTGCTGTTCAATACAGCCTGTAGAAAACCCATGGCCTCCTCCACCTTCCCTTGCCTCATCAGACAGACGCTTAGATTACAGGCCTTGTTCTCATCTGGCTCTAATTCTTGCGCTTCCCTGAATACAATGATTCATTCAATATATCATCTCATTCCTATTTCTGACATTGTAAATGAATAACAGAAAATCAATTGTACATGTTCAATTGAAATCCACCTGTAAACGATTTCTGCCGAACAGTAGTCATGCTGTTGCA